>CM053791.1:406930508-407513008 GCA_028749045.1 Cupressus sempervirens
ATAAAAATCTTTATTTTTAAGATTTGAAAAAATAATAAACTTTCATATAAAATGAAAACTACAAGCGAAAAAGTAGCCAAAAAAGATTTACATAAAGTTTTTCCTTTCTACTTTAAAATTCATTACCAAAATAATAGCGGATTTTCAAAAAAAAGAGAATATTTGTGAAAATAAAAACTTTCTGCAGTTATCTCAAACTGTTATTACTAAGTTTTTCTAGATTTAGTACTATTCTCTGGATGAACTCAAAGATATTAATAATCAATATTTGTAATAATAAAATTAAAAACAACATCAAGACTAACAATAATTATAAAAAAATTAAAAATAGCAACAACAATAATAATAAGAAAAGAGTAATTTCTTTCAATGTTTTGTCTCTTCCATGCACCATTTCATCTAATAGTCATGCACCAATTCACCGAATAAGGAAGAGAATGTAACATGTAGTTTGAAATTTGAGTTTTTAGAATCATGAATTTACGCATGAAATACGAAGAATCAAGCAGTTATAAATTATTAATCACAAGTTCTATAGCTGTCTATGTTTGTTATAACAACAGTTACATAGGAATCTTGGGCCAGTCTCATTCGATAAAATTAGATTAAGCACAAAGTTAGTCTTGATTGTAGTGTAGTTAAATAAGCATGTGAAAGTCCATATGAGGCATTTCTCAATATAAAATATGACAATTGTAATCTATTTTAAGCAAATGAATTAATACAAAAACTAAAGTTTTTTCTCCATTCTCGTTTTGTTGTAGCAATTGTGTTTTTGATATTTTTGATAAGTGTTGTAGCATGTTATATTTAACATTAAATTAATCTTTATTATTATATTTAAAAGTAGTTTCAAACATTATTAAAAAGACTCTAAATACAACCAAATCACATAATCTAAGAACTAAAACATAAGTACCCATCATAGGAACAGTTAGAATGCCCAAAATTGCTAAAATAATTGCACCTGCAACTGCCATTATAGAAGCAATTTGTTCCTCCAATCTGTTATCTTTCTTAGACTAAAGGAGCACAAGAAAAAGTGAGATTGATATTATGAGTTACAAAAGAAATTTGAATGTATTTATAAGCATTTCTGCTCAGAGATTTCCTATAACATTGTGTTAATACCAGATTTCCCTTTTTTTTCAATTGTATTGCTAAGAAAATCACCATGGCCGCACTCTATATCCAGAGCAATTATCACATTGGACAAGTCGTTCAACATTGACATAATTATCCACACCATTTTCCAATGAAGAATCCCATCAGTTTCTACATGCTAGACATCGTGACAAAATTACAAATCAGTGGGAATGAGCTAGAACCTCTCAATCCGCACTTAACCAGATTAAACCACCGAAAGAATAGGTAGCAGGAAGGAACCTATAAATTGGAGTCATAGCAGAGCCAATTCCAAATGCATATCCAGATCCAGAGTCAGTCGTTTACCTTTAATCCATTCCCATTCATTCCTAACAACACGCTAATAGTGTCAGGAAGCTCCATGCATGAATCAGAAGAAAATAGATAGATCTGGTTAGGAAAGTACATATTGGACCAAAATATTTCAAAAATAGAAAAGAAGACACCCCTAAAACACTCCCATCAAGCACCATTAACAATGAAAAGTATTATAAAATATATAAATCAAATAGATTTTGAATACAAATCTAAATCTAAATCTAAATCAAACATGCAAGACTAAGCTATTAAATGCAAGCCTAAATAGTTATGAACAGAATTCTAAATCTAAATGAAATTAATTAAAATTGAAATCTAAATCAAAGTAGAATATTATAACTAATTTTGGATTTCAATTTACATCTACATCTAAATCTAAATGAAAATTTAAATAAAAAATAGAAATCTCACCTGCAAAAATGTTACTCCAAAACTTCAATCTACTCCTATTCAAAAACTCCAATCTAATCCTCCAATAACCTCCACCTCTTCCTTCCTGCAAAAACATAAAATGAAAATGAAATGAGGAGCCTTGGTTTTATAACTTCTGAGAGGCTCCTCATATCCCCCAACAGACATCTCTTCACATTCCACGAATTTCTTTCAAATTCCCCCACTCCCCACAAAAAATAAGCATGAATGTGCATGCAAAATTATATTTAACAAAAAAAAATCATATTGAAATTATTTCGCCTCTATTTTTTTGAGCCCTATTTTTTCGGGTCCTACTTTTTCGGGCCCTACTTTTTCGGGCCCTATTATTTCAAGCCTATTATTTCGGCCTCCATTTGGCTTCCTATTATTTCGGCCAGCTATTATTTCAAAAATTCTTTTTTAATATTTAATTTGGAAGTTTGTAACCGCTCCCAATTCTTTTTTATTGACAAGGAATCTTGGCATATTCTCGTGTTGGGCATTTGTGCTGCCATTGTATAGAACGCCTCTCAGCGTAAATATTATGAAAAGTAAGAAACTGAGATAATTAATGAAGTACATACTGCATATGATCAATAATATGTTTGTGGAATTGTACAGAAATTTGTTCGCCGTGGAAGACAAGTGCATCCACTGTGAAAAACCTAGGAAGTTTTGTAAGTCCATCATACATATAAATATAATTAAAGAATACTCATAAGACCTAAGCAAGGATTTATCTCTCACAATGCAAAGTGATAAATCCCTTTGGGATAATGGCTACCTAGAATAATTTTATAAGACAGACAATACATGGATTTGTAAATATTTATCACTTGCTTAGAAAGAAAGTAGTGACAGAGAATCCTTGGGGAAGGATATTAATTAGGGATCATCAAACTATTACCTAACTATGAGATAAATTTATTATGAGGAACTAGAGACCCATCACACTATTGAACATCTCCTATAGTAACCTTGCAGAATTTTGTACTCTCAGGCTCACCAATATCATTGCCAAATTTGTTAGGAGCACCCAAATAGTGCTTCAATAAAGATAGATATATCCTTGAAAAACTCATAACCAACTCGGAGTCAATGCACTCGGCCAATACAGGTAAACAATAATTAGGCATTTTCTTGTTGGAATTTGAAAAGGTCTATGACAGATAGTGTTCATTTTTACAATGCTTCTCAAATCCTCTAGCTTCCCTATTGATTATTGCAATTGGGTTAAGACTTTGTTAAAAGATGTGGATCCAAAAATAGATATCAATGGGGCTAAATCAATGAGTTTTAAACTTGAGAGATCAATTAGGCAAGGATGCCCTTTGGCACCCTCTCTTTTTAGCATAGGCTCATATGCTTTCCATTATCTTCTTTAAAATGACTATTCATCTCCCAAAACCAGAGGAAACATCTAACCAAGAATATATTATCAATCTATAATTTGTAAATTAATTTCATGTTTTTTTCAAGTTGGATAAACCTGATATCAATTCTCTTTTGCTCAAGTTGAAGACTTTAGATCTTACCTTAGGGGCTAAAATGTCATGTGTTAAATCTATCATGTTGAGTTGGCAACCCAATCCTCCCTGTCTAAGATGGTAAGTTATCTAGCCATAGTCATTTTTTTCCATGTGACTCAAACATATGTGGGAATAGGTCATAGATAAAATTATGAATAAGGTTAGAAAGTTGAATAAAGGCTATAATTAGCTAGTAGAATGCAAGTTTGTCAAAAGATCATCTCGTATATCATATATTACTCTTTCATTTAGCTATTTAATAGCTATCATGTGAACAAATGTAGAAGCTTATCAAAAACTACCTATGATTATATGGGAAAGAAAATAGGAAGCAACACTTAGTCAAGTAGAATTGGTGTACTGTGGGGAAGAAATGGAGATGCTTATGCCCAAAAGATCTTAAAATTAAGAGTATGGCCCTTGAAGTGAAATGGACATTTAGATCCATTGATGGAAAGAGCCTTGTAAAATCCTTATTCATCAAAACACTTGTAGAGTTTTCCCAAACAAAGTCATGTCCCAAAAGGACCTTCCTTTCAAAGATATCGTTGTAGGTTTATTTCCTACCCCTCCTAAAGCATTTTCATTGACAGTTGGAACAATACTATAGAGTCTAAATAGGATCTATTCAAGTGACTCTTTCTTTCCATTGATTATCGTACACATTTTTGAACAATGAGGATGATATATGTAATATGTGTAGAGTTCCAAATAGTATCAAACACATAGTTTTTTGTTGTTATACTTCTAAGAATGGTAACTTAAGATTTCTTTTATATTTCATGGATGGCACAACAATACTAATTGGATTGATGGTTTGATTGGTAAATTTAATCATGTTTCTAAAATAATGAATTTTTTAAAGTTTATCCTTTCTATTGAGATTATTTAGAAGTTTTCAAAATCATGATAAGTTTCAAGGTAGAAGAGGGATACGATTTCATAAAATAAAAAACTTACTTTTCTTAATATTATTGTGCAAGTAACAACAACTCTAAAGACTTTCAATGCAAAATATTAGATGATAGTAGAAGATGGCCTTGTGACTCTTGAAGCATTTTATATCATGTATGAACAAATGTAAGAAAGTAACAAGGAGGAGAGTCAACCTTTCTTGCAAGGATTATTGGAGCTAGTAAAAGAATACAATGAAAGAAAAATAGTGGAAGAAAATACACGAAAAGACTACACAAGAGAAGAAAAATGTGTTTACATACAAAAAAGGGTAGGTGGAAAAATGTGTTGATTTAATAAGGATGATTGGAAATTTAATAGCACTTTATGTTTTGTATATATTTTCCAAATGCAGCAACCCCTTGATCAAACTAAAGTTATCAAACATCAACACTCCATCTTAGCTAGGAAGGATAAACACAAGATATAATATTAACCCAATGTAAAATCAAGAATGACAAGTTTAAAGGATATCTTTGATCGAAAGATATTCACCATTTATATAGTAATGGCCTCCTGAATGTCAACTCATTAGGTATGTGCACATTTATCCTCAATGATACTTACCATAGGAACAACAAAGGTTTGTTTAAGGGACTTAATCCACCATGCAAGTACTCATCTATCATGATTTGTTTAGACACCATAAGATGCCTATAACAATAGAAGGCCATTTTCTGTTTAAGGGACTTAATCCGCCATGCAAGTTATCATCTATCATGATCTTCTAAGGCACTATAAGATGTCCATCATGATAGAAAGTCATGGTCTATTTAGGGAACTTAATGCTACATGCAATTTATCATCTATCATGATCTGCTTAAACATCGTTGTCCATCACAATAGAAGGTCTCGGTCTATTTAAGGAAATTTGTCCACCATGCAAGATAGCATATATCATAATCTTCTTAGACATCATAAGATGTCCATCATAATAGAAGATTGAGTTATTGAAAGATTGTCACTTTCTAATAACATTTACTAGTACAAGTGATAATCATTTGGAAGTTGTCACTTTTTCATGATATACACAGGGGGTAGGCCCACCAAAATCATCCAGTCACACACATAAATTTTTAGACTCCCTCTAATATCAAATCTTCTTAACTTCTCATCCAATGTTGCATCGGGTGTAGTGTTAGACTCCCTCTGAATATGATATCACTCTTCCTTTTCCTGCAAGAATATTCTTGAAAAAAGATTAAACGAAATAGCTCTTATAATAAATATAGAAATACAAATAAGAATTTTAACATTAACTAGGATGTTAGTAATTTAACTCATGCCTATTACTAACAACAACATAAATGATTATAACATAACTCTTCATTTTGTATTTTCAATAATAGAAATAAGATAACACAATACTTAATTATTATATAAATGATGTATAGAAGTTAAAATATAACTATATCTTATCTTTATCTTTTGTACTCCTATAATAGATTTCTTTATTTTAAATCTACTCCAATTAATTTGTGTAGTTAATGGTGGGTCCCTATGTACCCATCTAGTGTGCATAACTACCAAGGAGGGGTATCTATTTATATATGCATCCATAAATCTCCTTATTTAACAAATAATGGTTGAAATTCTCTTTATCATATTTAACAATAGGATGTGGCTATCCTCCATCCAAACCATATAGTTGACTGATTTTCAAAAAATCAAAAACATCATGGATTTTTTTGAAATTTTCAGTGTTTGATCTTCATGATCTGAATAGTTTGTAATTGAAAACTACAGAAAATTTGAAAAAAAATCACTACACTTTCATGAATCCGAAATAATAAGAAATTGACTTTGTTTTGTCTTTAGTACATTTTGGATGGAGATTAGCCTATCCCTTAACGAAATGTCTTTGTACTTTCCAATATCGCGTCACATCCTAACTATCCTAAGATCTGAAATGCATGAGGACTTGACCAAGAATGGCTATTGTAGATCTTACCATCCTTGGCAGTCCATCACTAAAGTAAGTTTTAATTACTTCTACCTTAAGTATACTCCCCTT
Source organism: Cupressus sempervirens (assembly GCA_028749045.1). Lineage (NCBI taxonomy): Eukaryota > Viridiplantae > Streptophyta > Pinopsida > Cupressales > Cupressaceae > Cupressus > Cupressus sempervirens. Next base: position 406,936,884 of record CM053791.1, read on the forward strand.
TCTTTGTATGACTAATAATCATTGACTTACCTTACCTACAGCTTGTCCATGTAGAAAATCCACTTTGTACTCTTTCATGCCTACCCAAATCTGCATGTCAAGTAGTGGTATATTATCAGTCATATGAAATTTCTTTCGGATCCTGCTTGTGAGTTGTATAGTAACATTTAATCAATATGTGTTTCATTTCCAATGCCAAAACTCCAGGGAGGATCGATTCAACATGTATTTATTTTGTCATGCCACCCCTACTCCATGTAGCTCTTGAGACATAATCGTTAGATTTGTTTACTTGGGGATATTTGTGTATTTCTCACAAATTCTCTATATTTTATTTTATATTTTCTTGTGTCTGCATTCTCTATGGGTAGATTCTTTATCCTTATTTAACAGTCTCCATTCTCACACAGATGATCGAATTCCAAGTAGTTCCATAGTGACTTGCATGTTTGTTTTATATCTCGTCTTATGGTTCGTTGCAGACATATATTATCATTCCCTATTCGATTGAATCAGCAATTAGGGCACGTTTTGTAATCTGAATTATTCTCATAATGCTCTTGACTGATCTCCATACAGTTTCGTAAACCACTGCCATGGGTAATTTACAGTTGTCAATAGTTCTCTACGTAGGCTTAGTAGCTCAAATTTGGACCAATAAATACACTACTGTTAACTTGGTCAACATTAAAATAGGCTCACAGTGATATTACTCCCGAGAGGCATTTCATATACTTCTACGTCATTGAGCTCGTTGCGATAATCTGTAGGCTCTCCCAACGATATTAAACATTGGAGGATCTCCAGTTCCATGTCTGTTTATTTAAAATCCTTATGATCAATTCAATACATTATATTCTTAAATTAATAGTGCAAAAAGTCTACAAGAAAAACTTAGCGTGGTGATGACACAAACTTGGGGAATACATTTTACATTTTTATATCAAAATGTATACACCAAGTTGGAAAAGCGTAAATACCTAGCATATGAGCAATAGACATTAAAAAAAGAGAAAAAAAAATCATAAGGGTTGACTTGGTACTTTCATCAAGTTTTTCATAAAATAGAGAATAAGGTTTTATTAAAGCCACCCACCTAGAACATGTATTGCACAAATACATCACTAGAAAACCTATTTAATATGATTTAATATGTAGTCATTTATAGAGTAATACATTACACATTAATGGTATCAAATGATAGATCATACACAAAACCACCAAATCAACAAGGAAATGGATTCTATATTGATTGGGACAAGGACCTCATAAAATTAAGAACATAGAATATGTTGGAAATGTAATGACATAAAGTGACTGAGAGGGGGGGTGAATCAGGAACCACTTAAAACTTTTCACTTATAATATTTTTTCTTTACTTTATTAGATTGTTTAATCTATTATCATGCATGGAACATAAAGCAATAAAGAAATCAATACCATAACACTTTGACATAATATTTAGTAACCCGAAAACCCTCCAAGGAGAAGGTAAAAATGGGGAGGGGATGACACCCACAACGCTTCACTACTACAATAATAAAGTGTAATAACCCTGATAGGTTATTGCTTTCTCCAGCACCAAAAATAACTCTTTATTCTTCAAACAATCAAGCTCTGATACCACTGTAGTATCCCAACAAGATTATTGCTTCTTAAACACCAAAAACTTCAATGATTAGGCATTTTGTCAAACAGTTAGCAACCAGGCTCTGATATTACTGTAGTATCCCCGACAGAATATTTGACTCATAGTATTTACAATTACATTGACACAAGCTATATAACGCTTTCAAACAGCACTCCAAGAAATCGTAACACCAGATTATATGCTACTGAGAAAAGAAAAAAGCCCAAGCTGCAGGAAGTCTTGCCAGTTACTAATCGGTGACTCGATGGACATCTAGATGCAAGACAGTGACTCCTTGAAACCCACCAATTTATGCTACAACCTTTGATTTCCAGAATACATCCAGGAATCGGAACCTTCAATAGCCACTCACACACACCAACAGCAATAAATTCTTCAAAGCCCAACAGCCACATACGCATGGCCTTTCATCTGCTAATGCTGAAGACTCTTCATAGTCTTCAAAAGGCATGTCTCTTCATATAGAAGACCGTTCAATATTCTAAGCTCTTCGCAGTCTCTTCTTTCTTTTAAACCTCGTCACCATATGCGTGGAATAACTCGATCATCAGACGGGACGGGGTCCATCGTGGGTTTGGTCGCCATCGCATTTGGCATGGAGGTAGAATTCCTAATACCCCGCCCCTCGTTCCATTCACCAGCCCTCTTTTCAAGTCCGGATTATGACCTCAGCTTCGACGCAGAACTCAATCTTCTTCGCTGCAATGAGCCTGTTGATTGGGCAATGATCTCTATTCGTGTTACATGAGCGATCGGACTTGTTTGACTCCATTGCAACGATCCTCGGCCTCCCTCATCGCAGACTTGGATATCCTAACCGAACATATGCGGCTCAATATCATTTGTGATGCCGGCTTTATTACCGATGAGATGTCCAGCTTCTCCTTCGAATAATGACACGGGCTGCATGGACCAGAGTCTTCTCAGATCCCCTATTTGAGCACAAAATATCTTCGATTGCACAATCAACTCTTCCGCCCGACCGGATCACAAAGCACAGAACTGAATCTGCACCCGAACTTCGCAGAAATGCTCCAATTTTCCCACGTCACTTTAGTTCTCCAAGAATCCCCTCGAAACCCAAAGGGTCAAATGCTCACGCTAAAAACCCTCCTGATCTTCAATCTGATATTGACGCTGCCCTGAGATTCCGTAATGGTGATTTGGATTTCCGGTTGTTCTGAATCGGATCCTTGTTACTTTAAACTCTATTCCCAACTTCCTTCCGAATTTCCTCTAATACTGCAATTAGTTAATCCCTTCCTAACTAAACCTCCAATGATCAATGAATAGCAAGATTTGGCCTTAGGCCACAGATTTGTCCCTGATGAAATGACTGCAGCGTCACCTCCAATCTGCAATAATTTGGATGATATTTCACACCCTCAAAATTGCGAACCAATTGAGAGTTATCGTTCTCAATGGCCAACTGTGACAATTGTAGAAACCCTAGGTTCCACAATGCACCCATGATTGAATCACAATCTGAAAACAAGAGAAATAATCCAACTGCCTGATTCGAATGGAGCCCCGGGGTGCCTATTTATTCTTTTCTCCATCCTCTCCAGGGACTTCTAGAACCCTTTTTGATCTTATCCCTCAAGTGACTTTATTAAATACTCCAAGTAACTTTATTAAATACTAAAGTCACTTTATTAAATACAAGGTCATCTTTTAATATTTATTTATTTAATTAAAATAACTAATTATTCGTCCTTGGACAACCATTAATTAAATTAATTAAATCGAACTGTCACCAGAAATTTGGGGACATGACAGTCCGCCCTTCCTGAAATTGCTTGTCCCCAAGCAATGGCTGAACCATGACCCAATCAGCCTGCCTGGATCCCAAATGTAAATCTGTGTATCATCCCAATCCGCATCATACTCCTGTGGAGAAATCATCAATACCAGTATCTGAGAAACTGTACTCAACATCCAAACAACTAGCAACTCTGATGAAATTATCTGTAAACCAACTGTAGATGTCAGTAGAAGAAAACATTCTGCGGAACTCAAGCCAACTGAAACATCAACTCTATCAAAACTCAAGCCCCTGTCAAAAAGACACCTGCACCCAACTGCATTGTAGATATGACAACAGCCATAGGTACCTGAAACACTGCCATCAAATCCAATCTCTGAAAAACTGCTCCGGGCGTGTCGATGCTGCAAGCCGAGTAACTTACTACTACCAGTTTTATTTTCAAAAGATGGTGCCAATCTATCCCCTAATGGATGATAATAAACTAGAGCCAATCTACATCTGCGTGAAATAAAATCTTCTATCTCTGTGTCAAAAGAAAAATGATGAGCGTACCCTACCGTATAATGCCGGTAAGAACCTCCAAACTCTGGTGCTGGCTCATCATCACTGAACTGGGAATCAACAGATGGCTCCTTTTTCTGACTCCGAGTGACTGTAGGCTGGATAGGATTCCGTGCATTTTGCTCAACAAACCCCTCCTCAAGATCCCTGTGAGGTAGCATAGTAGAAAGGACCCCTATAATCTTCTCAACCAATCTGCAAATAACACTAGTATCTTGGATGAGAACACCTTCTGTCACCTTATGCGAGTCTAACTGGACACACGCACTATCCAACAAATACTTCATGAACGGTTCAGTGCAGTAAAAATTATATGAGGAAGCATTAACATACTCTCCTTTGCACCACAACTGTTCCTCCTGAAAGGGTGGCATACTCAACTATACCATACTATCAACTATCTGAGAAGAATCAGTCTGGAAACTGGACTCTACCGGTATCCCAAACTCATTAAGACCATCTTCCTCCAAACCCTGAACATGTGTGTCAGTCTCAACAATAAGCTCCTCAAAAGCAACTGTAGGAGTGTACTTACCGTCATCTACCTCAGTAGTCAAATGAACTGGGTCTGGGGCTGATTTTGACCGCAAATGCTCCAACTCCACGGTCACCTCCTTCAACTGAAACTGCGACTTTTGTAGATCTCGCTGTGTGTCCTCTAAAGCCTCAGTAGTCGCTATGAGCTCCTGGGAAAGCTCACTCACCTCCTCTTCACGATCCAAGAGTGCCTCATATGCTGTACTTCCCCACTCAACCAAGTGATCACGGTCGGCTACCAATCGTAAATAATCTTGCTTCAAAATCCGAACAGCTTCACGCAAGGCATGAATCTCTGCCAAAGAAAAGTAACCACCGCTTGGCTCATCCATCATAGAAGTACCCCAACCAGTGACAGCCAACAACTGACGAGTAGTATCAAAATGCTCACAAGCGATAGCAATGTCTCGCTCACTAACTTTCAACTGGCTAACCACATGATGGCTCTGGCTGAACTGTCTCCAACAATCTTCTTCTGGAGCTCTTAAAGGAGTATCCTCAATATTAACATCCATATCTCGTGAATCATCTCCAAGGTCCATATCAATATCCAATTTGTCAAAAATTGTAGTACTGCTGTCAAGCTCTTCTGTACCCAAAGAAACTGTCGAGGAAGCTGAATCTTCAAAACTGTTCATTTCATTCTCCCGGATGTCATCCAGGTCAAAACGATCCTGGGACTCATCTGTACATGCTTCCAAATATGAAAAATCTTCAACACTTTTCAGCAAGAATGGTCGTCTACATATATGAACCAAACCCAATACCGGTGTATAAAAACTAATACCAACATCGGATGTTCTGCTGGCACAAGGGAAGACAACACCGTAGACTCTGCTAATCAAATCCATGATAGCACTCAGACAATCATTGCTACCATTAAGTGTTAAAGATCTCCAGTCAATTGAATCCCAAACGCTGTTGAAACATTCTTGAGTCCATATTCGTAAACAAGGAATAGCTGGTAACTCAAGCAAACTCCTTACCTGAGTAATGTGACCAATACCAACTAACTTCACATACCTGTCTGCCATTGTCCTTGTATCCTGGATGTGAATGCAAGATGAACTCGTAGCATTATCAGCAACCTCACATGATCCCTCTTCTGTCAAAGACTGAGTGCAAGATGAACTTAATCTCAGCTCCATGTCATGCTCTTGCCCTTGTTTCTCCCAGTCCTGTAATGCCAAAATTGCTCGAGTGTCCTCAAGCTCACAAGAAAGCTTGATAACTTCTTCTTCCTTCCTCCTCAAGGCATCTGAATAATCTTTGGCAAGGCTTAGAAGATGGTCACGATCTGATAGAAGATGTAGATAGCTTAACTTCGTCGTTCCCATTCCTTCATCAATTGCATGTAAGTCACAGCAAGAAGAATTCACCTGAACTCCCTTATATCTTCCTTGTAACTGAATCACTTGGATGTGCGCTTCTAACATCTCCCGCATCCTGTCATGATGAGATAAAGAAGCCACAATACTATCTTTGCTTACCTTCAGCTGGCTGGACAAATCATGTGTAGTACTGCCATTCTCATCCTCGTGTGACGAAGCTTCTAACTGAGCCTGGTACTCTCTGTCAGCAAAATCATGAATGCTCGATGTCTGCTCATTTTCACCAGGTATCTCATTATCATGAACAATGACATCTTTATCATCATCTGAACTCACTTTGCTTGTCGGAACCAAACTACCTTGAGTATCTGAGACATCACCCTTGGAAAACTTGTATTTAATTGTCTCAACTTGAGTGTCAAGTTGACAGTTACTATCCATCAGCGTAATGTCCTTCACTGCTTCTTCCTGTGGCTGAACTGAAACCTCTAGCTGATTGCACACTTGTTCCTCGAACTCCTCATTAAGGTTCCTAGTAGCATCTCTCATTGTATTTGTCAACGCTTCGTGAGAAGATTTGCCAAAACGAAATCCAGTTGATTTACTCACCTTAGCTGGGACGGACAACCTATCAAGCATACGGTGTTGTTTAACCAACAGTTCAGACATGTTATGTTTGATCTTTCTGAGCTCGTCTTGAATACCTGAATAGTCCTCCTTTCCACATTTCCGACTCTGAATACTCTGTCTATTACTTGTCCGAGATTGTGTCTTTGGAGACTTTGTGTTGTACCTGTCCATCTTGTTTGAAGTAAAGCGCTGATCACCCATGTAATTCGGTTCTCACCCCACAGGATGGCAAGAAAACCGCTCTGATACCACTGTACTAACCCTGATAGGTTATTGCTTTCTCCAGCACCAAAAATAACTCTTTATTCTTCAAACAATCAAGCTCTGATACCACTGTAGTATCCCAACAAGATTATTGCTTCTTAAACACCAAAAACTTCAATGATTAGGCATTTTGTCAAATAGTTAGCAACCAGGCTCTGATATTACTGTAGTATCCCCGACAGAATATTTGACTCATAGTATTTACAATTACATTGACACAAGCTATATAACACTTTCAAACAACACTCCAAGAAATCGTAACACCAGATTATATGCTACTGAGAAAAGAAAAAAGCCCAAGCTGCAGGAAGTCTTGCCAGTTACTAATCGGTGACTCGATGGACATCTAGATGCAAGACAGTGACTCCTTGAAACCCACCAGTTTATGCTACAACCTTTGATTTCCAGAATACATCCAAGAATCGGAACGTTCAATAGCCACTCACACACACCTTCAATAGCCACTCACACACACCAACAGCAATAAATTCTTCAAAGCCCAACAGCCACATATGCATGGCCTTTCATCTGCTAATGCTGAAGACTCTTCATAGTCTTCAAAAGGCATGTCTCTTCATATAGAATACCGTTCAATATTCTAAGCTCTTCGCAGTCTCTGCTTTCTTTTAAACCTCGTCACCATATGCGTGGAATAACTCGATCATCAAACGAGACGGGGTCCATCGTGGGTTTGGTGGCCATCGCATTTGGCATGGAGGTGGAATTCCTAATACCCCGCCCCTCGTTCCATTCACCAGCCCTCTTTTCAAGTCCGGATTATGACCTCAGCTTCGACGCAGAACTCAATCTTCTTCGCTGCAATGAGCCTGTTGATTGGGCAATGATCTCTATTCGTGTTACATGAGCGATCGGACTTGTTTGACTCCATTGCAACGATCCTCGGCCTCCCTCATCGCAGACTTGGATATCCTAACCGAACATATGCGGCTCAATATCATTTGTGATGTCGGCTTTATTACCGATGAGATGTCCAGCTTCTCCTTCGAATAATGACACGGGCTGCATGGACCAGAGTCTTCTCAGATCCCCTATTCGAGCACAAAATATCTTCGACTGCACAATCAACTCTTCCGCACGACCGGATCACAAAGCACAGAACTGAATTCTGCACCCGAACTTCGCAGAAATGCTCCAATTTTCCCACGTCACTTTAGTTCTCCAAGAATCCCCTCGAGACCCAAAGGGTCAAATGCTCACGCTAAAAACCCTCCTGATCTTCAATCTGATATTGACGCTGCCCTGAGATTCCGTAATGGTGATTTGGATTTCCGGTTGTTCTGAATCGGATCCTTGTTACTTTAAACTCTATTCCCAACTTCCTTCCGAATTTCCTCTAATACTGCAATTAGTTAATCCCTTCCTAACTAAACCTCCAATGATCAATGAATAGCAAGATTTGGCCTTAGGCCACAGATTTGTCCCTGATGAAATGACTACAGCGTCACCTCCAATCTGCAATAATTCGGATGATATTTCACACCCTCAAAATTGCGAACCAATTGAGAGTTATCGTTCTCAATGGCCAACTGTGACAATTGTAGAAACCCTAGGTTCCACAATGCGCCCGTGATTGAATCACAATCTGAAAACAAGAGAAATAATCCAACTGCCTGATTCGAATGGAGCCCCGGGGTGCCTATTTATTCTTTTCTCCATCCTCTCCAGGGACTTCTAGAACCCTTTTTGATCTTATCCCTCAAGTGACTTTATTAAATACGGAGCAAGTTAATATGATTCACAACTTGCGATTGGAGCTCGTTAGTTAAGAATATCAAAACCCTTTTCTTCTTTAGTCAGCAATCGAACTTCTTCTGAAACCCACTTGATGCCAGACTTCTTAATTGTGCTATTAACCTAATAATTTGTACCAAATCCTTCCAAGGTAGTGCTGTACGAACCACAAATGATTGCTCCGATGAAATGACTGAATGTCACCTCCAATCTGCAATAATTCGAATGATATTTCACACCCTCAAAATTGCGTACCAATTGAGAGTTATCGTTTTCAATGGCCAACTGTGACACTTGCCGAAACCCTAGGTTTCCACAATGCACCTGTGATTGAATCACAATCTGAAAACACAAAGAGATAAACCAACTGCCTGATTCGAATGGAGCCCCGGGGTGCCTATTTATTCTTTTCTCCATCCTCTCCAAGGACTTCTAGAACCCTTTTTGATCTTATCCCTCAAGTGACTTTATTAAATACTCCAAGTAACTTTATTAAATACTAAAGTCACTTTATTAAATACAAGGTCATCTTTTAATATTTATTTATTTAATTAAAATAACTAATTAGTCGTCCTTGGACAACCATTAATTAAATTAATTAAATCGAACTGTCACCAGAAATTTGGGGACATGACATAAAGTTGGTCTGTTAGGGCTTACAATTGATCTCTTCTGGTGATCTACTCTATTAGGAGTATGAAGGACTATTAGGTCCACCTTGTGAAAAGATTTTACTATACAATGAAGTATGTACTCTATTAAGAGATTTTACAAAGGACTTTTAAGTCCACCCTGTTAGAGGATTTACCTAATGCAACTGTTAGGATGCAATCAGTAGGATGCTCCTTGTTTGCAACTTGATTTGCTGATATAGATGCTTTGAAGATTGTAATCACTTGACTATGATAGATGTGTCTCTACTCTGCCCTTTATATTACTTGGTAGCTTGCTAATTAATCTTCTCTATCTTCTTCTTGTATTCCATATTTTCTTACTCCACTTGCTTACATTTCTCTCACATATACTTTTATGTGTCTTATACAAAACAATTCACCTTTCTTATATAGCCATCTAATAATATTTTTATTCCAAGTCAGCTTCAAAACAAGAGGTGCCTTTATAATAATCAAATTACATCTTTAAGTCAGTTGGATACTCATGCTCGGTTGATACTATGTATTCAAGTATTATGCCAATGCTCGGGCAATTCAATGAGCTCGGGTGATACTCTGGCACTAGGATAACACTAGATACTAGGGTGATATTATGCTCTTAGGTGACACTATGATGCTTTGCTTGTACTAGATGCTCAATTTACACTGAGAACTTTGCGAACATTGTTGACTCGGTTTGCACTATGATGCATGTCGCATATGATGGTGCTCGGTTAATACTAGGAACTAGGATACTTGATTACTTGGGCTACACTGAAACATATTGACTAAAGGAAAGCTTAGTTGTAGTATTAATTGACCTTCTTGAATGACTTAAGTGTTTTGCCACTAATTGACAATATGTCTTGCCATAGGGTCAACAATCTCCCCCTTTAGCATTAGTGACAAAAACACTTATCATGTGCAATTTTGTCATCAATCCAAAAACTCTTGATCAAAATTTTCAATCAAACTACCCCTTTCCATATGTTTGGGTCTGCAACTCAATTTGAACTGAAAAACTGTGGCTTGGTCACAACTGAATGAATTTTGATTTTCCAAAATGTTTTTATTCAACTGTGCATCTGCTTTCTGTGTGTGTGTGTGTGTGTGTGTGTGTGTGTGTGTGTGTGTGTGTGTGTGTGTGTGTGTGTGTGTGTGTGTGTGTGTGTGTGTGTGTGTGTGTGTGTGTGTGTGTGTGTGTGTCCCCATGTACATATTCATCTACATATAAATAGATGTTTCCCCCTATACATTTTCCCCCTTGTTTTTGTTACAAATGCGATAAACATATCTTTAGAAGGTTATGGAAAAAAGATTGAGGAAATCATGATGCACTTTCAAAATTAGTGACATAGTTTTATCCCAATTTTCTTTCAATGCCTTCAAAATGTGTTATTCAATCTAAAGTTCAATTGATAACTCTTTCATGAGATCTGCAATTGAGAAATTTGTATCATGCGCTAATGTCTTTGCATGTGCAAGATGTTTCTACATTTCATCCATGTAGGTAAGCATCATACTTTGAATATCTTTTAGTGTTGTCCTAATCCTAGCTTCCTTCCTTAGTAGTTCACCCTATAAATCTGTCAAAAATATGACCTTCACAAAATGATTAGAGATGGAACTTGAGTCAAGTGCCAACTGACTTTCACTATTCTTCAAGTCTTCATCTATCTTGGCTAGTTTTTCCTTTATTTCCTTGGTTAAATTTGATGTATCATATAATTGTGAAAATAAAGATACAATATTATTTACAACTCCTTCTAGTGTAGTAATAAGAATGGACAATTTCTCTTGATCAATGACAATATTCTTAGCTACATTTTCAAAAAAATTATTCTCATATTTTCTTTCTGGCCTTTGCAGAAGTTTTTCTTGACCATTTAAATCTTTATTGAATTTATGTACAATGTCAATCAATATCTCAATGATAGGGTCTTTATCATTTACCTCAACTTGAATCACATCCAAAATTATGCCCTTGATGTCTTGAAGAACCTTTCCTCTATCCCTTTATGCCCTGATTTTCCTCTATTGAGCCCTTTTCCTCCATAGTTTTCCCAAAATCTCAATTTGTTCAGCAAAGAGATTAGATTGATCCCAATTTGGAATCACAAACTCTTTATCAAGGTTAATCTCTTATGTAAATTTTTCTTTTTCTTTTCTCTTGGCACTTGGAGAAAGTATAATTTATTTGCCTTCATCATTCTTATCTTTACCACTTAGTTGACGCTTGCTTTCTTCTTTCCTTCCTTTGTCAACCACGTTCTAATCCTTATTTGATTTCTGCTTAGTTATGCTTGGCTCGGAGGTAGTCAGACTCTGTAGCTCAATTTCTACTTGGGTGGATGAAGAACTTTCTTTCTCTTTCTCTTTAATCTATGTCTTCTTTGCACTTGATGGAACAATTGCTTGGCTCAGAGAAGTGGGTAGAGAGGTTATTACCATAGCTATCATCATTTCTGAATCTGATTCTTCAATTATTTGTACATCTGGTGTTGCATATTTATCTACCTTATTCTCTTTCTCAAAAGTAGTTTTCCACAACTTTTTTGTGGACGGAACAACCTCTTCTTTATTATTTGACAAAATCTCGAAAGATTTGAATATAGGAGTTTTCATTTTTTCATACTTGGTCATTGCCTTCTTGATTTCTTCTTTAAGTGAGTGTGGCATGAAACCTTTCAATGTCTGATCTCTGATGTCTCTTTCTATCTTTAGAACATTTTCCATCTTTGAGTTACTTCTTTTAGTAAGATTTTAGGATCTTGGCTTTTCTGCTCATTGGGATCATATTTCCATCTTGCCATCTTCTCAACCAAAGCATCTTCTATCTGTTATTGCTTCTCCTTGCTCTTGGATTCATATTTGATATATCTAAATCTATCCATGTCACTTCCTTCCTTCAATCTTGTCAATTATTTCTCAAAGGATAGTGGGGGTTTCTTCGGTTGGATGATAGGTGTATTTTCTTCTTCCTCTTCATCTTCTTGGAGCTTCAATTTCCTCCTTGACGTTTTGGCGGTGGTGATCATAGGTGTAGCTACCTTATTAGTTGTAGCTTTCTTTGGTGTAGAATTGATCACTTTACCCTTCTTCTTTGGATTTTCTTCCTCTTCTTCCTCATCCTCTCATTTTCCCTCGGTGAGCATAAGAGGGTCATCCTTCTTGTCAAATTTCTTCTAAATATTTTTCATTCTTTTCTTTCCTCTCTTCAAAATTTGAGGAATCTCTATTTCTAGGTATATTCTTGTTTTGGCCTCTTCATAGGTGCCAAAATAAGTAGCCTTAGGGTCAGTTGGCTCATTCAATAGAGCCTCAATGATGTCCTTAGTATCATCAATATTTACTTCATAGTCCAGAGGTTTTACCCATTCTATCCTAGGTATGACTGTTTGAATAAGAGTGTTATCATGGTCAACTAGGAAGCAAATATCTTGTTCATAATACTCAACCAGTTGTTGAGGAATCCTATATATGTTTTACATCTTTTTCTTAAAATTCTCAAAATTTTCAGCCATAATGTCATCAAAATTTTCTCCTAAATTATTGATCTGGTATTAGACAAGTTTATCCTTGCTCCATACCACATTACCCTTAGAAAGAAAGAACTTTTTCACGTAGAAAAACAAGCATACCATAATAGAACCAAACTTACAAAAAATCTTCTTTGATGCCCAAATTCTCTCCATGTTGTAGCCTAATTGACTCAGTTGCAACTTGACTAGGTCAAAAGATAGATTATACTTCACAACCTTGTATGTTAGGTCAACCACTTCAAATGGTACTTTGTTAGGTCTGCTCAAGCTGTAGATCTTGTGGGAAATTACATGGATTCCTAACTTGATCTCCATGTCTATAACATTTCCTAGCTTCATACCTCTACCATCCCATTCAGCTATGGTTTTCTTCACAAGCTTGCCTCGAGCTCAAGTTTTGGTAGTTTTAGGTCTATCCAACATAGGGTAACCTGTGGGTCAATGAATCATCTTCTCTATGATCTTCACTTGTTGCTCAACCTAGAATGGCATATCATGAACCCAACTCAAAATGTATCTGATCCACTTATTTTGAAAATTTTGTGGCATGTGCAATGCATGAGTCAAATCCTTGACTTTAAAATGTCTATATTCAGGTTTCAACACTCCATTCTCACACATTGCACTATGTGCCTTATTTAACTTGAAAGAACCCAAATTTTGAACCATGCAAGGATAAAATGACCTAATATCGTGGATCAACAGTACCTTTGGAGGGATGACCGAGTGAGCTCCCATGGGGTCTTTTTGCTCACCAATTGCAGGATAAAGCTCAAATTTTGGTGCCTTGCAAACCGCATTCGTTGCCAACATATCATAACCCTTCTTCACCTTCATACTAGAGCTAGATGCCATTTCACTCAGTGAATGAAGAATTTCACTAACAGATAACCTTCCCTAAATCTACTTTTGTAAATTCCTCGATAACACAACAATTCGCTCTTGATCGCTTGGGGTTCAAAATTGCTCTGCTCAAATTGATCTTTGAATTTGTTGTGAAAGAATAAACTCTCAATTCCTCTTTAATATATAAAAAATTAACTTTTAAGGCCTAATAAATTCTTCGTACTTGGTAGGTGAGAAGACTCAGCAAGGTCTTTGAACTTGATCTCGACATGAATTGTCCATCATGAAGCTCGGTTAGAACTAGCTTCCAACCTGACTTGACTTGGTGATGCTTGACAGCTCAAATATAACTGAAACTCAACTTGGTTAAAATGTGGTTCCCTCCACTTTTCCTAGTGCATCTTAGTATGCAAATTTGGACTGATCTTTCTTGCTTATCTAGAACTAATGTAGGATCTTCTTTGGATTCACAATTTCAGCCATCTTCTTGAATGCTTAGTTGGATGTGGATGCTTTACCAAACTCATTGGTTTTGATAACAATAGCTTCATTGTCTTTCCTTTTGTTTTCCTCTAATTTCCTTACCCATTTTTTATTCATCTAAGTTTTGATCTCTTCAACCTTTGTTTTCCCTTTGTTTCCTTCACTAGAATTTGTTGTATCTCGATTCATATAGTTTCTTGCCAAATGACCTATCTTTTTGCATACATAAAATCTCACATTAGTATGACTTTTCATGAAGTGTGTCCTTACACAATTTACTCCAATCTGGTAGTGTTCTTCACATAGATGACACCTCCCCCATGTATTGTAGTCTGAACCAATAAATGTTCTTTGTCTGGTTCTATTGTGTTGATTAATTGGATTGCATTGATTTGATCTACACTCGAAAGATTTGTGACCATACCTATGACATGTGAAACAGTTTCCTTCAAACTTTGATCTGGTTATGCATTTGTTTTCCTTGTGTCCATACTTGTTATAGTTATAGAAATAACCTTTGAACTTGGGTTGCATAGTATTACTCTAGCAAACATTTCATGTATGGCCTATTTTTCCATGATTGTTACATGTAGGCCCTTTTTTTTTCTATTCTCCTTCTTGTGATGATTCTCCTTGATTAGTATACCCTAAGCCAATAGTGTCTTTAGGTCTATTCAGATTTTGTTCATACAATTGATTTACACTTTCTTGTGATCTCAACCTTCTTTCATTGAGTTCCTTTTCAGCTCTTAGATCAATCTCGACTCTGTCATTTTTTTTAGATTAGTGGTTTCATGATTTGCATCATCTAGCTAATTTTCCATATTTGCTTGATGTTGTGATAGCTCCTTGATTTCATTCATCTTTTCATCTAATCTTGTTGCAAGTAATATTTTATATTCATCTTCTATTGCTTTATCATTTATTGTCTTGATCTTTTGTTCCATGACTTCACATAGCTTGGCCGAGTGACTTTCTTGCTATCTTTTCAATTTTCTTACTTCTTCTTATAGAATGGTATTCCTTCCTAGCAAATCTTCTATGGATGCATCTACTTCTACTAAACTTCTTTCTCTGCAAAGGTCTTCTATTCTTTCTTCTATGTATAGATTGGCATTTATCTACATAGCTAATTCGTTTCTTCTTTTCAAAGAGTGGGTGAGTTGCTCCTTGACTTTCTTGACTTATTCCATAGGCGCCCTATGTAGATCTAGTTTGTCATTCTCAATAGCTTTCTCTAACATATACACTTCCATTTCCTCGGATCTTTACTCTCAACTTGTTAAGCCTCTAATAGGAGAACCTTGCTCTGATACCAATTGTTGGAAATGTAATGACATATAGGTGACTGGAAGGGGGGGGGGTGTTGTGAATCAAGAACCACTTAAAACTTTTCATTTAGAATACTTTTGCTTTACTTTATTAGATTGTCTAATAAATTGTCATGCATGGATCATAAAGCAACAAAGAAATCAATACCATAATGCTTTGACACAATATTTGGTAACCCAGAAACCGTCCAAGAAGAAGCTAAAACTAGGATGGAGATGACACCCACAATGCTTCACTACTGTAGTAATAAAGTTGGCCTGTTAGGGCTTACAATTGATCACTTATGGTGCTCTACTCTATTAGGAGTATCAAGAATTATTAGGTCTGCCTTTTGAAAGGATTTCGCAATACAATGAAGTATGTACTCTACTAAGAGATCTTACAAAGGATTGTTAGGTCCACCTTGTTAGAGGATTTATCTGATGCAACTATTAGGATGCAATCAATAGGATATCCTTGTTTGCAACTTGATTTTCTAATATAGATCCTTCGAAGATTGCAATCACCTAACTGTGATAGATGTGTCTCTGCTCTACCCTTTATATGGTTTGGTAGCTTGCTAATTAATATGTTCTATATTCTTCTTGTATTCCATATTTGTTTGCTCCACTTGCTTACATTTCTCTCGCATATTCTTTTTTGTGTCTTAGAAAAAACAATTCACCTTTATTATACAACCATCAAATAATATTTTCATTCCAAGTCGGCTTCAAACAAGAGGTTCCTTTATAATAATCAAATTACATCTTCAGGGCAATTGAATGTGGATGCTCAAGTCATACTATGTATTCAAGTGTTATGTTGATACTCGGGCAATTCAATGAGCTCGAGTAATAATCTGACACACGGGTAACACTGGATGCTCTAGTGATATTCTGCACTCGAGTGACACTATGATGCCTTGCTTGTACTGGATGCTTGGTTTACACTGAGAACTCAGTGAATACTGCTAACTTGATTTACACTATGATGCATGTCCCATATGATGGTGCTCAGTTAATACAGGGAACAAGGATACTTGGTTACTTGGGCTACATTGAAATATGATGAATGAAGGAAAGATCGGTTGCAGTATTAACTGACCTTCCTGAATTACTTAAGTGTTTTGTCACTAGTTGACAATATGTCTTTCCATTGTGTCAACAAGAATAGCCCAAAATCATATACTTACTAAACAAATTCAACAATTCATACAAAACAGTCTAGATAGTCTTGACACATGTATGATAGAAGAACAAGCATAGGTGCAACTTTTATAGTAACTTTAGTGTGGATATTGGAAAGGTTGTACATATGGTTTGAGTGGCTTGTATTTTGATTGCCAAATAAGATCAAAATGCACAATTGGAAATTGAAAGAAAACAACTTGGGAAAATAGAGAAAAAAATAAGGCAAAGGTATACAAGAGGGAGAATTATGTTAAAAGTAAATTAAGAAGAAAATAAAAACAATAGAGGACAAAAGAACAAAGAATTGTAGTAGTTAATGTAAAAGGTATTAGAAAGCATAGTGAAGCAACAATCATCACTACATATAACAAGCAAAGATGCTTGAGTGAAATAAAAATGATCAGACAATAACATAGATAAATGGATTAGCATAGGAAGATTTCAAAAAAATGAATTCATAGGTTAGTCATGCCATTTAGTTTACATTGTTGAAGCACAAGAAAATAGTACAATTTCTCAACATTCCAGTCTTGAAATACGAATATGAATAAAGGCTTAGTCTTAAAATAGGAATAAGAATATGGTAAGAAAAAGGGAATAGGCAATGTAATGAAAACTTGATTAAAGAAAAATAACATACTCAAAGAGGCAACCAAGAGGATACATAAATAAGAAGATGACAAAAAAAAAAGATGTAAACAAAACTGGTAGCAAATCATTAACGACCACAATCGAGTTGTTCTCTTTCCTAGTGATAGGCATACAAGAATTTTTGTTTATAGAGGATAAAGCCAATGCTTGGAAAATAGAAAGACAAGCACTTCATCTTGCACTAAGCTTTATCTAGATTTCTAATGAAGGGCTAAAGAGGGCACAATGATTCATCCTTGTACCTTGACCTCATTATAAAAATAAGAGCTAGGGAACTTCTTGAGCAAGAGTGTTATACATGAATATATAAAATGGTAGATGCAACCAAAAGAATTAATCCATAAGACACTTCAATAGCTTAATGTACCACAATCACAAAACTAGTTGGTTACCTTCTATCAAATCCTAGCTAGAAGATACAATCACATTTTCTTAATTTTGTGAGTCCACTTGAGAACAAGTAGGTGATACAAAACTAAATAAGCAATTGAGAACTATGTAATTAATGACAACCATGCTCCTTGTGAAGCAAAAAGTAGAATGTGATGACAACTAGTAATACCAATTTAGTGAAAAAATATTTTTGAAAATCAGACACCAAAAAATGTTAAATTAAGTGTAATGTCCTATGTAGAGACCTTAATTTGTCTTATAGTTCTCAATTAGGGTTTGGATTGTAATGTTCCCTAAGAGGATTAGACATTTATCTTATTAGATTTAAGTTATCTTTAACACACATATCCAACCTTATTACTAATTCAACTCAAAGACTGAAGGAGTAGATGTTATCCAAGTTGCCTAGACACAAACTTACAATGAATTCCCTCAAAGTTTATAGATCCAATTCCTTGGGCCTTTTTTGGGTCAATCCCTACAAGGTGCTCAGGATCATTGATCCACACCCTATCTTAGGACAAAGATCCATTGCTTGGAATTTATACAAGTCCCTCCTTGGTAACATCACACACTTACCTTTTATAAGTCAAATGGTAATGAGACTAGATATAGATATACATGTATACTAATTATGAATTTATATTATAATTATAAACTTATCATTATATATGTATATATCTGATCATATGATGACCTTTCATCCTTAATACCACGTATATAAATAAAAGTCTATAATTTAATATCTAATTTAGATTTATTACCATCTTATTGTTATCATATTATACTTACAACATAGTAAATAACTTTACAGTATTCTCTGGGGGTACCAGACAATGTCTGGGAGTGAGGGGGAGTTCCTCCTAAGAATTTATTGGTCCCCAATGTGGTTGGTTTCAGGGTTCCAAGCTTGAGGACAAAAGATTCTCAAGATGTATCGGGCAATGCCATTGGGGGTTTCACCTAAGCATTTGTTAGTCCCCAATGTGGTTGGTTCCAAGGTTTCAAGCTTGAGGAAAAGAGTTGCTCAAGATGTCGAGGCTAGGGCCCTACAACTAAGAGCTTTGTTGCTACTGCATGTGGTCCCTTAAATGGAACCTCACATTGAGCATCTTATGTTGAAAAAGTTGATGGCAATGGTAGTTTTGTGGTTGCTCATATCCCTATTTGCACCCCTATTGATGTCACTTTGAACAAGGATACTATGTAGGAGGTAAATACCATAGCTTTTTGATTTGTTTGTTGAGGCTATCATTTTCAAATTTAGGAGTTTTGGGCCCTCTGTGTCTCTTCTTCATTAGTGGATGTCTAAACACTAGAAGCCTCTTATATCAAATATGGTTTACATATTCCTTATGGCTAAAAGATTTTTTCCTGCCAAGATTAAGAAGGCTTCTGATAGACAGATTGTTCTTTGCAAGCATTTTATCACTTGGAAGAATCGCTTCCCTCTAATGATGAAGCAGTGGCATGAAGATTTCAACCTTTCCTCAAATACTTTCTGTGAGATGCCTATGTGGGTGAGTCTCCCTTATCTCCCTCTTCATCTTTGGGTGGATCATGTCCTGAAAGAAGTAGGTGGTGCTCTTAGATGTTTTCTTATGACTGATGAGGATTCCTCTAATATGCTCCACTCTACTTACGCTCGCATTCTTGTTTCAACATTGATAAATCTAAGGGTTTACTTGTAGAGATTGAGTTGAAATCTCCTAAGGGTACTTGGGTTCAACCTCTGGACTATGAGGGTCTCCCTTTTAGATGTAGAAAATGTTTCAAAACTAGGCCTGTTGCAGCTACTTTTGGAACAGCAAAAGCTAAATCAAAAAAGTTTTCCTCGTGATGGAAGGGTGTTTTTGATGTTCATTATTCATTTCTCAAAGACCTACCTCTTTTGGATTGTGACTCTCCTCTTGACTCCACCAAGGGTTTCTGTTAGAGTAAATAATTAATTATTTATTCTATTACTTAATCTTACTTAGGTTAATGCATTTATTTAATATTTTGTATTTAATGCATGTAGTGGTTAGTTGTTGACAACACGGGAGTTTGTTCCCTTCTAGCATGTTCCACCTTTTGTGGATATGCGCTGAGTTGTCATCCTTATCTTCTACCACCTTCCAGCTTGTTCTACAAGCTTCCTTGAGGTCTTTATAAGCGACCTCTCTCTTATTCTATTTGTATCGCATAAGGCATTGTGCATATTGTAAATACATTTTTCTTCTTGTGTTTGCACATATTGTCTCTCATGTCCGTTTAGGGTTTTTCCCTTGCTCCATGCTCTTCCTCTCCTTGGCTTCTCTTTGACAGGTTCTTGCATGCAGGTGATCTTGGGCGTCTTCGGAGTTGGCTTTCCTCAACTCCAACAATTTCAATGCATTGGTTGTTATTGTTGTTTCTCTGTCTTAGGGTGAAAATGTAGGCGTGAGTGTTGTCCCTAATAATAGTAATCCAACTAACACTACTGAGGTTGATGTCTCTACTTTTCATTATGATCCTAAGGTGCCTGTGAACCCTCGTACAACAAGTAATATCATAACTTCTTATGCTAATATGGCCCCTTCTATGGAGTCTCCTGTCTCTATTGATGACAGTTCTAGTTTTATCTATGTTAGTGCTAGTCCTGCTTATGTCTTTGATGTAGTAGTTTTATCTTTAGTCTCTACTGGTGTTGATTCTAATTCTTCAGGCATGCCCAACACTATTGATGTTGGCTCTATTTCTTCGGGCAAGTCTACTACAGCTAGGGCTAATAGTTCTATGGATTCGTCATCTTGGCACGATGTTGTAGCCATGGTTAGAGAAGGATGGATTACAATAAAAGAGAAACATTCAAAACACCCCTATCCTTCTTTTGACATGACCCTTAGATCCTAGAGAAATCTTAATCTATTTTTTGTCTTTCTATCTAGGGCAGTATGTCATATGATGGCTTTTTTGTCTTGACCGTTAGTATGTGCATGGGGGGTTGTGAGTTGTTTGGCTTCCCCTTATTCATTTATGTCATGTTTTGCCTTTGTTTTGTTTCTCTGTGTGAAACTCTTTGTATAACTTTCAATGTGGATTTTAGCTCCCGTTCTTTAAAAACTTGCTTTGTGTTGGATTTCAAGACCCCTTTAAGCCTATTTTTCTTAATAAAAAACTTAAAGAGTATTCTTTATATTTTATAATATTATCTCCTCCTTTCTTATCCATTATTACTATACCCTTTATCGTATTCTTCTTCTAATCTCTTTCCTTATAAACAATAAAATTTATATTTTTTTAATCTCCATTCTTATATTTCTTTCATATCCAGTATCTATCATGAATGTCAATATATTCCGTGGTATCATTCAATATTTTATTTCTTATTAGATGGAGTGTCCACACTTCAATATATTGATTAAGATCAAGATTGCACCTCAATTAAGGGTGGGATACATGAGGGAGCGGAGGGGGGGGGGGAGGGGGGGGGGGGTGGGGGGGGCACAGGGGGCGATGGGGGCTTCATAAAAAAATTGACTGTGTGGTGCATAATTTTTTTAGGAATATTTTAAATCTGGTGGTCCCATGAATCTCTAATGCAACTCAGCTTAAAAAGCTTTTCTCCAAAATGGAAGTAAGTTTGCTACTTATGAGTTTTCCTTCTAAAATTTATTGGAGGAGAAATTTTTTAATTTAGAAATATTTCCCTAAGCTACTAGACCTAATTCTAGCCCTCCCATAATTTTTCTCGAGAGTTACTATAGGAGCTCCTATTTTCTGGAAGAAGAATCTAAATGATCTTGTCACTATTTGTTTTCTTATTCATGGAACTCTACTTCCTTAAAAATAGAAACTTAAAACCCCTCCATAAGACCCGCCCTAATTCTCCTTCAGCTAATGTTTTAGATTAAGGTAAAAACAGGTTTTGAAGGGGCCCTGAAACCCTTTACATCAAAAAGAAAGATATACCATGAAGCCCTACCAAGTTTTAAAAGGACCTGAAACCAGCTGAACATCTAAACCAAGTTTTACTAGGACCTGAAACCAACAGATGTGTCCAGAAAAAGCAACCAGAAAATACACTGGAACCTGGAAAGTAAACAGACTGGAAAGCAAAGCAATTAGAAAAACCTCCCAGACTAGTAACCAACGAGCCAGTGCCACAACCCGCTTACCACCACCAAAAAACCAGTCAGAATAGGGGAACTTAAGATTTTCCTTTTGATTTGAAGTTTCCCTTACGTGACCGAAGGTTCATATCTAAAGGGGGAGCAGAAGGCTTAGTTCTCTTACTCTTAACCGCTATCCACCCATCCTCAATCTTCGCAACCTCAGCAACCCAAGCCTCGAAGGAAATAGACCAGTGGAACCTGGGGGTCGTCGAAGCCGCACCAATCTCCCTATGAGAATCAGACGACAACTTGCCCTTAGGAAGAGCATCTGAAACAGGGGTAGAGACCACCTCCTCTACCACTAGCTCCAAATGATCGCCAGGAGAGACCTCAACTAGAGAAACCACAGAGGTATCCAAGGATTGTTTCACCGTATAGTGCTCAGAAGAGGCCCCTGCTCACCAAGAAGGTGGTCGCCTTGATTTAGACTTCCCAGCAACACACCTAGCAGCAATGTGACTAGTCAAGTGGCAATTCCTGCAACGAAAGGAGATACCTTCGAAATCCAGCATTTGTGTCCAAGAACCCCTCGGGGAATCCAAGCAAATTGCCTCAGGGAGGCCCTTAGAAACATCCAACTCAACAAGAAAACGTGGATAGGTCGAGTGGAAAATATTGGACGTGTCAGAATCCACATATAAGAAATCACTAATAGCATTTCCAATAGTTTCAAAAACCGAATCATGCCAAAGATGTATCAGGAGATTCGGAAGCCGAACCCAAATAGGGAACTTGTTAAAGGACTCTGAAAGTGGATTGAAATCCATATGCCACGGTTTGGCCATACGTGGAAATCTGCCCTGCCAGGAAAAACTATTATGACAAAATAATCTTCCTGTCATTAGTGCTTTCAAACTTAGCTATAAAGAAGCCTTTTGCACACAAAAAGATGTGGACGTTATTATCTATAAGTGGCACCTAGTTCTTGGAGATCCAGTCATGTAGATCAGCAAGAGAGGGCCAATAACCCTAGAAGCAAAAAATGGCAGCAAAAGAAGAAAGCTCTTCTATCGTATGGAAAATATCTTCAACTGATTATAGGTCAAGAGAAACCTTAATAGGCTTTAAAGCACTTACAGGCGTCACATGAGAGGGCTCAGATGAAACAGCATGAGGGAGAGCTCCATGTAAACCGGCTTTGAAGGCAGCCACATCTGTGAAAGTCCTTCCCCCCGAACCAAGAAACCCTGAACGAGGAGCAAGAGACCTAGGAACCGAATGAAGGGCAAAAGCCCTATCCCCACCCGTAGAAGAAGCCGAGCGAAGGGCAAATGGAGCCCTAACCCCATCCGCAGACCGCCCACAAAAATTAGCTCCTCCACCTAAACCCGGCAAGAGCAAAGACCTCCACGTTACCGAGCGTTGAAGCAGTAGGAGTGCCATGAGTGGGAGATCCAGAATTTTGAATGGGAACCATTTGTCCAAGAATAATATTTTGAGTTATGATAGTTGTTCCCTCCTTTAGCTAATATTTATTTACTATTAAATAATTATTAAAACTTACAATTTAACCAAACAATATCTATGTTAGCCGTTGGTGATAAGTATTAGTCCATTGCTATTACCCATTAGTATTGGTTCCTCTATCGTAAGCAATAAGTGGTGATGTATCTTGTCTTGTTCACATCAATTCATTACTTTCTAGTCAAGAGAATCATGGTTCCTAGTCTCAATCCTAATAGTTTTATTTAAAATTCTACATCATCTCATGTAATTCGTATAGATGATTGATCATATTCTCTCCCTATGCTGCAATACTAATTCATGAGCAATTAGATATGTAGATGGGTTGGTTGCCATGTCAAAACTTTCATTCCACATTTATTCGTTGCATGTAATTACTGATACAATTTGGTGATTGTCTATGGCTTCCTTAGCCTGCGATTAGCCTCAACTCCTGCGGCACTTTTTCTCTTAGACCTTAGCAACTATTTGATGTGAATATCTTTCATATGTCTTTACGCTCACTTCCTCTTGATGCTCAGGAGGATTTCTTTTCACATTATTGTTTGGTATTGTCAATGATTGTTGTCATCAATACTATATTTATATTATAGATTGATATGATATGATTAGCTATTACTATTAATATTATATTATAAACTATTTTAGTATTAACATTTTATTATAGACTAATGTAGTATTAACATTTTATTGCTTAGAAATGATTAATATCATACTAATATTGATTATTAGTGATTACAAATGATAATGATTAATATTCCTTTTATTTATTAAATAATCAATTACGCAATTATATGGATGATATATTAATATCGCCTCGTAACATTAAGAGACATATGTTTCACTGACTCCATGATATAAGTGAAATTGGAGCTCTATAATGACATCATATGTTTTTATATTACTTCAACAAAAAAATATAAAATAGATTGAATATTATTTATTTATTTATTTTTTCTAATGCAAAATTGGCATGCCACCATATAATATATTAATAAAATAAACACTGGTTCAAGATTCATGAAGGAAAGAACCAGCAAGAAAACCCTCAATCCTTATCAAATACAAAAAGAAAATTGCATTGTTAGAAATACCACTAAGATTACCCCAAATTAAAGGGTATCAAATGATATGCTGACAAAAAATTAGCCACATTAACTATCCATCAAGATGGTCATTATAAAATAAATGTACCATAGTTTTAAACCAACCCAACCTTATATGACTTGCAGTTTATCAATAATCACGAGTACACTAACAATATACAATACCAAGTCACTATTTAATTTTTTAAATACACTGAAGTTCGATAGCATCATATTTTCAAAAATAAATAATAAATTCTCTAATACATATGTGTTGCCTATAATTTTAAATTTGTCATATAAGAATGTTGTAATTATGATTTAATTTTTATGTAGACGAGATTTAACGACTCTGAACAACCAGGTCCGATTAATGTTATTGATTAAAAAAAAGTTCAAATGCAGCAAAATAATATGTTTTACTAAACACAGATAGCAAAAAGGTACGAGTTATTAAACCTGACAACTGATTATAGACAACGCCATTTGGCATTGGCAAGAACAGTAAATACACTGGATAGCCTTATGTTTAACAGACATGACAAATCAGAACTAATCATTCAGAAGAAAATTGCATACCATCAATCTATTCTTTGACCCCAAAGGAATTGTAGATGAAGCTTATTTTAGGAGGATAGCGAACCATACAGTATCTGGCAGCATGTGGAATGAAAAATCATGCAACAATAGTACAGTAGTTACCGTCAATTGATCCATATGCAAAAGGTAATCAAATTTAACTCGTTCTATTGAGTGCTTCAATACAAACCAAAGCCAGGGTAAGCAGGCTGCTCTAAGTAGATAATCATACATTAATAAGCTAAAATTGACTTGAAACATTACTAACATCATACCTTGCCATCTCAACTCCCATATCTTTGTAAATATTAATTTCATTAACTACTGGATTTGTCCACTTACAGTGCAAATTTTGAACTGTTCACCAAAACTATATTTAAAGATGAGAAACAAAGGACCGCCAACTCTAGCCGTCTAAAGTTACTTCAATACTGCATATCAGCCAGTAAAAATCTCAAAATCTTGTTGCGGAAATGAGCATTTTATACGCGTGTGACAACAAAATTATCTGCATTTGAATTATGACAAAAATTAAGTTACTCCATTTTGACAGCAAGGGCTTCTTGACCACCATAGTTCCACCTATATCAAATAGTCTACAGTACTTTTATTGACCAATCCTCATCAATGGGAACATTTGGTTTCCTCACAATAACTGCACTAGGATATGATTTTGACCTCAACCTAAGTGGCCCAGCCTCAATATCTACTCTTTGGTTTGAGGGTTCAACAAGAGCAGTCCTTCCTCCTGACGAGATCTTTGACTGCAGACCCAATATTATAATTCTCTCCACAATACAATTTGAATATAATGTTTTCTTATTGGACTTCATGGACGCAAGGTTCATGGAGGTAAGTCTACCATTTGAAAATACAAACCGTCTGTACATGTATGCCCCCTTCTCATAATCATAACTTCTCCCATCATCCACATAGAGCTCACCTTTAGCCTCCAATGATCGATTTAATGCTATGACCTGAACAACACACCATAAAATTCAGATATGAGGGAACAATAAGCTGTGGCATCTTATCATCATAAGCAATAGGCGATTTGCATAAAATTCTTCTCAAATTCAAGTCCATCAATTTAAATTGCTTAAGACTAATTCCTAAGATTATATTTTTGGTAAAAACACACCTCACTGTTCAAGGTTGGCCAACAAAAATTTTGAAACAAACAGTGAAATGTCATTCTGATTTGCACCAATTTTCAAATGCTGTTATGAGACTATTACAAAACATATCAAAAAATATTGAGAAAGTAACAGCTTGTGAAACTCCCAATTCAGTTGGCATACTTGAATGAATAAGTATGCCAGAAGTCGTGGTACCAAGTGATTTGTTTAAACAGTGATATGTTTCAAGTCTAGAGAGTCTTTTATGGTATTAATGGTATGATGTCATCTTTCAATGAAGATGCAATATAAGTGTATCCATCTCTAGAATCGTATGGACAATTATCCTATTTGTGAATAGAAACCCACATTATTATCTAAAGCTTTCTTTTAGCCAAGGAATGCAAAACTGGCAAATCTTTCCACCCTTCATTTTTCGTACTATTGGCAATTCCAATGCATTTAGCACACAGTTGCAACATGAAACGTATTAAATCCAAGTCAAAGGCCTTCATTGATTCAACGAACAAAATATAAGTAATAGGCAATTGGCTCAGTAAAGCACTTTTACTCAGATTCAAGTGATGAATGTCCCATTACAAGAGTTTTGCCAGTGCCTCAGAATTCTCAAAGGTTGAAAAATCATTACCCCATCATATTAGCACAATGCCACAATATGTATGCAACAATCTTGTTTGTGCACAATTCCCATTGTTGCGTACATATTGTAAGAAGAACTGGAATCAAATTATAATCATTTTACATAAAGATACATTACTAGAGTGCATTCAAATTTTAATACTTGATCCAACCAATAAGTTTCCTTCATATAATCACATTGGAAGCTTATTTTTAAATTGTCATTGCAGATCAAAGTAAATTTTGCTGCCGATATCATAATGGAGCCCAAACAAAGAAAGGGAAGTCAAACAAAGGCACCTTTCCACTTTTCATTCAAATGCTCCCAACAAGTTGGAAATTTAGAGTGATACGAATCAATATAACTAGGCAAGCAACAGAATGATTGAGAATTTACATGACCAATAAACAATTGGTGAGTCAGATTACCATACATTTTTTAATTTTTCTTATAAATTGAGCTCCATATCACTGAAATTTAAGCAAATTATAATTACGCACTTTAAGTTGTCCCTTAAATATCATCTTGAACCTCCACTGTAAATGTGCATGTAATATGCTTGTGGGGTCCACTCAAATAGGCAAAAATAATAAATGACATACTAGGAATAAGGTGTCATTTGCCTTGCAATCCTATATGTATTTTGTGTCTCCAACACTCTTAGAAAGGATTCTTATGCGTCTAAGGTGTAATTGGAGAAATTATTTGTGATTTAGATACCTTAAAATTTTGGCATTAGTTGTTGTGTACATTCATTATGATCTCCCCTTAGTTGTCATATACATTAGTATTAGTTGTCATATTCATTCATTCTAATCTATCATTTTAGTCAAGATTCACAAGTGAAATAGGGCATTGACACACCATGAAGACCAGTTGACTAACTAAAACATATCGAACCTGAGAAAATTTCCCTTAAGATTCGACAATTTTTTTGCATTTTATCACTAATGACCTTAAACCCTTATGACTTGTTTATGCTTACAACCTTGGTGACTTGAAAATTTGACCATTCCCTCAATCTTCGAAGACGAGAATTAACACTTTACTGCCAATACCATAAACCTAGCAAACGAAAAGCGGGGTACCCATTTGCAATGGGGCAACTATGTGAAAAGGTCACAACAACACCCTTGATCATCTTGAACTACTCAAGAGTAAGCCTTCGGAATACAAAATGCATGAAGGAAGATGGAAGAACTTCAACTTCTTGTTTCAAAACAAAAAGAAAAGAGAAAAGTCAACTTGAAGCATAGAATCTTGAGAATGTGAAAATTGTCATGATTGGTCACTAAAAATTTTAGAAGAGTCTCACTCTAATTGAGTGAATACAATATGTAATAAGAATTCAAATTACTGTCAACATGAACTCAGCGAAGTTATGGTAAAATTCTTGTTTTGTGTGACATGTATATCATAGACAAGTCTATGTTGACTTGTACCCGACACTATATTGGATCCTCCTAGATGTTTTAATAATTAACAATCTAGATACTTACCCAAGGTGTTAATATATTCTCAATAGAGTATCCTTGTATATTTTGTAAGACCGCAACTCAATTATATAAATGTTCTAGAGAATGCAATTTAATTAATCAATAAGATATCTTAAATTGCTTGGATTATAGTTCAGGCCTCTTTTGATATTGATAGCAAAGATGAAACATAGTAATGCATCTTCATTTTAATATTGAGAAAACAAAAAACCTGTCATTTTTAGCTACCCTTGGATCAATGGATGTGCTGCTAATTCGTTAGGCCTTTTTTGATGTTGATAGCTACGATGAGAAATAGTAACACGTCTTCGTTCGACATTGAGAAAATAGAAGTCCTGTTTTTTAAGCTGCTATCTCTTTTCATAAATTGTAATTAGGAAAGCCTACACATATTTTGATGTCCTTTACACCTAAACTTGTAAAAAACTGAGAACTGTATCAGTTAGTCCCAAAAAAACCCTCAAAGACCAGTACACATCCCACATATATGTACCTGTTCCAAGAACATCACGAACCATAGCTTTTTTAATATGCAATTGGAATCCTATTTGAAGAGACATTGCACATATCATAACATGTGGCCCAAGAAAAATATCTTCCATCTAAAAGATTGAGCATGTTATAAGAATGGGTTCCATAGAAGCACAAATCATAAATTTATTGTGATTATGCACACAGAATGTTTTCGTCTGAAGTAAAAATTTTGGGAGAAGCCAGTCAGAGAAGTTTTGACCTAATGAGTCAAAACCAACTTGCTGTACAATCACAACCCACAATTTTCCCCAATTTTTCAGCCCTTTTTCAAGTTTTTGGTGAAACTTATTAGGACTTTAGGCTTTTTCTGATTTGCCCAAAAAACATCTACTGCATTGTAACAAACTATGGCTAAGCTGCTAAAAATTCCAAGGAGAATATTTCTTTACCAATTGGCAATTACCTTTACTTATTTGATGCTTATAAACAGAGTGTTCAGCCATATGCCCAAGGAAGAATGAGATAATTCGTCAATTAATAACAACATTGAAGATATTAGAACAGACCAAAGAGGCAAAAGGAAGAGGAAGACACACCCAAAACTATGACAGATGGTCAGAAATTTAGAAGGAAAGATGCAATTAAGGAGCACTCAAGCTAGTAATTTAAAGAGTAAATTCAGGGATGAGAATTGTCTGAACCTTCCTAACAAAAGGGTTTGCCTAAGTAGCAATGAAGGGCCAGATTAAGGTAAGAAAACTATGATTCTGCGTGTTCAGATTGGTTGAAATCAAGAAGACAAAACTAGATGCTAAATTTGACTATTGCTCTGGCGCAATTTTTACTATCATCACAATAATCCAAACTTTTAATCTTGAAATTGTTTTTAAGAAAATTCAAATTATTGCCAGGAAGATGCATGTTTCCTGTTCACATATCATTTCTGGAAATTTGTAAGTTCTTCTAGCATCCCCTTTTTGCAAACCTAAAGTTGGTTTCAAAAAAGTATGTCTGTTCCGAAAAAGCAAATATATGAAACTACAAACAAATGTCCCAGCTAAATTTTGATTGCCACTCCAATATAATGACAGAATTTTTCATTAATATCTGTTGGACATGCAAACATTATTTCTTCTATATAGTATAATTCAGATATTACTAATTTGATTTGGGTGCAAGTACCATATTGATTGAAAGGATTGGTGGTTGTCATGAAAAATTGAAAACAATTAATGGATGTTGTGCTTATTCCATTTTGTATAGTAATAATATTGACAGAACAATAGATCACAAAATTAGTCCAGCTTTTACTATTTTTAGTTTGTGTACAAGCGGCACATCCATTAAATTGATGACTGTCAAAAAAAATGAGAAGTCTCTGGTATACAATATCAAAATTCAAGTGACCATTTTTAGAATTACTAACTACTATATTCGGTAAACCATAAATAATTTCCTACCTTCTCAAGTGATAACGAACAGGATGCTATTTTTATTACATAGTAATTGTGTAAACTGTAAAATGCCACTTGACATATAGCTGACAAACAGATAATTAACATACGGGACGGTGCTTTGAATACATTGTCATAGTGTAACATGTCATCTGACAGATACGGGAAAAACAGATAATAATAGGGGTAGGTGATACATACTAGTGTGTAAGGATCCCCGGTCATTTGAGTAGAGCTGCGGCGAAATCTGTCTTTGCGAGGAATAATTGTCCCACCTCTCTGGAAAGCAGGTATGCTCTCATCGGACACACCCAACTTATAGTGTTCACCTCCAGTATACACAGCTCCAGTTCTCAAGTCATACCAGTATTGTGAACCTGGCAAGTAGACTGTCACAGAAGTAGCTCCCTGAAATCATTAAAAAATGGAAAATCTGTTATAACAAAGAAGCCAATGCCCCAAAATGATTGACAAAATCCCTTTACACTAAAATTTCAGCACCTCGTTGTAGATACCCTGGACCAACAAACTGCCTCCAATCATAAATGCCTCATCATTAGAAAATGTCAACTCATCATTTGGGAACTCCATCCACAGGGGACGCATGACTGGAGCTCCACTAACACTAGCCTCTCTAAATAGTGTGTAATAATATGGAAGCAATGCATAACGAATGTGAATTGCCTCTCGAATTAGCTCGGTCATTCGATCCCTGCAAGAAAAATGTAACAAAATCTCTTTTGAGTACTTCCATGCATGTTTTCTATCCATAATTATTGTTTTTCTACTCCTTGCTTGATATTAACAACATTCAATCATGAACAATTTTTTATAGTAAATGGTCAAATACGGCTTTCTAGACTACTCCTTGGACTCTAAAAGTTAAAAATGCACAAAACATAAACATGTTCATACTCTTTAAATACTGTATAAAATATTTGCTTCTGGGAAAGAAACTCAAGGCAGTGACTTCATACAATAGCAGTTTTAATTTTGCAATATAGTACTCATCTAGGTCCTCCACTATTGCACACAAAATAATCACATGTTTTGAAGCACTATGGAACACCTATTATACAAAATTTAATGAGCTACGTAGTTCAAATATGAATGGTTGAAAAGGCACAACACTTGCTAAAGGCTTTGTGAACATTGTTAAGTGTCTTGGCCCAATGTCTAGCACCCCACTGAGTTGCCGATTAGGGAAGGCAGGGAGAGTACCTGATTTGAGAAACATGCTATTATGTTGCTAAAGGCTTTGTGAAGATGGTCAAGTGCCATGGCCCAATGTCTAGCACCCCATTGAGTTGTCGATTAGGGAAGCCAGGGAGAATACCTGATTTGAGAAACATGCAATTTTGTTACATGCAATGCTGCAATACCCTTGCTTTAAATGCAGATCACAGGGATGTGAAGGGCCAAACAAGGTAGAAAGGAATTACTCTGTTCAATATGGTATAGAAATTGAGTTGACAGAAGTAACTCACATGGCAACCATATTATACCTATTACCAGATTTGACAAATTTCTGCAGTCTATTGGCTGGGCCCAGTCTGGATCTGGATATGAAGCCAGGGCAGCCCTAGATTCACCAAAGATCCATCTGCAAATAACCCCATAGGTTGAAGCCTTTGCTTGAGATTCAATCGCAGATTTATAAATGCATTTTTTGCTGTTTCAGGTTTGGAAAATCTGTGCTGCCATTGTTGCAGCAATGTTATAAAAGTGCCCCTGCCAAAACTCAATGACCCTCGTGAGCTGATAGTAGGATTTGAGGGTCTTAGTTGTGTGGTTATAGGCTTTCCAGCAGCCTGTGGTGTGTTTTGGCTCTGTTTGAGGGACTTACTATTTATAGTAAGTCAATCTGTTGGTTCTGATGAGCTCAGTTGAGTCAAAGGAGTTGGAAGATGCTCTCAGATTTTATTTCGGGGCTTCCGGTTTGGGCTCCAAGAATCTTGGAGGGAGTGTCTATTTATAGTAAGTCACCCCCTCAGGTTCATTCATCGTCTTTCATCATCAGGATGACTTTGGTATTGTCAGATTTTGATTCTAATGCTTCTTTAGTTGTTTTCACAATACGGGTGAACTATTATTATTCATCTAAATACACTGAGGTTGTTATTTTTGTTAAGTGTTGTTGGTTGGTCACCTCAATATCATAGCTTGTTGGAACCGAAACAAAAAGTACTAAATCATGGGAATAAGAAACAGTGACCTTACATGTCAGAATTTGAAGTTATGGTGGAAAAGGTCATTTTTGTAGCTAAAAGCAATTGATAAATTAGTTTATAATGGCACTTTATTATGTTTTAATGTTGTGTGTGGGAAGCTTCTAAAGTGAAGTTAATCTGGGAAACTTTGTGCCATTTGGAGATTATAAATATGAGCCCATTTGATGAGTAAAGCATCCGATTGATTATTTTCTTTTGTTGCCTGCGAAAAGTTTTTGAGTTTGTCGATTTCTTTGCCCTTGCTGAAGTATAAGGTTTTGGAATTAAGAAGTGCCTAGTAATTCACAACTAAGGTATTGTGAATTAATTCTGAGAATTGTCTTAATTAAATTATAGTGTTTCCCGACTATTATGAACTGTACTTGGGAATTTCATTGTGGCTGGAGAATTTGTGATTTGGAATGCCATTATTGTCTATTGTTTGGCGTGGTTAAAGAGGAATGTACTGTGGCTGTTGTCCCTGTATTTGGCAGCGATCAATTATTGAAGGGTAGCAATCAAGTGTTAGAGCACCTACGATTATAAACAAGGAGCATGTATTTCTGAACCTGCAAGTAAATTGGATTATTTCTTGAGAGCTGCAATCCATATTTCATCTATTAGAAGTCAACTTCCAGGTTCATTATTGCATTCTTGTAAATTTCCAAAAGTCAATTTTTTAATTGAATATTAGTAGCATTGCCATCAATTATAGAATTACTTCTGAATTGTTTAGTGGTGTTCATTTGTCCAAATTGATAAAGACTTAATCAATTTAAATTGTGAGCAGCTGGCTGTGAATTTAAAGAATTATTTATTGAGTGATAATAATTTGCCTGCCAAATGTTTGACAAAATATCAAACTATTGATTAGCAAAAGCAAATTGATGTTTGTTAAGGATATAGCCTGTTGAGGGTTTTTACAATGGTATCAGAGCTGTTTCCTACAACCCATAAGAATTAGGCTTAGTTTTTTTATTTTGTTCGGTGCTGACTTCGAAAATTTTCAGATCTGATTTCTAGAGTGACCAACACTTTATGTCCTCCAGCTATGGACAGACATAGGACTTACAGTTCTGAAAGCTAGTGGAGTAATGAGGAAGTTAGTGTAAAAATGAATGCCTTGCAGGAGAGTTTGGAGAAACTGAAGCTTCATCAACAGAGGTTGGCAAAGAGCTTGTCAGATCCCCTAACAATTGAGAAGGCAACGCAGTATATGGTTTCCACCTTTAGAAGGCCGACATCAAGGTTGCAAGGAAGGAAGCCTAAGTTTTCTCCGATAGGTGTCCATGGTGTTGATGTACCTATATTTAGTACGGCACTCGCTAGCCCCATCCGCAGTGTTGATGATGGACTCATTTCACAGAGATCAGTAGATGTGTCAGTACCTGTGAGGCCTCGCCCCCGACCCATCGTAGCATAGTGATACACTACTCTTATTTTGTTATCCGCGACTCGAGATGTCGAGACATTATCTGATGCTTAGAACATATTTTATTATTTCATGTTGTGTGATGTTATTTCCAGATATATTTGATGATTGTCATTTAATGCTCATGTATATGTATGTTGATGAAATCAGTAAAATGTGGGATTAACACATTGAGTTGGAATCTTTATGATTAAGGATATAAGTAGGATGCAAGAAAACCCTGATTTATGTATGTTTCAAATTATGTAAATTTCTGATACGTATATATGTATATGTGATTTTCGGGACTACTGATGTGTGCAATGAGTGTGCAGATATATAGCCGAGAAACTCTACGGAGGAACAAAACTGATCTCCATGTGCTAAAATTTGGAAACCCTATTGTTCGTAATTATGCTCTTTCAGTGTCGCTTGACACTCGTAAAATGTTTACGTGCTTAAATTGCTAGTTAGAGTTGTTAGATGGACCTATTTTATTCCTAGATTTTATTTTGTCTCTTAACCTCTTTCCTAAGGCTTTTAACATGTTTTTATTCTAACCTTAGGGTATGGGTATGGGTTAGGGGTCTTTTCCAACCCCTAAGCCCCTAGCTTTGACTTTTGAGGGCACTCAAAAAGTCCCTTTTTGCCTTTGTGCGAAAATTGCAAGTGGTTGTCATGAGTTGTCTTACCCCACCTCCTCTTAGGGTTTAACCATGGTGTAGGTTGAGTTAGGAGTTTTTAGTGTGGCTAGTGGGTGGAAATAGTTATTGCTCCTTTTGGGTGGTTGAGTTGGAGGCTTATTTAGAGGCCTTCCTTGGTCTAGTGGTGTGGTTACCCAATCTCTACATTTAGAGAAGATTTCTTGAAGCTTGAAGGAAGGAGGGATACTCTACTCAAATTGGTTCATTGCCATTACCTCTTTGTGAAGGTAGGAAACTCCCATCTCCCTTATTCAGTTTTTATGATTTGTTTCATGTTCTTGTTACCTTGTTTTTGTTTTACTGTTGTATGGTTGTGGGTATGTTGGGAAGTTTTGTAAACCTTGTTATTTTGGTTGTTTTCCTTTCTTGTTTATGTTTGAAATTTTGAGTTTCCTTGCATGGGTGTTTTGGTATTACTCACCCTAGGAGAGGGCAGAAGTGACCAATTTTGGGAGAGGTCTGTTTAGTTGGACTCCAACCTGTGTAGAGTCTCTTCTCAGGATGAGAAGAGGGATAAAGGGTAGGGTGTTATGGGCCCCTACCCGTTAGCACAAACCTGGTATGAGTATGGCAAGTTTAAATGGAAGAACGGAAGTTCTTGGTTATTGGCCCCGGTTGGGCATCTGAATTGGTGTTGTGCTTGACTTCTCCAGTTGGAAGAATCCACCTCTCCCTAATCTTGATTCACTGTGAATCTTATTGTGTAAACCATGTATGATTATGCATGCTTGATGTTCTTTTGGTTCTGCTTGGTTGTCACCCGATCAGTTATTGGTTTCCTCCATGGTTCTTGAAAAGAGATTCAGAAAACATTACATATTCCTTGATTTGATCATGAAGAAAATTTGATAAAATTATTGAAAATTGGGATTGAGATCCTATTGTAAATTGTATTTTTTTTTAAACCTTATTATATATGGCAACGAAGCCCGGTTTTCTTCCTGATTCTTTCCCGGCTGAGCCTTGAATTAGGTTGATAATAAAATAAGTGATTGAGTAAATTTACTTCTCTTAAAAATTTCGTATCCTATGTTGTCATATGAATGTGTATCAAAGATAAGATGCAACAATGATATTCAATTATACATGATTCAAATTGTGATGTATGGTGATGCCTCTATTCATATGGACGGTAGAGAGAGATGTTGCTAATCCATGTAAATGTATGGTGTCTTTATCAAGTTTGAAATGATTTAGTTCATGGTTGATTGTGTTGAAAATAAATTTGCAAGAACATGTAGGAAGAATTATGTCAAGAGATCCAAGCTAAAATTGAAACATGATAGAGAAATAACTTTGTGTATTTTGATACTCCTTTCAAAAGGAATGGAGCATTATCATTTTGATCTCTTATTTTCTCAATTGCCTTAAGACTAGTTTAGTCATTATGTTGATCCATCAGTTTTATTAGATAGTTAAATGAATACGTAGATGGTTATTTCATGTAATGTGGTTTAATTGAAATGCATAGCCATTTGAGGTTCATGGAGATGATAAACTAGAAATTTATAAGAGAATGCAAACACCTATTGTGGTAATACATTGAGTTTCAAGAGAGAGAGAGAGAGAGAGAGTAGACAAATTATCAAATAATCCACCTACAGGATGCTGGAGTTTGTATGAGATAATGTGATAATCCTTGGTTTGCAACAGAGAATATTCTAAGAATCTATTAGTGTTTAAAATTAGTAATAAAACAATATATATATATATAAATGATATCTAATACAATGCATAAGTTATTAAGCCTTTATAACTTTAATATTCTGAATATCTTTTCTTCACCTATAAAACTTTATGTTTTTATTGCCCTCCTTGGCCTTGCACGTCAGTTTAAGCTTGCCTTAAAGAGGTCCTTTTGTGTCTGCCTCATGTCATAGTGGATGGGATGGGTGGGTGACGTCACCCTGCCACCTTGTCCCATCCCCATCCTCCTCCATTCCTAGCGGCCAGATGTGGGAAAGGTGGCATTAATGTTGTGAAGGGAAAATTTGAATGGCCACCTTCATTTCCTTAACCCTTCCTTGCCCACCTCTGTTCACGTGCCCCTCTTGGGCTGCGTTTTCATTACCTCGGGCTGCGTGGCAAGTGGAGTGGAGAGAGTGTTATGTCATGATATGACATTGCATTTGGACGTTGGTTTAAGTTTGGGGATGATTTTGTTGTTAGTTTTTTTTGCTTGCTTGTTTTTAATCCTTAGTCCTTGGTTCCCCCTGCGTACCTCCTCTTGGATGTGCAGGTTTGGGATTGCGTGGAGCCTAGGGAGAGGAGTAGGGAGGGGTCACATCCACTTGACTTGTGGTCAAGTGGATGTTAGAGGCTAGGGTGTAGGTTAGGTCTTAGGACAGGAGGGTTAGTGGTTAGATGCTAGTCAATAGGTAGGCTTAGTTAGTAGGGTATGATTTAATTGTTTTTTTGTTTGATTGTAGTTAGAATTTAGAATATAATTTAGTATTAGATTAGCTAGTTAGTATTTAGTTAATTTAGTTATTTTATAAATGTTAATTAGATTTTTAGATTAATTTAAGTCTATTAAAATTGTTTTTTAGTTGATAAAATTCTGAATGTAATTAGTTAATTAGTTTAAATCTTTAAGTTATTTTATTTTAGCATGTTAGTTTAGTTAGTTTCTTTTTTATATATTGTTTTTAAATTTTAAATTGTTAGTTTTAAAATGATATTCAAATTTGTTAAAGTGTACTTAGTTTAATTTAGTAAAGTTTTAAGTTAGTATTACGTTGAAATTTATATAATCATTTAATTATTAAGTTAGTTGATAACTATGTTGTTTAATTGTGAGTTGGTTTTAGGTTATCTGTTTTAATATAGTTAGTATAAATTTTAAACATTTAAGGTTTTAGCAAACTCATTTTGAAACTATCATCTGTTTCATTACGTTAGCATATGTTAAAACCAATAGAAAATGTTGGATTGTTTCCTTTATCTTTTAGTCAAAAGTTAAGTGTAACTTACACTGTTAAGATCTTTTGATATGTTTAATTCTTAAATGGCATAACTTAAGATTGATATCAATCTAGTAACAAAAGTTTCAAAGTCTTAACAATGTAATCGCCCTCATGTTTATAACCTTAAGACGTAAAGTAAAGAACCTGTACTAAAACTATTATCAATCATTTCAAACCTAGGGCATGATAAATTATTAATTCAAAAAAAATTTGTGTGTGTGTTTTTGCCTTCAAGTTTTTGGGCATGACAGTACCCTTAGTGGATAGTGGCATTGAGCTTCAGTAGGCAGAAGTTCCTTGAGTTGTTGCAGCTAGTGTAAAGACAATTGATGCAATTGTTACTACTGACACTTCTAGCTCTCTCGAGGAGGGGATTATTATTGAAAATTTGTATGTGATTTATCATAGTGTTGCTCCAGTACAAGAGGCAACTACTTCCTTAGGTGGGACCAATGCATGTATGAAGTCACCCAGTTGTGATGTTGGTGATTCATATGTTACAGCGAGGTCAGTAAATGTGGCTTCATGCTCTAGTGTTATTGATTCACAACTTGTCGTTGAGTCATATGTGCAGTATCAGGTGTTCGCAAATATCGATGCAAATAGTATGGACACATTTGATGATATCCCTTGCCAGGTATCAGCTGATGACTCCGAGGAGGTTTTGGATGGGTCCCAGGATCAATGTTTACAGGATCTATCCTTTGAGGTGGAAGCTACGACATGTGGGGATATTGATTTTGTGAGAGCTTCAATTTCTTCAGATGAGGAGTTGATTGAGGTACATAGTAGTTGTATCTCGAATGCAAAGTTGTGCAAGGTCGATAGCACACATGCAATGAGTGATCTTGTAGTGGGCATTTCTGATTCGGTTTCCTATCACAGTGCAGTTAGTTAGATAGAGAGTTTACATAAGAGGCAAGGGTTACAGAGGGATCATGTGACTTGTCAGCTGAAGGTGAGTGATAGTGACATTTCTTCAACTCTTGAGCATTATGTCTATTTGTCAGATGCTAGCTACATCTAGTTGGGGTGCTCCTGTGTTAGATGAGCACGGTGATAGTAGTCTTTCCCTAGCAAAGGTTCATACGCTTCGAGAGGCTGTCAGGATCTTGAAGCATAACTACTCTCAATTAGTTGCTGACAAGGATTACCTTCTGGAGTGGGGTAGCACCTGTTATGAGACTTTGTTAGGGAAAGAGGAGGAGGTTGTTGAGCTTACCCAAGAGCTTGAGGTGACTATGGACTCTCTTCAGTATACTCAATTGGCTCTTCAAGACTCAGTCACAGTTGGATGAGGTTACCGTAGAGTTAGAGCAAGTACATTCGACATCAGTCCCAGACTCTGTTTAGTTACATATTGTGGTTGGTGGTGAGTTTGCTTCCACGGCTGGGGATGAGGGACGTGATGATGTGGCTGACACATCCGTCCAACATATGGGTGTAGTAGGTACTATGGAGGTGAGAGCATCAGGGGAGACAAGCTCTCATGGAGATTTGCTTCCTTCTACCGGAAGCAGATCTATTTCTTCATTTCATACAGCTAGTACCATTGGACAAATGCTAGTGCCACATTTTCAGAGGGATCAGTTGTGGGTCGTAGGAGAGCAAGTTGAAGCTTCCACATATAATTTATACTACACAGAGTCCTTCATGGAGTATCTATTGGAGAGTTCAGATGTAAGGGAGGATTCATACAGAGTGTCTGAGGGTACTCTCATCCGAGACTATCGTGCTATTCAGAGGTTGGTGGGAAAGATTGTAGACTCTATCTATTATGCTTCCCCACAGGTATTTTGAGATTGGGTTTGCTAAGAGGGTTACCCAGAATCTTGCCCGACCAATAGTTTAGAGTCAAAGATTGGAGTCATCTTCTGATTCCTAGTTTGATGATGATGAGCCCTTGACAGAGATTGGGAGTTTTTGTCAGCATTACACTGTGAGGAGTGCTCATCATTTTTCTTTTGACCCACAGGTAGAGGACTTGGTTTCACGTCGATGTGCGTTGGCACTAGTTTCATGCCATTCATTATGGGATGTGTTAGCACCATCCTTTGCAGATGGGATTGATAACTGCAAATTAAACCCCTTGCAGTATCTACACACCCAAGATAGTTTGGCAGAGGTTGGAGTTGGTGGTAGTGTTTCAAGTAGCTATGGTTGTTACCATCTCCACAATGTAGTTGGGTGTGAGTATCAGTTTGATGGGGACTCAAGTGTGGACAAAGTTGGTATTGCAGTTAGGTTGAGTTCTTATGAGTTGTTGATTTCATCAGCGCCTAAGGTCAGTTTTCAAATGATTTTGATGTTGATGTCCATTATTTGAGTGTTGGTGCTACAAGAGTTGTTTGTACACAGCAAGGATAGTACACAGTTCTACCTTTGGGATCCAAGTGAATTGTGATGTTCATTTTGCTCCAGGATTGCTTGGGGACAAGCAATCTTAGGGAGGGAGGACTGTAATGTCCCCATTTTTAGCATGTTCCTACACTTGGCCAGGTCAGTTCACCATCCTGACCCTCGTGAGTTGATAGTAGGATTTGAGGGTCTTAGTTGTGTGATAGGCTTTCTAGCAACCTATGGTGTGTTTTGGCTCCATTTGAGGGACTTAATATTTATAGTAAGTGAATCTGTTGGTTTCGATGAACTCAGTTGAGTCAGAGGAGTTGGAGGATGCTCTCAATTTCCAGTTTGGGCATCTATTTATGGTAAGCACCCCGTCAAGTTCATTCATCGTCTTTTATCAGGATCATTTTGGTGTTGTCAAATTTCGATTCTGATGCTTCTTCAGTTGTTTTCACAAGACAGGTGAATTATTATTATTATTCATCAAAATACGCTGAGGTTTTTATTTTTGTTAGTGTTGTTGGTTGGTCGCCTCAGTATCATAGCTCGTTGGAACCGAGACGAAAAGTTTTAAATCATGGGAACAAGAAACAGTGGCCTTACATGTCAGAATTTGAAGTTATGGTGGAAAAGGTCATTTTTTGAGCCAAAAGCAATTAATAAATTAGTTTATAATGGTACTTTATTATGTTTTAATGTTGTGTGTGGGAAGTTTCTTAAGTGAAGTTCATTTGGGAAACTTTGTGCCATTTAGAGATTATAAATATGAGCCCATTTGATGAGTAAAGCATCTAGTTGATTATTTCCTTTTGTTGGTTGCGAAGAGTATCTAAGTTTGCCAATTTCTTTGACCTTGCTAAAGTATAAGGGTTTGGAATTAAAAAGTGCCTGGTAATTCATAGCGGAGGTATTGTGAATTAATTTTGAGAATTGTCTTAATTAAATTATAGTGTTTCCCGACTATTATGTATTGTACTTGGGAATTTCATTGCGGCTGGAGAATTTGTGATTTGGAACGTCATTATTGTCTACTGTTTGGTGTGGTTAAAGAGGAATGTACTATGGTTGTTGTCCCTATATTTGGCAGCGATTTCAAACTTTGTCGAAGGCTGCGATCAATTATTGGAGGGCAGCAATCAGGTGTTCAACCACCTGTGATTATAAGTGAGGAGCACATATTTCTGAACCTATGAGTAAACTGGATTATTTCTTGAAAGCTGCAATTCATATTTCATTTGTTAGAAGTCAACTTCCAAGTTCATTATTGCATTCTTGTAAATTTCTAGTAGTCAATTTTTAAATTGGATATTAATAGCATTGCCATCAATTATAGAATTACTTATTAATTGTTTAGTGGTGTTCATTTGTCCAAATTGATAAAGACTTAATCAATTAAAATTGTGAGCAATTGGCTGTGAATGTAAAGAATTATTTATTGAGTGATAATAATTTGCCTGCCAAATTTTGACAAACTGTCAAACTATTGATTAGCAAAAGCAAATTGATGTTTGTTAAGCATAGCATGTTGAGGGTTTTTACACCAATAGTCAAAGTTCAATGGGTGTAGAAGGAAACCAAAGATTCAAAATTGATTCTCCTTTATGGAATTATACCATAAGGTTTTCACAAATTCTGAGAGATGTGGATATATTTGGAAGAGTAATACTAATTTTTGTAGGCCCTACAGGTAAAGGGATCAGAATGCATGAGGACCCAAATAAGAAGGGATTGTCTCCAATGGAAACGGTGGGATTCATAAAAGAACAAGAAGATGTCGACATACTAGTTGCAAGAGGAAAACAAAGTGCTTATACTTCTGGAATGAAGAAACAATGAGTTTACCCACTGATACAATAGTGGCCTTCAAACATCCCTTCTTGCCTATACCTTCTAAGTCAAAGATGCAATAAAAATTCTCAACCGCAACAAAGGTCCATTGGCCAAGGCATTTAAAATGAAAGCATGCTAAACATCAAGTTGTACATTGCATCTACGTCAATGCTCTTCCATTCAACTTGGAGAGATCACCATATTGGCAGTATATGGTGTCAATAATTGATAGTGTGCCTCCTGGTTTCAATGTTGTACGAGTCCTCAACATGAAAAGGGGTGCACCACCTTATTGCAAATAAAAAAGAATTCTATGGAGGCTTTAAAAAGAAAGCATGCTAAACAAAAAGTTGGACATTGCATCTACGTCAATGCTTTTTCATTCAACTTAGAAAGATCACCATATAGGCAGTATATGGTGTCAATAATTGATAGTGCACCTTTTGGTTTCAATGTTGCACAAATCATCAACATAAAAAGGGGTGTAGCACATTATTGCAAAGAAAAAGAAAATTCTATGGAGGCCCCACCTAAACCAATTAGAGATACTTCCGTTGAGTTGGGTATGATATTATTTTTTATGAATATAAAGATTACAAAAACCATCCATTGGTAAATGTTATGTAGTGTCCCCTATGTTGAAATCATTGTTGTTGTTACACCAAAAGCTCAAGTTGTCAATGAACGTTACAACAACCAGAAACAAGGATCCACGGGAGGCGTTTAAACACATGGCACAAATTTGTTGGTCTACGCTAGTTAGATGCACTAACCTAGAGATGATGGAGGCATCAATCTCCCAACAAACCCCCCCCCCCCAGCATATATCGGGGGATTTGAACCCATAACCCAACACTCTGATACCACTTGTTGGAATCACTGTTGCCGTTACACCAAAAGCTCGAGCTGCCAATGAACATTACAACAGCCAGAAACAAGGATCCGCAGGAGGCGATTAAGCACATGTCACAAATCCGTTGGTCTATGTTGGACAGAGGCACCAACCTAGAGGTGATGGAGGCACCGACCTCCCAACACCCTAAAGGGGCAATGTTTTTGAGGTCAATTAGTTGTGAAGGGAAAATCAAAGATGTAGAGTTATATTGCTTTTGATGGATAGAAAGATTGCAATAAAACCGTCCATTGATAAATGTTATTGCAGTGTCTACCAAAGGGGCAATGTTTCTGAAGACAATTGATTATGAAGGGAAGGTCAAAGAAGTAGAGTTTGTTTCCAAAATCCAAATTGAGTCCGAGATGGTGGTTATGAGAATGTGATTTAAATAATTATGAACAATGCAAAAAAATGTAAGGTTGTGTGTGCTTTGGTTGAGGCGAGATATGAGCACCCTATACTTACACCACCTCAACTTGGTGATGCAAGCAATTGGCATCCAAATAAAGTCAGTGAAAGAAATATACGAAGAGGGCGAGGAAATCCAAATGTTTATGACAAACCACCATGTCACAAGAAAATTTTGAACTTCCTCAAGATTGGAATTGTTAAAGGTAAATTTAATTTATCTATTTAATTTTATTTATGTCATGTTCAATATCAATATGTATAAATTTGTAACATTTTTTTAATGTTACTTACATATTTTTCATGTGTTATTGACTCACTATTAACATGATCGTAGGTTGCTGAGACCTGTTTTGTAACTCATACAATTGTTATGTGATGACTGTTGAAGGAGTGAAAGGCATTGGGTCAAATGGTTATAAGCAACCAATAGGGTGTATGAGCAATCAAATTCAAAGAGGGCCCAAAAGGTCAAGTCACTCATCTTAGAAGACAACTGGTAGTCTCAATCAACAAGTCTATCATGCCTATGCTCTGATTTGCCAATACATAAGTATTATGTTTAGGGGATGACTATGATGGCATGGGCATAATGTTAGAGAAAATAAAAGTGGCAATACAAAGATAAGAGAATGACCTCAACGAAGTAGTTTTCAACAAAAAGGTTGAATCAATCATTCATCATCGTTGGAAAAAAATGAGCACACCATTGCACCTCCTTGCATATGCCATATCTCTAAGGTATTATAGTAATGTTGCACTTTCTTTATCAAGAAAACAAACCACCATATAGAGATTCTAAACTTCTACTGAGCACAAACAAGAATTTACTCAATTCTTCCCAGATCCAAAAGTGGAGAAAAATGTTAGGAGAGAATTTAGCTTGTTTGTCTTATGAAGAAAACATACTTTGTGTGCTATTAATGACCCATCCAAAATGGATGCTAGTACATGGCAGTACCTCCATTATCAAAATTGTATAAACCTCCGACTTTTTGCATTCTGCATTTTTTATTTTTTTTGCTTCTCTCTAGGTTGCAAGTTCTTCTAGCACTGAATGATATTGTACGTACTTCTTTATTCACTCAATGAACCATAATCATTTGGCTACAAAAAGAGTTGAATCATTTTAATTTGCATCTTCTATCATGCAAGCAATTGGCCTGATAAAAAGAGTTTTGCTCTAATTTTTTCAAAAATCCTACTACTTTGGTTTGTCGATTTATTCTCCAAACAATTTGGGCAGATATGCTTTATACTAAAAGTGAATTGTTATGATATGCACTGAGTTAGTCCTTACTATGTTGATGATATCATTATGCAACTGATATTAATAGCATTCCATATAGAAACTTTAATTTGCTTTACAGATTTATCAACCTGAAAAATGTGTTTATTGATATCACCTCTCTGTTGTGTGTTTCTGATTTGTAACTATAACCTTATACCCCTGATAGTGGCTGCATTTAAAGTGCCTACAATGTCTCCTGAGGATGAATAAAGAAAACAATGTTCAACTGAGTCAGTTACTTTGATTTCCCTAATTCTGATATTAAGTCCCTTTGCCTACACAATGGACTTGGAAAAACTGTGATCCCTTAAGTGGTTGCTATATTGCTGGACAAAGATATATCTTGTGATTGCTGAATCTGAATATATTAGAATAAATATGCATCCCAAAAGCCAAAAGACCACAATTTGATAAGAGAAAGATCTACAATGGATTTGAGCTGAGAATAGTCAGTGGGTATTTGAGTGAAGATCTACAAAAC
Organism: Cupressus sempervirens; assembly: GCA_028749045.1. NCBI lineage: Eukaryota > Viridiplantae > Streptophyta > Pinopsida > Cupressales > Cupressaceae > Cupressus > Cupressus sempervirens. The sequence continues at coordinate 406,981,435 of CM053791.1, forward strand.
TGTACACTGCATCCTTAAATCTTTATTGAATTTATCCACGGAGGATGCTATTTCATTGCTGATAATATATTTGCTGACTGTTCTCTATAAAATGCTTATGTAGTTTGCTAGTTGGTTGGTATAAAAACTCCATGAGTACTCAACTGCTGCTGCCTACTCCCCTAATCATGGATTCACTGTTATAAGTCTCCTGTTCAATGGTTTTTGTGCAGAGGTATTCTTCTGTCACCCCCTGCTTACTCTCATTTTCTTCCTATTTGTAGGCACGTGTGGGATTCTTCCTTCCTGTTGGTGAAAAGAAACGCCTCTTCCTTCTTTACGGATCACTGATCAAAATTTTATATTTGTTTGGAACTTTGCATAACTTGACAATTGACTACCTAGTACAATCAATGGTTTTTTGCACCGCTTATTACCATTTAGTCGACTTCAAAGGGTTTATTCATTAATTTGCATTATGTCTTTTGTTGTGTTATATTATTTATTTGAAATACATTAAAATTGTTAATGTTTTGGTAGCTCCAAGAGATATCAATCCTATCTCGGATGATTATCTATTCTTCAATTGCTTGTATCTGTTTGTGTCGATGAGTTCTTTTCTCCATCTGCCTATCTCAGTCTTCAGCAGATAGCTGTTACCATCATGAATCTGCTTTGGAGCGGTTGATTATGTTTGTCAGTTATATTTATCTTCACCATTCATTGTTTTCGAGTCTTCAGAGTCCTTGAAGGTGAATTGGCACTTCTTCACCGCCCAAATTTAATTAAAACAAAGTGCAAGTGTCGTTGAACATTTACTTCAGCTGGAGTTATCAGTTGCATTATCATCAGCTGCTGACTAGTCATGGATTGAGCACACCACTTGCTGATTTGGCTCCTCTCGTATGCATTGTCTTTGTCATCAATGATTTAAATACTCTTTAAGTTGACGATTTCTCAAGAGACGTCGATTCATTCATTTTGCATGGTGTTCCTTCTTTAGTTTCAGGGGGTTCCTTCTTTTCATGAACATCTCAGTTCATTCTGGGTGGCTCAGATTTTTTGCTATGTTGCCTATTCAGATTCGGGCACGTGAATTGGATCTGTGGAGTCATGACAAAAAAATCCCATTATGATTCATAAGGATTCGTATGTGTGTACAAAAAAATAGAAGAAATATTAATAATTCTAAAAACTAAATCATTTCATAGTATAAATCTATAATTCTAGTATAAATCTATGAATCTAGTATACTTGATCATTGATCTATTTTCACGGTTATAAAGAAAATCAACACATTCACATTGAATTACTGAATTTGCAGCTCCACAATCGACCTCCTTTGAATCCAAGCACTTCACTTCAAACTTGCAACAATGAGAGAGAGAGAAACAGAGAGCAAATGTGAGGTGAAATGTATTTGAAGGTTGAATAAAAGGGTCGTTTTAGCATTGGGAGGAAAAAACATATTAAAATGTTATTTTTACTGAAGTTGGACAGACTGGAAACACCCTTTGGCCCTTGGATCCTTGACAAATCACGCAGATCCTCGTGGGACTCATCCTGATCCGTGCAGGTCTGTTTTTTTACCCTGTGGATCCACAATCCGTCCAGATCCACAAGGTAAAATCAGACCTTTCAGATCGGGATGAATTGAAATCTGAATCCGGATCTGGCCTCTAGGGTACAAATACAGCAACTAAAGTTTTTTGTAGAGCATCATTGTTAGTAATAAGAAACTTGCAGTAGTCCTTATTATTCTGAATGTTCATTATCTCATATTGCTAGTGGCATTCTTCATGATTTTATTTTCTTGAAGGAGACACATGCATATGTGAAGGTTTTGTAACTGTAGAAGTAAAAGAGTTCTGTGTATGGTAATGATTCTTAATGGTGGGAGTCGTGTGCTTTTGGTAAAGTGACAAGATTCAGCTTATGATCATTAAAGTTTTGTATATCAACTTATACAAGTTCCATAGTTGTGTCAACTCTATTGTGCCGAACATTAAATCAGTGTGTGATCATTACTATGAGGATGTATTATTTCATTTGTGTTTAAATCTGTGAGATGAATTTTTGTACAACAAATTAAAAATTTAAAAGGCTTATTAATTGACACGTCAATTATAAGCAGCAGATTATTGTAGTTATTGAAGAACTCGATAAAAGGATCTATACTTGGCAGGGCTGGGTTTTTCACCCCAAGTTGAGGGTTTTCCCAGAATAAATTTGTGTGTTCTTTGTTCTTTGATTCAGTATTTTCCATATCTTGTATTTTGGTTTAGAACTTACATGGTATCAGACTGGGTCTGAGAAAACTCAATCCAGAACAAGGTGTATAAATTATTTGTGTTATTTATTTCTCTTTCAATTGTTCATTCTCTTCGTATAACGATGGTCAATGGCTTGAAAGTTAAAGATAGATTGGATGGCTCTTCAAATTTCTCTTCATCGAAGCCTAGGAGTCTGATTGCACTTGAAGAGAATGGTATTCTTGATTATGTAAATTCAGATCCTGCAGGAACCTTCAGAAGAAGCTGAGAAAGCTCAATGAAAAAAGAATAATATCATGGCCAAGAAGATGTTGACTGATTCTGTCAAGGATAATCTAGTTCCCATTATTTCAAAGTTATGTTCAGCCAAAGAGATGTTTCAAGCTCTGAAGAACTTGTATGAGTTCAACAAAACCAACAGAGCTCTAGCCCTAAGACATCAACTTTTGCATGTTAAAATGGCTAGAGGAGAATCAATTGTTTCATACTTCATGAAGATTACAGAGTTAAGAGATCAGATCAGTGCAATTGGAGAATCTTTTGCAGTTAAAGATTTGGTCATGCTTGCCATGAACTTCCCCACTTTTGGGAATCCTTCATTCAAGGTAACAGTGAGAGAAATGATCTTCCTAATTTTGATAGGTTAAGAGCTGATTGCATTCAAGAGGAATGCAAATTGGAGGCAAGAAGACTTGGGCAGATATCTCACAATGAAGAAGATCATGTTCTTGCTGCTCATACATCTAGAATGAAAGGAAGTGAATGGAGGAAAGAATATTTCAAGAGAAATAGAGATACAGATTTTTACTCAACTCCTGAACAAAAGAAGAGATAGATTCTTTCCAGGATTAAATGCTTCAGATCTGACAAGTATGATCACTTTACCAGAGATTGTTTATCAAAAAAACCAAAACATAAAGTTGCTGCTGCAAATGCTGATGTTGCTTCCACATAAAGGTTCTGATGCCAAACCAGAAATATTCTTATTATAAAGTTCTTAGATGCTAGGGTGTTCAAACCTTTTCAGTATGCCATTTTGAGTTTAAGTGAGTTTTGAGGGTCCTGTGTGAAGCTTAGAAACTTGGCTGCTTCATTTGAATAGTCTACTACAGCTCGTTCTAGATCTTTTGTTGCAAAATCTGATTGTGTTCCTTGAAGGTGTCGGTCAAGTCTTCAATTTTGTCGAAGCATATTCCTTGATTAAAAGGAAAGCTAATGCCATCCTCCATCATAATCAAGAGATAAGTACTTTGTTTCCTGTACTATGTTTATAAATCTTTAATGTAGTATAGTATTTCTCATATTATTTTATCATTGATCCCTACATATCTCTTCTAGGTAATTTTGATTCTATGAATTATTATTATCTCTCTTGTTTGCAGGATGCATCAAGGAGCTGAAGTATGGTGGATTAATTATCTGAAATCACACGACTCTTCTAAGGAAGAGGATATGTCAACTAGAGGGAGTTAGTCAGAAAAGAAAGAGTGCCAAATTATTTTGTTGTGGATAACATCTGTGTAGCAGTTTGACTGCTAAAGCTATTTATTTGGCCAACATAAGAATCAGCTATATTTTGCTGTCATAATCAAAGCAGTGAAAAAGCTGCCCTTGCTGAGAGGGAGTCTCCATTCAGAGGGAGTTTGACTATTCATTTCAGGCAACCTTGAAAAAGGATGTCAGAATGTTGATATCGGATTGACAGAGAATCTAGAAAGAGAGAGAGTCTAAGGATTCAGATAACATTTATGTGCTTAATGAGTTCTTCTCCACAAGAGAGAGAGAGAGGTGCAATCCCTTGTTTATGAGTTCTTCTCCAAGAGCAAGAAATTTGAGGTGAAATCCCTTATTAATGAATTCTTCTTCAAGAGAGAGAAATTTGAGGTGAAATCCATTGTTAATGAGTTCTTCTCCAAGACGGAGAAGTTTGAGGTTTAATTCCTTGTTGATGAGTGCTTCTATGCGAGAGAAGTTCGAAGTGAAATCGCTTGTTCCACCCTCTGTGAATAGGTATATGGATCCACCCTTTGCAAGTAGGCATGGTGGAGATGCATTCTTCTCTAGCACAAGTCTAAGGTGAAAGCCCTCGTTCTACCCACTGCAAGTAGGTATGGTGGATTCATCCTCTTCAAGTAGGCATGGTGAATGTCATGAAAGAAATTCCATGGTGTAGTACTTTTGTGGATTCACCCCCTACAAGTAGGCATGGTGAATGTCATGGAAGAAAGTCCATTATGTAGCACTTCTGTACATTCACCCTTTTGAAGTAGCTATGATGAATGTCATATTGAGATGACAGTATTGTGCTGAGAAATATCTATGATGAGATTTTTTGTTATTGACATTTTTGTTGCAGCTACTTATGTCCATCATGTTGAGATGACAAAATCACGTTGAGAGAATGTGTGATAAAGGTCACTGCCAACACATACGGGTGTAGCCATTATACTTGTCGGGTTGAGAGACTCTATATGAATGATCTCTCTTGCTAAGAGGGAGAGTTAATATTGTGGTAGTTGCAAGAGATATCATTCCTATCTCAAATGATTATATATTCTTAAGCTGCTTGTATATGTTCGTGTTGATGGTTCTTTTCTCTATCTGCCTTTCTCATTCTTCATTAGATAGTTGTTACCAACGTGAAGCTGCCTTGGAATAGTTGATTATATTTAACAGTTATATTTATCTTCACTGTTCATTGTTTGTAATGTCCTTGCTGGTTTGATAAGAGATATCGCACTTGAACTAACTGAAATTTTTATCAAATAGTTGTCGAGTAACCACAACCCCAAAGCAAAAAAAATGCTACTATCATGCCACTGTGCAAATGACTAACAAGAATGATAGGAGATAACTATTATAACTTGTAAAATGATCCTTCCAATACATTTCAGATGATTGTTCGGAATCACAATAACGCAATATTGGATGACAACAAACTAATAAACAACTAGTAATTATGCAATGTGCAAATAACAAGTGTGGAGTTCACATGAAAGGACATATTGTGATTTAGCTTGCAGACTAGGTATCGTCATACAAACCTATGAACCGGCACAAGTGTCAAGATGGAGTCCGTGGGTAGTTTGGTTGTTCATTTGATACCTGCATCCAGATATGTGCTCTTAAACCTGTGTGCCACCCAAACGATGTCAAATCCGGTTGCTTGTTTCCCCTCTGCTCTCACTCCTAGAATTTGTCATTGTTAAGGAAACTCAGGTATATGCTCGAGCATAAAGGAAGTGGTGTCTCTCCGCACCACTTACTGTTTCCGATTCACTACCAATGCCAAACTTGACGCGCCTGCAACTTCCTTCGCTCTGCAATTCACTACAACTGTGCCCCGACCTAATACCTTTTGACAGAATGATTCCGTATAACATTCATGTTAAGGAGAGTCACCTATAATCCAATTATCTTATCTGCTACGTATCTGATCCTAAGGTCTGGTACTTTAGACGATGCTATTAAACTGACTAGAATGAGAAAGGAACTCCTGTAGGGACTATGCTTCTACCAAAGCGAGAATGTTCTTTCCCTTAGCCATCAAACTTGAAATACCAAAATTGACTTGTATATGTCGTTTTCTGAAAAATCTCCGAATATCTTTACTTTCTCATAAATTGAATATGATTCCAGTAATCTTCCCACCTGATGTAAGTTTCACATGAAGACTAGGGTTACGTCCAGCTTCGATTCTCTTAAGGGGTTTTCGTCCCTAAGAAGAACAGAGTCACATTTAAGCAACTAGAGCAGTAGAATATTTAATTCATAAACTTTTTCGTGTGTTCTTTCCCAAGACGGAGTCTCATATTTATAACCTCGATGTGAGGGAAAAGTGTTGGAAAAAGAGGTGGGATAAAACACCAATTTCGTCTTCTAGTCACTTAAGTCACTTTATAAAGTAAATGACTTCTTCAAACATAAAATAACTTTATTTTAGTACTTTAATACATTAAATGACGAACTTAAGACAAATCTTCCCTTGTGACTGGCAGGCATCCTTACTAGTAATGTCATTAATCTATCCGAATGTGGAGATAGATTAACCAAGCGCCAAAAGATCTAGCACGAAAGAGGGGACATGACAGTCCTCCCTTCCCGGGATTGCTTACCCTCAAGCAATCTCAATGTTGGATACTGTAAAATAGAATCACCTTCCCAAGTGGCATCTTCATACAGCAAATCCTTCTAGCGAACTAGATATTCTCTAACAGATCTGTTTCGTAGCTTCCTTTCCCTAATCTCAATCACCTCTCATCAAGTGGAGGCGAGCCCTCTAACGGTACAACCTGCTGACCAATTGCCTTCTCGAGGCATGAGACGTGAAACACATTGTGGATTCGACTATCACCAAGTAAATCCAACTCGTAAGCAATCTCACCAGCCCTCTTGGTGATGCAATAAGGTCCGTAAAATCTGGGCTTAAGCTTTTCTGACCCACTTTTCTTCAGGGAGCTCTATCTATATTGGCTAGAGACGAAGATAAACCATGTCACCTATCTCGAAGCTCCGCTCAATACAATGTTGATCAGCATATAACTTCTGTTGGTTCTACGCCTGCTAAATATTATCCCTAAGAGATCTAAGAATATCTTGTTGATCCAAAATCCAATCTTTGGCTAAGGGAGCCATGTTGTCCTATAAGGCCAAATCAATGAAAAAAAGGGGTTCGTAGCCATAAAAAGCACGTAAAGGAGTCATCCGAATTGACATATGATATGTGGAGTTATAGCAATACTCCTCCAAATACAACCATTTAACCCAAGCCCTTTGCTAACCTGCAATGTAGTTCCTCAAATACCCTTCCACCCATTTATTTACTATCTCGGTCCGACCATCTATCTGTGAGTAATAGCTAGTACTAGGTGTCAACTCGGTATCTATCAATCTAAAAACCTCCTACCAAAAGATGTTGAGAAACCTGTTGTCTCTATCACTCACGATAGTCCTGAGTAATCCGTGAAAATGAAAAACCTCTCGAAATAACAACTTTGCCACCTGAGAGGCTGACCAGTTTGTTGCAATAGCAAAGAAGTGCGTGAACTTAGTCAATCTATCTACCACCACAAAAATTTAGTCCCTGCCCTGGACCCTAGGCAACCCTGTAATAAAATCCATGGAGATACTCTCCCACCTCTGAGTTGGAATAGGAACAGGCTGAAGTAAACCTATTGGAAAGCCCTGTTCTGACTTGTTCTGCTGACAAGGCTGGCATTCTCTAACATGCTACAATACATCGTCTTTAAGCCCCTTCCATGAGAATCTCTCTCTAATCTGCTTGTAGGTTTTAAAAAAACCTGGGTGACCTGCTGAAGGTGCATCATGTATAGTGTGCATAATATTCATTTTAAGTTTAGATTCTGGTACTAGGTAGATTCTATCCTTATAATATATGATATCATTCATTACCTTGTACCGATCATCCTGAAGTAGACCATCCATAATCTGACAAGCGTGAGTATTTTTAGAATATTCAACTAACAGTTGGGACCTCCAATCTACTGAAATCTTGGAAATGGCGTAGCACTCCATCACTAAAGGTCTCCTTGAAAGTGCATCAGCAACTATATTGTTTTTACCCTTGACATATTCAATGTCAAAATCATATGCTTGAACCTTGCTAGCCCATTTTTGTTGTCTTTCATTCAACTCCTTCTGTTCTAGAAAGTAATGCAAGTTGTTATGATCAATCTTTACTGTGAACTTACTTCCTACCAAGTATTGTCTAAACTTGGCTAAAGCGTGCATTATGGCCAGCATCTCCTTATCATAAGTAGAATATAATAGTTCGCTACCCCTAAGCTTCCTGCTCTCAAAAGCTATGTAATGTCGGTCCTGCATCAAAACCTCCCCGATTCAGCTCCCTGAAGCATCACACTCCAAAACAAAGGGTCTAGAAAAATCAAGAAGTGCCAAAACTGGACACGTGCTCATCACCTATTTTAGTCTATCAAAGACTGCCTCTGAATCCTCTATGCATCTAAATGCCCCTTTTCGTGTCAAATTGGTAGGGGGGCTGCTACCTGGGAAAAACCTTTAGTGAATCACCTGTAATAAGAGCAAAGGCCAAGGAAGCCCCCCAATTCAGATACATCTCTCGGTGGTGGCCAATCAAGGGTTGCCTGTATCTTTTCCTGATGTACCTTAACTCCCTCTACACCAATCACGTGACCAAGATAAAAAATCTTAGTTAGTTTGAATTCGCACTCAGACTCCTTTACAAATAAAGAGTGTTCTTCCATGAGGCTAAGGATCTCATCTAAGTGCTGCAAATGTTCCTCCCAAGTCCTACTAAAGATCAAGATGCCATCAACGAAGACCAGCACACTCTTTCCTAGCTGCTTTTTAAAAATGTGTTTCATGCATGACCGAAAAGTAGCTGGTGCGTTACTGAGCCCAAATGGCATCACAAAAAACCCCATGTCCGTAGTGGCATTTGAAAGTTGTCTTAAACACATCCTCCTCCCGGACTCGTATCTAATGGTGTCTCGATCGAAGATCTATCTTCGAGAGAAAAACAACTCCATGAAGCTCATCCAATAACTCATCAATGCAAGGAATCGAATACCTATTTTTAATGGTCCTCTTATTAAGGGCGCGATAATCAATACACATCCGAAGAGTGTCATCCTTCTTTTTAACCAACACCACTAAAGAGGCACAAGGGCTGGAGCTAGGCCTGATATGTCCCATATTTAGCAGTTCCTTAATCGTCTTCTCTATCTCTTCCTTGTAATGCATGGGGTGACGATAAGGAGTGGTAATGATAGGTTTGGCGCCCTCCTCTAGCTCAATGATATGGTCAAACCCTCTATCTGGTGGAATACCTAGGGCTAAATCCTCAAGTACCCTCCTATGTTTGTCAAGCACCGTCTAGATGTCACAATGATACTATTGTCTTGTACCTTGGGTTTCCTTAGAAGAGATGAAACACTATATCGCCCATTTAATATCATCATGCCTCAAAATGGCTTCCATCCTGTGAGTAGTTATCAACCTGGGCTCCCCTTCTGGCATAGCCTTGAGGATCACCTTTCGGCCATCCTGTAAGAACTCCAACTGTATCTTCTCATGATCAACTGTATATCTGCCCATTGTCTGTAACCACTGTCTCCCCAACATGGCATCTAGTCCATCTAAATCCACCAGAAAAAAATCTGCCTCGAGAAGGAAGTCATCAAAATGAATCGGAAGCCCTAACACCTTCCTTGCGCATCCCAATCTCTCACCTCCTACCACCCTAACCTCAAACTCAGATGTGTCGTCAATATGAAGTTATGCAAGGCATCCATATCCAAGAGACATATAATACGCTATCCTCTAACAATTCCTTTCAAACGAAAGGGATGTCCTATGGGATCGCTAAAAAGTGAAGCTATGATAGGAGGCTACCGCTTGGTACCTTCCTTCTTCCTCCCTCTAGGTAGTCGATCCTTGTTCTCCTCCTCACTGCCATCAACATCGTTGCTTTCCTGTTGCTCATCCTCCTCCTCTGAAAGCACCTCTACATAATATATCTTGCCTTTGCCAAAACATCTATGATCCGGTATCCATGGCTCTCTGCAAGTGAAGCATAGCTTCTTCCTCCTGAGTTCATTCCGTGTCTCGAAGTCCATCCTAGGAGGTGTAGCCTTGTGCTGGTTTTTGTTCTTTTGGAACAGGGTTTACAGGATAGATATTACTTTCATCTATCCTGTAAACCCTCGGTGAACAACATTACCTTACGTTGTTCTATCATGTCAGGAACCATTATCGAGATCTGCTGAAACTCGTCAATGAAATCATCTAGAGATTTGCCCTATTGTAGCTGTGTCAAATCCCTATAATAGACCTCTATATCCTTCCTATCAAAGCGAGTAATCAACTTAGAGATGAAAGTCTCATATGATGTAATGAGACCATGGTCCTGGGTAACCAACCCATGGTGCCACCAATCACATGTCGCTTCTTCTAAGTGCATCATAACAAATCTGATGGCTTTCATCTCTGGCATAGGTTTAAGTGTTAGGTATGTGTCTAGCTTGTGAATCCAAGCTCTCGCAGATATCTTACTACTGCCATCATAAGTAGGGAGAGATAGTTTGTTCATAGCATGCTTTAAGTCTCCGTTTGATATTCTAGGCCTCCTATCCTATTGTTGTCTATCTGAATCCCTTTTTGATTTAGATATTGGACAAAGGACATTTTTTAATAGGATCAAGAAACAAATCCCATTCATCATACATTGCCATAACATTGTCGGGTAGTAAATTTGGTGCTACTAGTGGTATTGCCTCTTCCTCTGCATTAAAAACTGGCATTAAAGGTCTATCAGTGTTTCGTGTGGAAGCCCTAACAGCTCGAGGTGATCCAGCTACACTACTACCACCATTGTGATAGCTCGAAGCTCTCCCTGTCCAATTCAATTTCATTACATGCCATTTGAATGTTGTTTACCTATTCTGCCTATTCAATTTGATCAACCTGTTTAGTCTGTTCAACTTGTTCACCTGTTCTAAAAATCAATTCTTCATCCACTGAATAACTATCCTCAATATCAATTTGTTCATAAGACCTTGCTTGTTCCGGTTGGAGGTGACCAAAATTATAAAGTTTTTTCCTCATACCCCGCGGTCATTTTATTTCCCAATTAACCCACACGATGGTAGGAACTAGGCTCTGAAACCACTGTAATGTCCTTGCTAGTTTAATAAGAGATCACACTTGAACTAACCGGAATTTTTATCAAGCAGTTGTCCAGTAACCACAACCCCAAAGCAAAAAAAATGCTAATATCATGCCACTATGTAGATGACTAACAAGAATGATAGGAGATAACTATTATAACTTGTAAAATGATCCTTTCAGTACATTTCAAATGATTGTTTGGAATCACAATAACGCAATATTGGATGACAACAAACTAATAAACCAACAATAACTATGCAATATGCAAATAACAAGTGTGGAATTTATATGAAAGGACATATTGTGATTTAGCTTGCAGACTAAGTATTGTCATGCAGACTCGTGAACTGCACAAGCGTCAAGATGGAGTCTGAGGGTGGTTTGGTTGTTCGTCTGATGCCTGCATCCAGATACGTGCTCTTAAACCTGTGTGCCATTCGAACGATGTCAAATCTGGCTACTTTTTTCTCGTCTGCTCTCACTCTTGGAATTTGTTGTCGTTAAGAAAACTTGGATATATGCTCGAGCATAAAGGAATTGGTGTCTCTCCACACCACTTACTGTTTCCGGCTCACTGTCAATGCCAAACCCGATGCACCTGCAACTTCCTCCGCTCTGCAATTCACTACCCCTGTGTCCCGACCTGATACCTTTGGACAGAATGATTCCGTATAACATCCATGTTAAAAAGAGTAGCCTATAATCCAATTATCTTATCTGCTACATATCCAATCCTAAGGTCTGGTACTGTAGACAATGTTATTAAATTGACTGGAATGAGAGAGGAACTTCTGTAGGGACTATGCTTCTACCAAAGCGAGAATGTTCTTTCCCTTAACCGTCAAACTTGAAATACCAGAACTGACCTATATATGCTGTTTTCTAAAAAATCTCCAAATATCTTTACTTTCTCATAGATTGTATCTGATTCCAGTAATCTTCCAACCTGATGTAAGTTTTACAAGAAGACTGGGGCAACGTCCAACCTCGATTCTCTAAAGGGGATTTTGTCCTTAAGAAGAGCACAGTCACATTTAAGCAACCAAAGCAGTAGAATATTTACTTCATAAACTTTTTCATGTGTTCTTTCCCAAGACGGAGTCTCATATTTATAACCTCGTAGTGAGGGGAAAGTCTTGGAATAAGAGATGTGGGATAAAACACCAATTTCGTCTTCTAGTTACTTAAGTCACTTTATACAATAAATGACTTTTTAAAACATAAAGTAACTTTATTAAAGTACTTTAATACATTGAATGATGAACTTAAGACAAATCTTCCCTTGTGACTAGCAAGCATCCTTACTGGTAATGTCGTTAATCTATCCAGATGTGGAGATAAATTAACCAGGCACCAAAAGAACAAGCACAAAACAGGGGACATGATAGTCCTCCCTTCCCGAGATTGCTTGCCCTCAAGCCATCTCAATTTTGAATGCTGTAAAATAGACTCACCTTCCCAAGTGGCGTCTTCATACAAAAAATCCTTCCAGCGAACTAGATATTCTCTAACAAATCTGTTTCACAGCTTCCTTTCCCTGGTCTCAATCACCTCTGTCGGCTCCAAAACAAGTCTACCCTCCTCGTCAAGTGGAGGCAAGCCCTCTAACGATACATTTTATACAGTTATACATTTTTGCCTAAGTGTCAAGCTATTATGGATGGCCTAGTTTGCATTTGAATATCCTACTCCTAGATATGTTTCATGACTTGCCACTTTGTGGATGTTTAGTATGCATATCAAAGAACCTATGTTTCAGATTTCAAGTCATTTCGATGAGTTTTGATAGGTTTTTGAGTTCCCCAAATTTGGTTGTTTATTGTTGTCTTGCTGTTTCACTTTGTACACATTTCCAAATAGCCCTATTTGATGGAGTGTAACTTTTGACTGGTTGAGCCATATAAAGAAATTCCTTTTCCACTACATTCTAGGGGTCAGAGACATCATGTGTTCCACTTTTGAGATTGTGACGAATCTCATTTGATCAGTTTTCAAATGCGATTCCAAATGCAATTTTCATTGTTTCAATGTTGATCAGATGTGTAGAATTGTTGGAAGCCTTGTTTGTGATGCTATATTTTGGAAACTGTGATTGATGAACCTGAATTGATGACACCCCTGGATTCTACACATAAAATACTTCACCTATGCAAATTGTCAAATCTTGATGAATCCGTTTGAGCACTTTTCTAGAGCCATTCCATTTGCAAAAATCTCTGTTTCACCAAGCTGTAAAGTTCTGCAATTTTGAAGTGTCAACTTTAAATGCTTGCCAAATTTGCCCTTTGCCTTCAAGAGCTCAAATCACATCCACATACTCTTCATGTCAAAGACAACTAATGCCCAAAGTTTCATTTCCCCAAGGGGCCGTTTGAACGGTTTTTGAAGTCAAATCCAAATGTAGTTTTTGAGTTTTGACATGTTTGGGTGCAGATCAACTTTAAAAGAGCAACTTCAGTGGTTAATATCTTTTGACTAACGAATTGTCATGAGATGAAATTTTGCAGACTAAAAGAGTATGGATCAGAGAATATGCATGTTCAGTCCGGGGGTCAGATCAGATGGTTTCGTCAATTTTTGAAGCCAGATTTAAAGCCTCTCAGCACACATGTGGCACTTTTCAGAGAAGGTGAGAAATGAGTTCTAAATGATCGACAATGATCAGATTTGATTTCAATCGATACAAGGAGGTTCTTCAGAGTATTGTTTTGAGGTCACTTGCATGAAAACGGAAAAAATTAAGCCAGACCCACTTTGGGGGCCAGCTTGCCTTTATTAGAACCTCGTCCCTTCATGATGCGAGTATTGGTGTTTAAATTTATTATAAGTAGCAATGATAGAGTGCTAAGCAAATTTGATTGAGGAATCTTTTTCTGGTTTTTTTAATTAGATCCTTATCGAGGTCAAGGTCATATCTTTGCAAATGTCGGGATGAAAAAAGAGTTTAGTAAGGGGAGTTGTGATTAAGTGTCACAAACACAACGACCTTAATGTTGCAAATGAGAAAATATTAATGAGCTGAACTGAAGCATGCTAAGGTGAGAGGATTGATCCGACTTAATACATAAGATTATTGTTTATATCGATGGCATCTATGTTTGGACATAATGGGAATCAATAAAAAGCAGGGGCGCTGATGATGTGATGAGGCACGTGATTAGGAGCATAAATCCATGAAAGATGCACCATTGTAAATTGGCAGAAATAAAAATCACAGAAGGGGAAGGACTTCACAAGAAGTTTAACTCCACTAGGTAGACTCTACTTGTGCTTCAATAATAGCTTTTGGATTTCTGATGCCTGGAATGAATCAGACTAGTGAACCCCAGATAAATATTACAAATTACCCTCCTATGTTTGTCCGAGCAGCCGAGTATACCATTGTGGCAAGTCCAAATCCAAAGTACCATCAAGAGCCAAACATGTGAAAGCAAGTCCAGATCAGTTGATCGTGATGTTTTCTTTTTTATCTCTTTCATTTTTTAGTCTCTTAACTTTGTCATGTCCCCATCAACATAGATGGCAACTTGTACAATGATTAGATTGCATCCTCTATCCCAGGTAAATGATGGCTTCTTAAATACAATTATTGCCATAAACCAAATAGATTCAAAATAGAGTAGAATAGTAGAAGCAATTCCTCTAAGGGGATCAGTGGGGATTGGTTAGGCAGCAATCCTTAATTAAGAGCCATAGCAGCAAGTTAAAAAGAGCAGCAAACTATCCAAGGAAAGCCTCCTTAGTAAAGGATGTGATGATAAGGAAGGATGTGTCATTTTGTCCCACCATAGGTAAATAAAAACGATGTGATGATAAGGCATGTGTGTGTGTTCAGAACTTCAGAGTAATCTAAATGCTTCTCTTTGTTATGAAAAATGTAATAGTAGATTCATATTATAATCCATTTTGAATTTAGTGAAAAGGATTGCAAAAAGGAACAATGCCCAAGTAAATTCAAAACATAGTAGAAGCAATTCCCCTAAGAAGACCACTGGTGATGGGTTGAGCAGCAAACCTTAATTAAGAACGATTACAGCAAGTTACCAAAAGCAGTGAATTATCCAAGGAAAGCTTTCTTTGCAAAGGATGTAATGATAAAGAAGGATGTGTCTTCTGAACCCACCATGGAGAAATGAAAAAGAGATCAACTCATTTGTAAGGCACGGAATAATCAAAGAACAAGTATACAAGGGATTAAGGAATCAGAACTGGCATAAGAGTATAAATATATATTAAATAGCATCAAATAGATTAAACGATAATTTCTGTGAATAGAGTAAATTATAGGCATGTGCGTGTGCGTTCATGCCATTTTTATTGATCTTTTGGAGTAATCTAAAATGATTCTCTTTGTTAGGAAAATGTAATAGTAGATTCATATAATAATCCACTTCGATTTTAGAGAAATAGAATGCAAATAGGAAGGACAGCCTTCTTCTGAGTTCTTGAAAGGTGAAGGAAGAACGAAAGAAGGAAGGCTGGCCTTCATGATCTTATCGAGTACACCATCCTGAGATGGAACGAATGGCCAGCCCTCCATGCTCATGGGAAGGTAGAATGGAGCACTTCCATGTTCGCGGTCTTGATCAAGGAGGACGTCCAGCCTCCAAGGTGAACTGAGGGATAGAAGGACAACCCATCTTCATGCTCTCATAACACAAGGGCGACCAACCTTGAGATTGCAGTTTCCAAACATTTCAACGAATCCCTTATGGAATTATTATAGGGATCCACATTGGAAAGGCCATTGCCTTAATTGGATTTTTATATAAAAATTTGTATAATATCATGATACATACTAATGCTTAGTAAAAATAGATGTTATCTTGGCCTATGGTTTATTGTCATTTTCTAGTAACTAAAATTGTATACAGGACCTAAACCAAGAATTTTCTTAAAAGACATTTCAATTGGTTGATTTTTATTCTAAAATATATTACATTTGTTACTTTGAAATGGAATTGTAGTTTTAGGGAAAAAATTTGGAATATCCAAAAGGGGACATTACAAACTTCTTTTCCAATTTGCAAGCTTATTTTTATAGTGCAATTTATTCCTGCAACAAGAACACTTGAAGCAAGTTTCATTTTGCCAAATAATTGATTATTGAGTAAGGCATGTTCTTTAAAAAAATTAAGGATATCTGTACAAAATCTGCATGATTTCCCCACCTATAGTCGATTTGTCAATTATGACCTTAAGTTTGGAAATTTTAAGATTGATGGGCTCAGCTAGTTTAACAAAGCATTGCTAACTGTTAGTTATTTTTCTTCAATTTTCTAGAATGTGCTAAACCAACAAACTTACTGCAGTTTTCAAGAGTAGCAAGGATTTGTTGATTGTCATGTGTGGATGTGCAAGAACGTAACTGATGTCACCCTCTCAACATCACTGCTTATTTGTAGGCATCAAGCAAGTGATTGAAATATTTTGAAGGTTGAGCTTCATGTAAGAAAGAATGTGACAAGTTTCAATTGCTAGATAATATTGCTCCATTAATGTTACTGGATAGAAACTTCAATATTTTTAGCCAGGTTGTTCCAATTGTTCAAGATCTTGACAACCGTCACCATATTAGTGATGTCACACTATCAAATCCCCATTTTATAATATGGACCAAAATGCCTAGTCCAAATTTTTTTGTGCTCTACTTCTTGTCACCTATTGTGTTAAAGGTTTTTGAAGTCTATAAGCAAGGAGGAATGCCCAACCTTCTAAAGGTTTGTCAATAATTGAAGCATCAGAGTTCCTCATCCAGGAATGTCTTCTTGTCCATATTTGACATTTCCTTGGTCCCCACCAAACTTTTGAACTTTACCACCCAACATGCCTTTCCACTCAGCTCATACTTTTCTTTATGCTTGTCACACTTCCTCATCCAAGCATACTTTATCTCCATTCCTGACTCATTTCCCTTTCCTTGTCGTTGTCGAAACATCACCCTACCAGCTTTCAAAACTATGATATCCCTGTCAAAATAAATCCATATAATTAAGTAATAAATAAATAAAATAATACTAAAATACGAATAATGTTAAAATTGCTATATTGATTAGGCAAGAGCCTACAACACAACAGTAACTTGTGAGTCTCTCATGTGGGAGGTCTTGGGTTCGAATTCGCTCAACACATAAAAATAATTAATTACAATAAATAATAATTAATCTAGGCTTCAGTGGTTTACCGATCAAAAAAAAAAAAATTGCTATGTTCATTTCATAATATATATTATATATGAGAATTAAATATTATTATTTATAAATATAAATTAAATATATTATGCAATAGTGAATATACTATGCAATAGTATTAAAATAGTGTTATAAGTATTAATAATAATATATTAATGAGAAATATAATGTATTTTATTATTAGCATAATATATATTATGCTATTAAGATAATATATATAATTAATATAATTGATATAATTGAATTATTAATATAATATAATATTTATTTATGAAAATATATGACTCTTAAAATGAAGAGTATATATATATAGAATAAAATAACTTTGAGAGATCATCATTCAGAAATTGGGAAATATGTAGACATGAATCGTGAATATGCAGTGAAGTTATTCAAATTGTTTATTAAAATATTTCAGAGAATTGTCCCTTCCAATACACACGTACAACTCCTGGATTCATAGATGAGAAACTAAATGCTCATTAATTTTCTATGCTAAGATGATACGCATATGATCCCATTGGTAGAGAGGGACACTGCAATACACCTGTACAAGTAAATGCCTAAGTATAAATACAGAGAATGCAAAGTATGAAAAACAAGGGAGAGACGAAATATAGAAAGATATTGGATTGAGCCTCGATTGACTAAGGCAATGAGGAATAATAACCTATGTGGCGGAGAAGTCATACAGCCCTGCAGACAGTCGCGTCCCAACTGAGATAACACGGCCTTTGACAGAAAACACAATATGTATAAGAAACAGCATGAAAAGTAGTCAAAACACACAAGATGAAAAAAGGAGGCCAGCTACATATTCAATCGACACAATATCCCTGGCAGATTGAGGGAGATTGGGGGAAACAAAATAAGACGGTTAACCACAACAGAATACAGTCTGGAAAGAAGGTAAATAGAAAGAGAATAGCACTCGATCAGAAGTGATAGAACCCCACCATAGTGACAATATATATATTTATTAATACTCCAGATTATAGTGGTTTGATCAGCCTATTGCAGCAGATAACTGGTGAAAAGCAGATAACCAGGCGAATGCAGGGAATATAAGTATACATAGCAGACGCTCCAATTCACCAATTTGACTTGGAAATACTGAGTGTGGAACTAAATAATGACAATTAAATTAATCTGCAACTAATAAAATCAGATATGTTATATAATCATTATCACCAACCCAGAAGAGAAGGTGTTATGTTCAGAGAAGGTGTTATGTTCAAAGAACATACCTTGTACCTTGAGGCAGGTATGCATCATATGGTCTGTTTTAATGTAATAAGGGGAACACTGAAATCATTTATTTTAATTAACATGCTCAAGCCAATAATTATCTCTAAGCTAGAAGAGAAGAATAGGGATGCAAGACGGGAAAGGCTGTGTAATTTCAACCAATCAGTCACTCCAAGATGGGTAAGGGTCAGCGTCCCTGTAAGATGCCTTGAGGATTAACCAAGATGGGATCCAATTGCCTTGAGGTTATTCCACGATGAGATTAAGGGCATGGATCCACAGAAACCTTGAGGAAGACTGTTGAGTTTGGTGTCAAAGCAACCTATTGCATCTTAGCATTCCTTCTAGACCAGAGTCATAATCGGAATAGCATGACCTTTTTTAATTCACATATAGTTTATTACTTATCTATAAAGGTAGCCTCAGGAGAAAGAAGAAAGGTGTATTCAGGCTAGTCCAATCAATTGGTTATTACGAGATGGGTGGGATCAGCGCCCTTATAGTTGCCTTGAGGTTTGACCAAGACAGGATCAAGTTTTCTTGAGGTCATTCCAAGATGGGATCATGGGCCAAGATGGGATCAAGTTGCCTTGAGGTCAATCCAAGATGAAATCATGGGCTTGGAACCACAGAAACCTTGAGGAAGACCAGTGAGTTTGGTGCCTAAGCAATTTGTTCACATCCTAAGTGTTCTTCTTGACTAAACAATAATAATAAGTGCAAAACAAAACAAGCATCCCCCTAAGTAGACCACCTCGTGTGGAAGTACAGGATTGGTTTGGAATAAACTATCATGACTCACGTTTTCTTTGAAACTTATATATACACATGTGCACCAATAATCACTTGTGGTTGCAGGGTTCTATCAAAGAAGTAAATCATCTTCTCGACTCTAGTGAACTATAAGGCATTAATCAAGAATGGATGTATTATCTGTCTATATTGTGTCTGCTTCATGTTTTCATGCATTCATGTGTCTGCTTCGTGATTTCATGTGTTTGTTTCGTGTTTTCATGCATTATGATGTATATGAGAATGTTCTTACATCCAATTATAAGCTCCATCTGATGGTTCTACAAAAAGTCATTTTTGCTTGAAGACAAGCAGAATCTGAAGGGAGGACTGTGATATCCCTATCAAAATAAATCCATTTAATTAAATAATAAATAAACAAATATTAATAATGTTAAAATTGCTATATTCATTGCATAATATATATTAAAAATGAGAATTAAATATTATTATTTTAATATATAAAGTAAATAAACTATGTAATAGTATTAAAATAGTATTATTAGTATTATTAATAATATATTAATAAGAAATATAATTTATATTATTATTAACCTAATATATATTATGTTATTAATATAGTATATATAATTGATATAAATAAATTATTAATATAATATAATATTTATTAATGAAAAGATATTACTCTTAAAATGAATAGTATATATATAGAATAACTAAACTTTGACAGATCATTCAAAAATTGGGAAATATGGAGAAATGGAGATAGTATTATTAGTATTATTAATAATATATTAACAAGAAATATGATTTATATTATTATTAACATAATATATATTATGTTATTAATATAGTATATATAATTGATATAATTAAATTAATAATATAATATAATATTTATTAATGAAAAGATATGACTCTTAAAATGAAGAGTATATATATAGAATAAATAAACTTTGAGAGAAAAAAAACCTTTTAAGTATAAAAATTTAAAAGAAGCGAACATATTCATGGCGGAGCGATGGTGGATTGGAAACCAGAGAAGATTTTCAGCGAACAGCAGGAATTCAAAAGGGTTTGGGAAGTCAAGAAACCGATGGGAATTGTTTAGGAGACATGAAGGAAAGGTTTACTGGGGAAATAGGAAGGGAAGATGGCAAAATGGGAACAGATCTTTTAAGGATAGCTTTCAATGGAAGAAAGAGGGACAGGACAATAAAGATAAATGGCAAAATGGGAGCGCAAGACAGAATGAAAGTGGCTGGATAACTCACCCGATACAAAGATTTACTTCAATGAATTTGGGCGGGAAAGTGGTTTTTGTAAATATAGCTAAAAATTTGAGAAAACCACAAGCTGTCGAAAATCAAGAGAAGCAAATGGTTGAGGATCAGCAATGGACTCGATGCACAGTGGAGAAAGTAGTGTTAGATAGTAGCCTCCATAACTCAGTAAAAATCAGAAGAGCTCATAATAAAATCTTCTCAATAAAAATGAAGAAGATGAGATGATAAACGACCCCATCATAATAAAAAATGTTGCAATCAATTTGTTCAAGGATAGAGGTAGATCAGACGATGGGGGAGGAGATTTAGATGAGGAGGTTTTGGAATGTATTCAAAAATGCATTACAGATGAGCAAAATGCAAGGTTAAATGTTGTGGTCTCTAAAGAGGAAGTAACAAATGCAGGAAGTTTCTTTAGACTCATATAGGAATGTATTGAAAATGAAATCTGGGAGATGGTGGAGGAATCAAGAAGGCATGGTTTTGTTCTAAAAGATCTAAATAACACTTTTATAGCCCTTAACCCAAAAAAGGAGGAATGTAACTCCTTTGAGGATTTTAGACCTATCTCTTTATGCAATATTGTGTATAAAATTATATCAAAGGTTGTGGCTAATAGGATAAAAGAGGTACTAAAAGACGTAATCTCAAAAGAACAAAGTGGATTTGCTCCAGGAAGATCAATTTTTGAAGGGGTGATTATAGCTCATGAAATGATCCATTTGATCAGAACAAACAAACTTTGCAAAATGATGGTCAAGCTGGATATAAGAAGAGCTTATGATGAGGTAAATAGAGTTTTTTTATTTAAAGTTTTGAAAAAATTTGGTTTTAAAGAGGAATGGATTAGTTGGGTAAAGGTTTATTTAAATTTAGTAAGGTTTTTTAGTGCTAGTTAATGGGAGTTCCCAAGGCTTTTTTGAATTAGAAAAAGGGATAAGACAAGGTGATCCTTTGTCTCCTTTCCTATTCATTATTTTGACAGAAGTTTTAGGAAGGCTAATTAAGGATAGAAGGATTAAAGGCCTATGGAAAGGGATCAAAGTTGCGAAGGGAGTAGACCCAATATCACATCTACAGTTTGTGGATGACACATTCCTCACAGGAGAAGCCTTGGAACAGGAAGCTAGATTAATGAAGAAAACTTTGGAAATTTATGGGAAAGTTTCAGGACAGAAAATAAATTGCGCAGAGTCTGAAATTTTCTTTTTTAATACCCCTCTTTATAGAAGAAGAGCTCTAGGAAGAACTTTGAATATAAGACAGGGAGTTTTGCCGAGTAAATATATGGGAATCCCTCTATTCCAAGGACAAAATAAAAGTGAAGTTGGAAGGGATTCGCTGAGAAGTGTTTGAGGAAGATGGAAGGTTGGAAAGGTAAGTGGCTAACCTCTGCAGGAAGGATTTTGTTGTTAAAATTGGTGATTTCAGCAGTTCCGATATTCTCAATAATGTGTTTAAAAATCCCGAAAAAGGTGATTAATTTAGTGGAAAGGCAGATGAAGGAATTCTTCTGGAGTGGGGCAGGAGAGGGAAAAAATGGCCTTTACTAAAGTGGGAGAAAATATGCAAGCCTAAGAAATTTGGAGGGGCAGGTATTAGAGACTGGACTACAATGAATATTGCTTTAGGGGCTAAATTGGTGTGGCAACTGGCAAATGATGCTGAGCAGGTGTGGATGAGGATTTTGAAGGCTAAATATTTGGATTCAAATGAGAACATAAGGATTTTAACTATTCAAAATCCAATAAGAGGGTCAGCAATATGGAATTTTATGCTTTCATGTAGGCATGTCATTACTGATCATACATCTTGTGTCATAGGAAATAGAAATAGGGCAAAATTCTGGGAGGATTCTTGGAATGGATACAAATCTTTAGATGAGGATTTAGGTGATGAATAGTTGAAACAGAATTTATGTGACAAGTGGGGCAGGAATGTTAGAGATTATATGGAGGAAAGTGATGGGGTTCTTGGGAAAATTTGGAATTGGAAAGATTGGAGAGTGGAGAGCCTTTCGGATGGACAACAACAATCCCTAAGGGAGATCTTCAAGAGTAGGAAGGTTTGCATATTAAATAAAGAATATAGGATAAGCTAGTGTGCAGCAGCCTCGGGTAAATTTTCAGTTAAGGTGGAATATGAGATTTTAGATTCTAGGGTTGATGAATGTTTTGAAGCAGGGGACTTATGTTGGAGTAAAGAAATTCTCCCAAAGGCTGGCACATTTGCCTGACTAGCAATTCAAGGAAGAATCTTAATAGGAGAGAGAAGACGAAGGTTTGGTTTCCAAGGCCCTACAAAGTGTGAAATGTGTGGAAAGGATGAGGAGAATGTGGATCATTTACTGTTAAATTGTGAGATAGCAGCAAAATGTTGGAGTCACCTTCAAGGAAAGCTGGGCTGGGTAGGACCTTGGAGCCCCTCTCTCAAGGCTTTTTTCATTGCATGGCCAAGGGGAGGAAGAAAAAACTGTTTGGAATGCATTTGGAGAATATGCCCCTCAATACTAATATGGGAAATATAGAAGGTAAGAAATAGGAGGATTTTTCAAGATAAATCAGAATCAACTGATCAGCTTTTATATTGAATAGATCATTCTACTGAAGAAATGGTGAATGCAGCAGTCTTTAGGAAAAATTTATCAAATTGTGCGTTTATGGACTCTAATAGGGCAATTCAGAATAGATGGCCAAGGATTAAAATTGGAAAGGCAGGAGATACACAATTAGCAAATTCTAAAGCCAAGAAAAGGGAGGAGGTGAAATGGGAGGTTCCTGAAATAGGCTGGCTAAAAGTAAATTTTGATGGAGTTTCCAAAGGCAATCTGGGAAATTCAGGGGCTGGATGCATTGTAAGGGATAATCTAGAAGATATAGTGGCTTGTGGAGCATTAAGACTGAAGGATGGGACAAATAATGAGGCGGAGTTCCAAGCTGCCTTGTTAGCTTTAAAATGTATAAAAAGATGTGGGGGGAGAAAAATTATTTTAGAAAGAGACTCAATGGTGGTGGTGCGAGTAGTGAATAAAAATTCAATTCATGCATGGCACTTAGGAAATCGATTAGAATCAATTATGGAGGAGTTAAATGGGTTTGAGGAGTTTAAAATATGTCATGTGTTTAGAGAAGCTAACAAGGAGGCAGATGCTTTGTCAAAATGGGCAGTAGGTTTAGCTGGTGATGGGAAGCCAATTTTTTAATCTTGTAGCCGTTGGAATATGATGGAGGAAGTAGAATTTCGCATTGATTAAAAGATTACCTTTTTAAGGCAGGTTGAATGCATTAGAGATAGAATGAATTGATGACTGACGTCATAAAGGACTGTCAATAAGAGAGGAAGAGATTTGGGAAATCGGCATTTATTACACTCATTATGACAAAGTGTGGCAATTTGCCGGTTTTGATATGTGTAGGAGAATGATGAGACGTTTGCTTCAAGGGGAAGGCAGTTGAAAAGCAATATAAAGTAATGAATGGAATGTAATTTAACCACCTAAACAGTAACTGACAGAAGTGAAAGCGACAAATTTGAAAGCAAATGGAGGCGACCTTTTCCTTCCGAACTAGTCAACAGCAAAAAGCTCTTTTTGGGCCGATGTAGGACAAAAGGTTTAAAATGTTGTTAAAATGCCCAATGCCCGAGGTAGTGGATGTCATGAAAGAGACGGTGAGCTTTTCCAAAACTCTACACATCATTGGAAGATCAATGCAGACATTGCAGCAATCTTGATGGTGTAGGGACTGGAAGTTGAATGCTCGGTGGATGAGGTGAAGTGGGTGATGGAGAACTTGTTCCCTGCAGATTTAATTGTAGGAATGGACTCCTTTTTAGAGTGAGTATGGCTGGGGAAAGGCTTTGATTATAACGAATGCTATGAAGATTACGAGGAAGGAATGAGAAGAGGCCGAGTGGGATTCCTGTAGTGGCCAACAAGAGTGGAGAAAGAAGTTTATAAAGAAAGGGCAAAGGTGGCATGGACAAAATTGGTGGCGGAAATTGAAGGCTTTCTGGAGGAGAGCGGGCAAAGGGTTAGAGGTTTTTTCATAAATCACCCGAGGAAGAGGAGAAGTGCAGGGGAAAGAAGGATAAGGAGGATGGATAGGGAGAAATTCCTGATGCGGGTGGAAGAATGATGAAGATGAAAGGGTCGAAGGGCAATTTTGCTGAAAATTTTGTGGCATAAGTGACAATTGTGTTCTAAGTGATCGAGGGAAGGGACTTTTTGAGGCAAGCTATGGATTCGGAAAGCGAAACAAAGAAATTCAAAGGAAAAAAAGAATAGTTTTTTTATGGCACGCTATGGACGACCGAGACACTGATGCTGAGGAATGCGTGCAAGAAAAAGGGCCAAAAAGAGGAAAGGACAAGGATAAATGAAAAACCTGAAATTTCAGAGGATAAACTTTAATTTTGTTTCCTTCTTCTTTTTTGATGTTTCCGATGAAGCCAATTATGAAAGGTTTTGATGTATGTGGGATGGGCTTTCTTGGTAGGAGGGTTGAGGGATATAGGAGTGTGGGTTTGTACAAGTTAAGGGTTTCTAGTAAAAGAAATGTGTATGTAAAAAGGGTGGCCACCTTGGGAAGCCGATTGTAATCATGTAATATTGATATTTTATTAATACAAAAAAAAACTTATTACCGACCAAAAAATAAAAAACTTTGAGAGATCTTCATTCAGAAATTGGGAAATATGGAGAAATGGAGAGAAATAACGAGATATATAGAATTTATCTGCAAAAGTTTAATGGAGAAATATACAACTGAGAAATTATTAAGGTCTCAGCAGGGGACATTACAAAACCATCAATGGTGCATCTCTTTTGACAACAAAGGTCTTTAGTACTAAGTTTCTGGATTAGATTGTGTAAAGATTTTTTTCATCAATGTTTCAAATCACACTACATGATCCATCATCAGGATGAGAAAGCAAGAGGTGTAAAACAATGTCATCCTGATGGATCACGTGGTGTGATTCGAAACGTTGATGGAAAAAATCTTTACACAATCTAATCCAGAAACTTAGTACTAACTTTCATGGATTGTGGAAATCTGATTGCATTAACAAAGGTCTTTACTCTGACGGTCTAAACATTTTAGATACTTGAAACATATTGAATTTGCAGAATAATTTTCACTTGGCCCTCTCAATTTTTTACATAGGTCAATTATGCAACTTTTAAAACAAAATGATTTTCAATTATCTTTAGTTATAAGTTGCCTTTTATAAGGGAAGTAATTTTCTTTGTTGACAGTTTCCAGTCAAAGTTGTATGTGCTGATGCAACTGTTTTCTTTGCTAGAAGTTTCTAGTTAAAGGTACACCACCCCCTCGGAGTCATTACATCCAGACTTCAAAATGAGAACATGCTTTTCTGACCAGGTTATTCACCCTTAAACTAGGGAAGCTAATCATGGGTATTTCCACCCCAATTAAAACAGCATCGCTTGTCAAACTGTATCAGTACCAAAATAACAGCCCCTGCTTATTCATAATGCACTTGATGCCATTCCTCTGGGAGAAATGTTCTGTCACCAATCCCTTGCAGAATAAGAACAATGAAATGGATTGGTGGAAGGAGGATGTGAGCCAACTTATGAATTGTTCATAGATGGGAGTATCATGGCACATCTTGCCACAAGGCGAATGTCCTCTTTATACATGTGAGTGTTACATTAGACAGTCTCACATAAATGCAGCAGATCTCGGGTTCTGCTAGGTGATATGTGTGGACTTCACATTTGGCCTTAAAATGCTCTTAAATCTTGGAGTTTAAGAGAAGTGAAGATATAGTGAAAACAGGGTCGTATTATGCCATTTTCAAGCAAGGTATAACGGCGCAGTTGTTATGACTCCTGGGTTGTAAAATGCAGGTCATAGGTTTGAAAATTGTTGCTTATAAATATATTTTGACTAGGGACCTAATCCCTTGTCATTTTGGATATTAAGAGGCTAATCTTTGGAGCCTTAAGAGCTTTAAAACCCAATCTATCGTGTTACTAGAGTTTTCTCCACCATGCTGAGTTTTATCTCATAAGTTTCTTTTTATACGGGCTAACTGGAACAGTTACCAGCCACTATGAACCCTCCCTCAGCTGCCATCCATGTTGCATGTTTCATCAACATCTGCACTCATATAAATCTAGATCCAGCAAAAGAAGGTACTCTTTAAATAATGCTAATTAAGTTAATATTTAAATAAGCTTGCCAGCAAATTTGGTAGTCTAATTTAACATGTTGTGCAGGAATACTAAATTTGTACTCTATAGTTGCAAGCAGTGCAAAGTCTCCAAGGAGAACACCTGGCTACATCTTTCTGATAAATCATACTATAAAAAAATTTATTTTGAGATGGTTACTGTGAAAAGTTATATAAGTTTTTTTGCAAAACATTTGATAGGATAAATTCAATGGGATCTTAAAGTGGGTCTAACTTGAATCATATGACTTACTATGCACAACTCTGATAAAACTTAAAAGTGAAAGGTAAGAATTCAACTGAATGACAACCAATATCTGCAATATGTGTGCTTGGCATTATGTTCTTCTAATGTTCTTCTCAACTCGATCAAACATTTCATATAGATCTATGGCATGTTGTTAAAAATACAATGTTTATTAATGAAATGGCTAAATAGTTATCATGTGTAACGGGTTATCAGAAAAGCATTACAAATTGAAGTAAAGGTTATATTTTTACCCAAACAGCCAGGGCTCCCTCCTCTTGGAGTCAAGATGTGCATGAGCTCTAAAGAAAGGATAGTAGGCACCTAATTGATACCAACGAAGTAATAATTCAGGCTCAGGATTTCC
The DNA here is from genome assembly GCA_028749045.1 of Cupressus sempervirens. Lineage (NCBI taxonomy): Eukaryota > Viridiplantae > Streptophyta > Pinopsida > Cupressales > Cupressaceae > Cupressus > Cupressus sempervirens. The sequence goes on from CM053791.1 coordinate 407,008,650, forward strand.
AAAGAATCCACCTACATCAGCACCTGCAAGACAGTTGTATCAGGAGTAAGCTTCTTTTTAAAATAGAGCTAGACAAAGATTTGGACAAAATGTTTATATGCAATAACATTTACCGGAAAATGCAAGCCCAGTAAGACCAAGAGTCATCACCATGGGTACAGAAACTCTCAAATGTTCCCATTCTGCTGCATTATCTCCAGTCCAAACCGCGCCCACCCTCTGTGTTCCCGCAAAAAATGCTCGTGATAATACAAAAGGTCTATCGTTCCCACCTCCTCGTCTCAGAAGACCATCAACCGAAGCCATGTGAAAGTAGTAACCATAAGCATTGTGGACCTCGCGATGCTCAACATCTCCATAATGAAGAGCATCTCTAGGCATTGTTAGCTGCACTAGAAAGTGAATTTCAAGTGAACGAAGACAAAAGAAAATTGATCAACGTTAAGAAGAATTTGTTTCCAATAAATATTCGTGTGGATCATTGCAAGGTTAATGGAACACTTGAATAAGGAGTTTAGTATTTTACAAGAGGTCCACAACTATCAATATATTGAAAAAGAAGATTTACTAGACAAGCTTTATTGTTGCTTGGGAATTTATGATTTTTTTAATAAAACATATTAAATAATTTAAAATTTGTGGATTACATGGTCTCACCAGGCTAATAAAATTAGGAGCATTGAAACTAGTTAATCAAAGCTACTGGACTCCCTAAAATGCATGGTTCCTACAAAAATTTGCCAGGAGAAACGTACCTCTGGACCATTGAACACAGAAGGCTCGTTCATATCATTCCATATGTACAGAGAAGGCGTCGATCCACCATAGTTACTGAGAGAGAACTTCTCAGCCCACCAAGATCTGATCTCTGGATTCAACATATCCAAGTAGGAGGAAGCACCCGGCCAACACCAACCATCAAAATCTTTCCCATGAGCGTCCTTGACATAATATCCTTTCCGAGTAGCCTCCATATGTAGTGGAAAACCATCATCCCTCTTAATATGAGGATCCACAATGGTCACCATGTGTCGGCCCTTGGCCGCAAGCTTATTCTGCATCTCCGCCGGGTGCGGAAAGAGTACCTTATCCCAGGTAAAATATTTTTTGCCATCGGTGTGCTCAATATCAAGCCAGAGAACATCATAGGGTATATCAAGCTCGTCAAATTTAGCATCTACCGCGGCCACATCTTCCTCGTCCCTGTAATTCCAACGGCACTGATGATACGCGGTGGCGAAATACTGGGGCATGGTGGAAGTTCCAGTGAGACTAGTGTATTGTCTTACTACATCCTTAGGGTCGGGACCTAGGAAAAAAAATCCATCCACAATACCACTTTCTGCCATCCAATGTGTATCAATTGCAGCGCCAGAATGATCCTCATCCCAGCCGGATGCCATGACATCTATTTGCATCTCTGCGGCATTAAGCCAGAAAAACCCCATCGTTGACTCCTTAGAATGAGAGATCATAAAAGGAATGGAGCCATAAAGTCCAAAAGGGGAATCGGGAAGGTACTCAAACACATCGAGGTTGAATAAGCGGTAGGGCTCAGATTCGACCTCAGGACCTCTGGTTGGTTTAAGAGCCAAACCCGCAGCATGTTCGGGGATTCCATACACAAACTTAGCTCCATGAAACGACACATCGAGACTAACAGCCTGGGGGCCATGTGGCCTCGAATCCGTGTGGCTACGAAAGCTTTCCTCCCAATTCTCTTCTTCATTTTTTTGTCTCAATTGTTCAAAGTGAAAAAGACCCTTGCTGTTAAACGAAATCAATCGCTCCTTCCCTTTGCGAACATAAACCTGAAAAGGGTCATGTTGCAGGACACCCTCATAACCGGGCGCAAGATAAAATACAGAGGACAAAACCCCATCTTTCTTCTCTTGGTTTACTCTTTGCAGCCACAGCTTCTTGTTCTCCACATCTTCCACCAGCACATCGGGGACCTGAAAGCGCTTTCGTTTGTCTTTTCCCCCCTCTTCGTCCACCTTAAATCGCAGAATGCCATCCTGGTACACGGAGATTTCAAGTATTAAGGCCGGAGGAACACTGTTTTGCTCTTCGGAGATCGTGGATTCGATCCTGGCGGATAGCGCTCCGTCTTGAAGGGATACATCGACGGCTTTGAAGTGAGCTGAGTGGGGTTTTCTCGCTCGCCCTTGCTTGCAGAAAGGGGTCTGCCTGCAATTTCGAAACTCTTCCTTTTTCCAGCACGAAACATTCGCTATTGCTATGAACAGAAGCAACAATGCCAGTACCAGTTCTACACACCGTTTTGGGATCGCCATACTCGCGATCGTTCAGCTCAACTGGATTGCCATTCCATCTAGTGTACTCTCGGGTTCAGCCCTCAGCCTACAGCTCTCCCTGTAACCCCTGGCAGTCACAGGATAACGTATGTAGAGTTAACAATGAAAATTTCTTAATTATTTGCAATAATTTTTTTAACTACTAAAAAATTAAATATAATCTTATGTGAATAAATTGGATTATTAATAATTTTTAATTTAAATAATATAATATTTATTAAAATGTTTTAAATAAATTAATAAATATTTTTTATTTAAATTTAATTAATCAAATATGAAAAAAATAAAAAATTTCTATGAAAAAATCTATTATGAAAAATTAATAAGACAAATATAGAAAAATAATATGAAAAAAAAAGGTCTCTAACAAATATTATATTATAGAGGTGGAATGGGTATATGAATCAATGTAAGAACTTTTTGGTAATTTTGTTGTTGATTATTGGGAAGAGGATAAATGGGTGAACCTTAAAAAGTGGATGAGAATCTTAATGACCTTAACAAAATTTTGAATGTTGTCTTTTTAGTTCAAGAGGAGGATGCTTTAATATGGAAGTATAATCCTAATGGGTTGTTCTTTGTTTCTTCTCCGTATGGCAATGCTTTCAAAGACTATTAGGTGCCTTGCAGGGCTAAAGCCTAGTTTAAAGGCTTGACCCCTAAAGTTAACATATGTTTTTAGATTCTTTTGCAAGATAAAATTCTTACCACTGACAATTTAATGAAGAAAGGTATGAGTCTTGTCAGGAGGTGTTATCTTTGCAAGGAAGAGGAAGAGTTGGTTAATCATCTGACTATTCACTACTCTTATACTAGAAGGTTATGGGAAAGGATCTGTGGAATGTTGGATATGGACTAGGTTTTCCCCCTTAGTATTCAAGAGTTATTCCTAGCATGGAAGTCTCCTTCTCGTAATACCTTGATTGTGAAGTTATGGGAATTCATCCTCCGATTTCTTTGTTGGGGTGTGTGGAAGGAAAGAAATAATAGGGTGTTCAAAGGTAAGGAAACTAATTCTATTTAGTTATTTCATAAAATTAAGCATATAGTCATTGAGAATATTATGATTTTCGAGAAAGGTCATGAACCTCAGAATGAATGGGAAGGTAAAGTGATTCAGAATTGGAATTTGGAAGGGTTAAGCATCTCTCAAAATGCTAATAATCTTAGGGATTTGGCTAGGTGGGATTGTCCACCACAAGGCTGGTGTAAGATTAATTTTGATGGGGCCTCGAAGGGCAACCCAAGGATTGCGGGTTATGATGTGATTATCAGAAATATGAATGGGGATAGTTTGGGTGTTATGGTTATTCCTATCGGGGAATAAACTAACCATGTTGCGGAAGCTAGTGCGGCTCTCCATGATCTTATATTTTCCAAGAGTATGAATTTGAAGAAGATTTGGCTTGAGGGGGTTTCCCTTAATATTATTTATTTTCTTAATAAAATTAATAATCCCTCTTGGACTATCCATAATATTATATGCAAGGTTATTAATCTAATTAATTCCTTTGAGGGTTGTGTTATCACTCACAACTATAGAGAAACAAACCAAGTTGTTGACTGGGTTGTGAATGTGGCATGCAAAAGTCATACAAAGATGATTTGGAATCATGGTGTCAACATCCCTACCGAAGGGTTATCCTTGATAGAGTATGACAAGGTTAGAAGTTTGCAAAAAAGCTTTAATAATGATGAACATGACAATTAAGAATAATTATGATTTGGGTAGGAATGAGGAGTTGTGGGCTATGATTAGTTTTGAAGAGACAATTCATTCATCGTCACAAGGATTGTGGGTCTTTATGCATAACAAAAATCTTTGTTGCAATATCGACAGCAAGTTTTCCATATTGTCTATCTCTATTATGACTGAGAGAATTTTCTACAGTTTGAGGAAGATGGGAAGCAAGAGAAAGAGGGTCGAGCCAGCAAGCTGCAAGGAATGGAAGAAGATGAATATTTGGGATATTTTGGAATAGGGTCATTTTACGAGCTTCATGGAGAAGTTAAAAAATAGTAATCCTTCCATTACTCGCCAATTTATTAAGACCTAGAAGGATGGTAGTATTTTGGTGGGAAACCAGAGAATGGACGTCACAGAGGACAAGACATTATAGCAGAAGCAACTAGCCTAGATTCAGAGGATATCAACTTCTACAATGATAAGAAGCTGTCAAATCATGTTGTTGAAGAGTTTGTGGAGATGACTAAGGAGCGCAATAGGTTGGTTAAAATTGCTAATGCCTATTTTAGCCTTGGCTCCATTTCTCGTCCTTGGAGGTTTGTCATGTTCGTGGTGATTGAATACTTAACCCTGGATGGTAATTTTACTAAGATTTTTGGGCATCACTTTATGTTGGTTATCCATTTTAGGCATAGGGTTAGCCTTCATCTCCCCTTCTACCTTAGGCAGTCATTGGGTAACAATATTCTAGCTATTTGGAACAATCCTGAGGGTGACCATGCTTACCATGAAGGCTTGATGGGTCTAATTATGAATCTTCTTAAAGCAAAGAAGGTGGACAAACCCCATTCTAGTAAGAAAACTTTGGAGTGTGAAACTGAGGGGAGTGAATAGGATGAGGGCAATGATGAGGACATGAAGGAGGAAGAAGATCAGATGGAGGTTAAGAAGAGGAAAAAGCTAGCTCTCGAGAGCTCGTCTGCAAAGGGAAGGAAGACTAGGGAGGTGGATTCTAAGATGGACATGAAATTTGAGGAAGAGCCGGAAGGGTACAATGAAGAAAACTATAGATAATTTTGGTATTGCTAATAGAAACAAGGGGGAGAAAATTGATAGGGTTTTAAACATTCTCTCTAATGATGAACCACTGATAAAGAGGATGGAGTGGAAAGGTAAGAATGTGCTTTCTGAAGGGAAGGTTGATGAAAAAGGTATTAAGGAGGAGGATACTGAAAGAGATAATATGGAAAGGGATGAGGATTACCTGGTTCATATCAAGGACTATGACGAGCAGGGGTATAGTAAGGGCATGATTGGTAATCTAGGTCTGATGAAAAGGGATATCAGTAGAATGCAAGAGCAGATGCAAGATATTAGGAGAGAGTTTGATCAATTAAGCATGACCACCAGAGGTGAGAGAACTCTTGGTCAGCATCTTGATAGACTTTCTAAGGTGATTGGTAACGTAGAAGAGCTTAAGAATCTTATGAAGCGAATGCCACCCTTAGAAGCCAATAACAGAGCTATGGAATAGAAGATGAAGGATTTGTAGAAAAGGTTGGATGGCATGGATAATAGATTGATCAACACTGAGAAGGCAGTTAAGAAACTTGTTGACCAGAGTTGCTCCATCTTGAAGACTATAGTGGACAAAATTAACACTTTGCTTGATAATCTGGAATAGGGAAGAGATCAAGGCTTAAAGGACTTGAAAGAGAACCACAACCCCAACAAGTGAACCGAGGCTAACTCTGACGTAGGCTAAGGAGTGAATAACTAGGGCCAAAGGCTCACCCAACTATTCAAACCACCCTGCAAGAGTTAACACAACAGAAGCAAACACAGAGAACAACAACCAAAGGAGGAAGAAGAGTGAAATACTTTTATAGATTCATCAAAATATCTTCATACATGCCCAACTATAAGGCCTTTTGGGTTACGACCAATTACAAATACATTCACATTTGAAGATCCAATTGCAAATTCGCACTTTCAGTTCTGCTCTCTAAATTTCTCTTCTCTCAAAAACTTGTCTAACTCTAAGCCTAAACACTCTATATATACTTGCCAAAATGACGTACAGATTATTCTAGAACATTACATAAGAGGAGGGCTGACCCAACAATGGTCTAGACACATCCCAAGAAAAGATCTTAACATAAATGTCACGATCGAAAATAAATCCCACAAGTCGGCAAGTAGAAATCATGTCCAAATACTAACACTTGACATACACTAGATAACTTGGGACATACTAGAAACTGGCAACTTGGCATCAACTAGAAAACTAGAAACTCAACATCAACTAGAAACTAGCAACTCGACATCAATTGGAAACTGGCAACTCAACATCAACTAGAAATTGGAAACTTGGCTTCAACTGGAAACTAGGAACTCGGCATCAACTGAAAATTAGGAACTTGACATCAACTAGAAATTGGGAACTCGACATCAACTGGAAACTGGCAACTTGGCATTAACTAGAAACTGGCAACTCGACATCAACTGGAAACAGGCAACTCGGCATCAATTGGAAACTGGCAACTCGGCATCAATTGGTAGAATGAACCAAAATGAGCAGGATAACAAGGCAACCTGGGATGCTCCTACATCAGACAACCGGGGTTGAAAGAAATGATTCTCCTGAATCATTGAGATGTCATAACCTGAGCTGAATCCAACTCAGATTGAGAAATCCATGTAGCATCTTCAACTGGTATGTTCTTTCATTTCACCAAATACTCATAGTAATATTTTCCTCTTGTGCTCTTACCAACTCTTTGATCCAATACCTTTTCAACCTCTTCAATCTATTTCTTAGGATAATCTTCTGACACGACAACTTCATCATCTAAATCATGATACTAGTATAAATCAACAACATTGAATATAGGAGATATATCCATGTCATCGGGTAACTAAACTTCATAAGCATCTCCACTGTCAAACTTCTTCAAGATCTTATAAGGTCCAAATTTCTTTATCTTCAGCTTGTTATATGTTCCAATTGGGAATCTTCCTTTCTTCAGATGAACCATCACCTCATCACCAACTTGAAAATCATGGTGTCTTCTAGACTTATCAGCATTCTCCTTATACTTTCGATTACTTTGTTCCAACCTCAACTTCACTTCCTTATGCAAAGACTCCATAAAATCAACAAATTCTTCTCCTACAACACTTCTCATTTCTTCACCAACAACATCTCTCAAATATGATATACCTTTAGGATGCATTCCAGTGACAATCTTAAAAGGTGTCTTCCCTGTACTCCTATTCACAAAATTATTATATGCAAATTCAGCTTGTGCTAATACTATCTCTCAATTACTTGGTGTATTCTCAACTAAACATCTTAGCAAATTACCCAAGCTTCTATTCACAACCTCTATATGTCCATCTATTTGTGGATGGAATGTAGAACTAAACTTTAATTCAGTACCCATCTTCTTCCACAAAGTCTTCCAAAAATAACCAACAAACTTACTATCTCTATCAGAAATAATACTTCTTGCTAATCCATGCAATCTCACAATCTCTTTAAAGAAAAGTTCAGCAACATGCTCAGCATTTGATGCCTTCTTACATGGTATGAAATGAGCCATCTTAGAAAATCTATCCACTACAACAAATACGGAATCATACCCCTTCACTGTCTTAGGTAATACAAGAACAAAATCCATACTGATGTCAGTCCAAGGTTTCTTAGGAACAGTAATAGGTGTATACAAACTAGTATTTTGACTTGCCCCCTTTGCAACTTGATAAACTCCACAACTCTTTACAAATTTCTAAACATCCTTATACATTTATGGCCAATAATACTTCTCTTTTAGCAAACTCAAGGTCTTATCAATTCCAAAATGTCTAGCCAATCCACCATTATGCTTTTTCTTAATTAGATTCAACCTCGTAGAACTTCTGGGAATACACAACTAAATACCTGTGAACAACATACCTTCTTAAATGAAATACTCATCATACTTACTTTTGTGATCTATCAGATTTGGTGCTCTACACTCTCTCCATGCTTTAGAAAAATCAGGATCAACATCATACAACTCTTTCATTTTATCAAAACCAAGAACTTCAACTTTCATTTTTGTCAACAAGGAACGTCTCCTACTCAATGCATTAGCAACTATGTTAGTAACTCCACTCTTATGCTTAATCACAAATGTAAAACTCTGCAAATACTCAACCCACTTCATATGTCTCTGATTCAATTTATGTTGACTTCCCAAGTATTGTAAAGCTTTATGATCAGTATACAACACAAACTCCTTTGTCTCCACTTCTTCAATACTTGAACAATAGCATAAAATTCTTGATCATACACATAATATTTCTTTTTAGCATCATTCAACTTTTCACTAAAGAAAGCAACAGGTTTTCCTTCTTGACTCAATACAACTCCTATTGTACTACCACTAGCATCAGATTCCACTTGAAATACCTTATTGAAATCGGGCAAAGCCAAAACAAGTAACTCAGCAACCTTTTGTTTTAAAGTCTCAAAACTCTTATCAGCTCCATGTGTCCACTTGAATTTCTTTTTGTCTCCTCTCATTGTTTCGGTCATAGCATTACAAAAAACACTGAAATTCCTTATAAACTTTCTGTAAAAACTAGCCAAACCATGAAATGGTTCTACCTCACCCACATTCTCAGGTGTAGGCCACTCCAAAATTGCTTCAACCTTCTCAGTATCCATCTTCAATCCATCAACTGAAATCACAAATCCCAAATACACAATCTCCTCTTGCATAAAAGAACACTTTTTCAGCTTAATCAACAACTTTTCCTCTTTCAACCTCTGCAATACTTTTCTAATATGCTCAAGATGTTCTTCCTTAGTCTTACTAAATATCATAATATCATCCAAATAAACAATCACAAACTTATCCAAAATCTTTTCAGAACTTCATTCATCAACCACATGAAAGTACTAGGTGCATTAGTCAAACCAAAAGGCATAACCAACCATTTGTGCAAACCATCTTTTGTCTTGAAAGCAGTCTTTCTTTCATCACCTTCTCTAATTTTGACCTAATGATAGCCACTCTTCAAATCAATCTTGGTAAAATACTTTTCTCCACTCAAACAATCCATTATGTCATCCATCCTCGGCATAGGAAACCTATATTTCACTGTTATCTTGTTAATGGCTCTGGAATCAATACACATTCTCCATTCTCCATTTTTTTTAGGTGCTAACACAGTAGGTACAACACATGGTCTCAAGCTTTCTCTGATCAAGCCTTTCTGCAACAACTCATGCACTTGTCTGTTAAGTTCTTCATTCTTTGTAGGTGTCAATCTATATGGTGCTTTGTTTGGCAAACTAGTTCCAGGAATCAAATCCATACAATGACTGATACTTCTTACTAGAGGTAAACCATCAAGAATATCATCAGCAATAATGTCTTTATACTCATATAGCAATTATGTAATTTCTATTGGTACTTGTTAGAGTAATTATTTGTTTTCACTTATTAATTAAATCACTTTGATTTAATTAAATAAGTTGCCTATTATTCTAGTTTTCTTAAACTATCTCTTAGGTGCATATAATTAATATTTTATATTAATTATAATATGCAACCTAGCTTTTTAAGACTTTAGGTTACCCTTTTTGGGTTTTGATCTCCTTTTGTAAAGATTGATCTCTTTGTAATTTTATTCATTCAATTTTGATAATAGCAATCTCTTTTTTTGCTCATCAAGAATGTCTCATCTATGGATCTGTCAATTCCTGCCTCCATAGCTTTTTTCTTCTCTTTCTGTGACAGGTGTTTGCATGCAGGTGATTCTTGGGAGTTGTGAGGTTGATCTTTTATCAACTTCAACAGTACTCGGCTATCACTATCCATTGTCACTCGGTCATTACTAGCTTCTACTGCTCGGTTATTACTACCAACACTCTGTCCTCTAGGAATTATGGCAAAATAGACTTGATTCTTTTTCATTTCCTTTTCAAATTGTTTCCCATTAACCATGCAAATTTTTATAGTAGTACGATTAACCTCATTCGGACTTTCAATCAAAGGCAACAATGTTTGTTTCTTCTTGTTTACCCAAAGAGCATTTTGATTCAATCTTCTATCATGTACAACATATCTATCATATTGCCAAGGTCTACCCAAAAAAATATGACAACAATCCATGAGCAGAATATCACACAAAACTTCATCAAAGTAATGTCCAGTTTTGAATTTCACAAGGCATTGTTCACTTACCAATATATTATGCTCATCCTTGATCCATGAAACATGATAAGGTTTGGGATGTTTCAGCCTCTGCAAGTGTAACTTAGTAACCGACTCTTCTAATGCCAAATTTGTAGAACTTCCACTATCAATGATCACTCTGCAGCATTTTTCAACCATCTTGCACCTTGTCTTGAAAAGACTTCTCCTTAAAACAGGTTGCTCGTCACTTCCCTTATTACATAAGGTTCTTCTCACCATCAAATGTTCTCCATCCTTAGGTCCACTTGGTGAACCCTCATCATCTCCTTGAATCATAGCATTTATGTTACCTTGCCTACTTTCAGAGGGTCTACATTCAAAAGATCTATGTCCCTCTTTACCACATCTGAAACAATTACCATGAAATCCACCTCTAGAATAAGAATTACCTCTTCCTCGGTACGAATTAGTGCCTCTTCGACAAGAGCACAACAGAAGTGTGCTATATGGGCCTTCCAAAAAACTCTAAAATTATATATATGGATTCACATTTATAATCTTTACCAACCAGTCAAATGAATGCAAAAATTTTGCATCTTTTAAGAACAATTTCTCAACTAGAACAAAATTTAAAACCCTTAATCAGTCATTAATAACTTCCATAAATGAAAGAATAAAACCAATACCTTTTGTGAGACTCAATAACAATGAGTTACCAACATTTTCTCCAAGTTATATCCAAATCCAAGCAAGGAAATAAAAGTTATTGCAATTTCCTCAATGTTGTTCATACTATGATAGAATCAGACCAGTCTTCACTAAAACGGCTATAAATTCTTTCAAACATAGTGAAAATCATCCAAACCAAAATCAAATCAAAGATAACTCATATATCTTTCCGAAAATATAAGTCTCAAATTTTTATCATTCAAAGTGAGTTCGCTTCAACTAAAATATCAGAGAAATTGTAGAAAAAAAAACCAGAAAACTGAATATACAACATCAAAATAAGTTTTCTTTCATTCCAAATCCTTTGTTCAACTTCTCCAACTTACAATTTCATGTTTTGGAGACCAAATATATATAATTTGGAATCACATTAAACTCTCCAACCAACTTACAACTACCCATTAACATCTTTAAACCAACTTTTAAAAAGTTGTCACCAAGTTGTAAAAGTTGTCATTACAATTTTGGCAACTTTTACAATAATTATCCAAATGACTTCAAACTTTTTCAAAACCCTTGAAATATGATAAATATGAATTTAAGACTCCAATTAAACTATTTCCACTCTATTTTGATATATTTGAGTGGTTTTACCATAACTTTTTTCAAGACCTCATAGATCACTATGATTTTAATAGCTTTTATAGCCTTACAAAATAATTTGAATGAACTCCAAATGGTATTTAGTTCCTTACATAACATTAAAACCATATTAAAGACAATTTAAAATATAATTTTATCTATGAAACATCTAATGAATAGGTGCTCCTGCACCATATTCTCCAACTTTGAAATTTTTCAAAAGTCCTCTTGGAAATGGGATTTCAAATATCTCTTCATCTTCACCTTTGGTATTTCAATTCTTTTGCTTGAGAATATGAACCTGTTAAGAAAAAAATTATGTCCTCCCTAATCTGATTTCTTCATCACCTGCATTGAAATGAGTATAACAAAAATATCATGGGCAAAAATCAATTGATTAGTATCAAAATCAATCCCAAAATTTGCATCTTACAAATCAACCAATAAATGGGATACATGTTGATCCCTTCAATATCCATTAAATAAACTCCATAATTAGAGGCATCTTGCAAGGTAAAACAAAGCATTTTCCAACACAAAAATACCAACCTTTCTCCATTTACATATCTTGATTTCTATATTTGATTCCATTACTCATAACTTTGAATCCTTAATGTTTCTTTTCAAGCCCTTTGGTGAAGTTGTTTAGAATTAGGAATCCCAAAATGTATCAAAAGATGAGTCAAAAGAAATAAATCCATTGCAATTTATTGTGCCTACTCTTAGAGCCATTTTATCTGTCATAAACCAAAAATAAAACTGCTAACCCTTCCTAGGGCATCAAATAACTTTCTCAAAATGAATCCAAATAGCCCCAAACCAATTCCACATTATCCATTCATGAGTCTAGTTTTCAAATCTGTAAGCCATTTATTTTTCTCATTCATAAATCATTGTATAAGATCAAATCTTTGTCTACAACACCATTGAAGTCATTTAAAAAACAATTTTCACTCAAGTATTCATAACTCTTACAAATCTAAATGAAAATGATTCAAACCAATTAGAAACGAAAGGTAGTTCACATATCTTTCCAATGAATATTATTAGAGATCTTGAGTCTCCAAAATGTGTCTGTACTATATGCTGCAATATGACTGTATTCAGGGAATCTCAAATCTGCAAATATGCATTTTCACCAAAATGCTCATAACTTCCTCAAAACTAAATGAAATTACTCCGAACCAATTAAAGAAAGATAACTCATACCACTATCCAAACATATATATTATACATGGTTTCCATGTTGTACATGAATGTACAAGGCTTAGAACCAACACAAATCCTAAAACTAAAAAAACCAATCAAAACAACAATAGAATGCACTAAAAATGTATCAAAGTATTTCCTCTTCTCCAAATTGATTTGGTTAGACCATAAAATGGTATTTATATCCATTTTATAGTTAGAAACCTTCCTAAGTACCCCCAAGACCAACCATATACCTTTTTACATCATTTTTGTATTATTAGCAACTTTCTCACTGTTGCATTTTACAACTTTTTATGCAACGTTTACATTTTTGACAAAATGGCTTCATACCCTTTACAACTTGACCCAAATACAATATAAATGAGTCAAATGGATTTAAATATCTAAAATAAGGAATCTTAACTTTCTCATGTTCTTGTACTTTGGGTGCTCCTGCACCATCTTGCCTTTGTCATCATTCTTCCATTTAGATTTGCCTTTATCCTGCATAGAACTATTAGATTTGCCACTTTCTCCATAAGATCTACCTCTACCTCTTTGGAATCTACCATCTCTACCTCTTTGTCCTTGTTCATGCTTCTTTGTCAAGATCTCCTCAATTTTCAAGGCATATTGATATGCTTCTTATATACTTTTCAACTTCACAAAACTTATTTCATCTTGAATTCCAGATCTCAATCCATTAATGTATCTTGCAATTTTCTCAACATCATCATCCACATGTCCATACCTGATGTCCAATCTATAGAATTTCTCGGTATATTCTTTCATAGTCATGTCTTTTTGTTTCAAATTTTGCATCTTTCTCAACAGGCTAACTTGGTAATCAGCAGGGAGGAATTTGTTCTTTACTTTGTTCACCATCTTTGGCCAAGTTCTGATCTTCTCCTCTCCTCTCCTTTATCTTTCAATTTGCAAGTGCTCCCACCATAGTGATGCACGACCTTTCAACCTAGTGACTGCAATCTTCACCTTTCTATTATCAGGAGTGTTTTCATACTCAAAGAACTTCTCCATATCAGACATCCAATCCAACACAACATTGGTATCCAATTTTCCATCATAAGGAACAACTTCTACAACAAGCTTTGAATTTTCTCTAGACAACACTTGCAACAATCTTTCCTCATCTTGGTCTTCCTTAGGTTCTAGATTATGATTTCATGCTACTGCTTCATCATCACTTACATCATCAAGATGTGCTCCTCTCCTCTAGGTTGTCTCCATAGCATCCAATCTGGCTGCAATTTGTCTCAACTGATCCAATATAGCATCATCGACATTTCTTCTACCATAAACCATCTTAACAAATCAGGTTCCTGCAAGATCGTAACCCTCTGTAAGTTATAGGTCAAATCCATAGATCTTCCACCCTACAACCAAATCCAAATTAGGGTTCTACATGATCCAATCTCCACAAGGATGAACCTCAAGCTTTGATACCAACAGACGCAGGCCAAGGAGTGAATAACTAGGGCCAAAGGCTTACATAGTTATCCAAACCACCTTGCAAGAGTTAACACAATGGAAGCAAACACAAAGAACAACAACCAAAAGAGGAAGAAGAGTGAAATACTTTTATAGATTCATAAAAATATCTTCATACATGCCCAGTTATAAGGCCTTCTGGGTCATGGCCAATTACAAATACATTCAAATTCAAAGATCCAACTGCAAATTCACACTTTCAGTTCTGCTCTCCTAATTTCTCTTCTCCCAAAAACTTGCCTAACTCTAAGCCTAAACACTCTATATATACTTGCCAAAATGACTTATAGATTATTCTAGAACATTACATAAGAGGAGGGGTCGACCCAACAACGGTCTAGACACATCCCAAGAAAAGACCTTAACATAAATGTCATGATTGAAAATAAATCCCACAAGTCGGCTCACAAAAATCACGTCCAAATACTGACACTCAACATACACTGGATAACTCGACACATACTAGAAACTGGCAACTTAGCATCAACTGGAAACTGGCAACTTAACATCAACCGGAAACTGGCAACTCAACATCAAATGGAAATTGGAAACTCGGCATCAACTGGAAACTGGCAACTCGACATCAACTGGAAAATGGCAACTTGACATCAACTGTAAATTGGCGACTCGGCATCAACTGGCAGAATGAACCAAAATGAGCAGGATAACAAGGCAATCCAGGATGCTCCTGCATCAAACTCTCAGAAGATTAAGATCATGAAAGTTGAAGAAATGGATGATCTAAAGGCCTTTGTTGTTAACACGAATATCCTTGTAGATCAAGGTGTTGATGTACTGAAGACCCTATAGCTATCTTATTGTTGTTTTTTTGCTTTCTTTTTATTGTCTTTTCCTATTGTTTGTATTGAGGCTTATGGTCTTAATTAGTTCTATTTTTTGGTGCTGATGCATAGTTCTTCTAGGCTTCTTTGCTCTTGTTGTTAGTTACTTTGTAAAAGGTTTTGGGTCCTTTAAAACTTGTTTTTACTTAATCAAAACAAATATTACATTGATTAAATAAATTATAGAAACTAAAAAAGAATATTTAAAGAAAAAACTAAACTAATATAATAAAAAAAAAATTTAAAATTTAAAAAACTAAAGCCTAAACCAATTTAAAAAATTGAAAGTTAAATATATAGAGATTACAACATGAGCTAATGTGGAGATCACAAGTAATTGTTTTTTAAATAAATAGGAAAATAAAAACAATAGTTAAAAGTGGAGATTTAAAATAGAATCTTATTTGAACAAAATAGATTATTAATAAGGAAAGAGCCTACAACACAATGGTAAATTGTGAGCCTCTTATCAAAGAGGTCTTGGGTTCAAATCTAATCGCGATCACACTTAATAAATAATAATAATGATTAATTAAAACACATAATAATTAATCTTGGCTTCGACCTCTTCTTGATTTAAAAAAAATATATATTTAATATTTTTAAAGTTAAATAGCATAATATTTCTTTTAAAAAATTAATAGATTAATAAATATTATATATTTAAATTTAATTTATCAAATATAATAAAAGAATATATCATTTATAAAAATCTCATCAAAAAATCTATTATGAAAAATCAATAAGAGAAATACAAAAACATAATATGAAAAATAGCAGCATCTCTAATAAATATACATAAACAATATTTAAAGAAAAAATTAATTTAAATAACTTAAAAACTAAAATCTAAATCAATTTTAAAAATCAAAAGTTAAATAAATAGAGATCATAACATGAGTTAATGTGAAGTAATTTTATTTTTTAAATGAATAAATAATTAATATGAAGGATTTACAATTTTCTGGCTAAACTGACAATTTTTCCAACCAACTAACAACTTTTCCATAAAAAATTCAATTTCTTAGAACAAAGTTCCCACAAATAGGCTATTGGCTAAATTAATTTAATTATGAGTTTGTGGAAAATTGCCTAATATTTTAAATCCCATTCTTAATATATAATTATGATGGTAGAAAATGAAAGGTAATTTATGGTTAAGAAAATATGAAGATGGAAGAATAAGGTGTAGGTAAAATAAGTACACCAATTTTTTGTAACAAGAGCTGTGTTACAACAAGAGTCCAGCCTAATAGTAAAAAAATAAATATTGTTTGAATAGATTGAACAAACATTGGCATAAGCAAATGATTGCAAATAATTATAAGAAGAAAATTAAAATAAAGTAATATAAACTAATAATTATTAAAGAGTAAATCAAATAAATTAATTTTATAAGTTTTAAAATAAAATTTAATTCTTTTATAATATAAGAACATAGAATAATGAAATAGAAAATTAGAGAAAATTAGAGGAAAGTGTTGTTTGAACATATATTTTTTATTTTAAATCAATAGGTACAATATTATTTTAAATCAATTGACTTAAATAATTTCATTTATATGATGACTTCAAATTTTCTTCATAATTTATGAATTTATTCTAGCATATTTACTATCAATCTATTTAAATAATATGTATTTCATTACTATCTACTAAAATAAAAAATTACTCAAACTTTTTTTTCAATATAAACATTAAATGGGTAAATATTGTGGTGCTTATCTCTAAATGCAATTCTATTATTGACCCTAAATCAATAGGTACAATATTATTTTAAATCAATTGACTTAAATAATTTCATTTATATGATGACTTCAAATTTTCTTCATAATTTATGAATTTATTCTAGCATATTTACTATCAATCTATTTAAATAATATGTATTTCATTACTATCTACTAAAATAAAAAATTACTCAAACTTTTTTTTCAATATAAACATTAAATGGGTAAATATTGTGGTGCTTATCTCTAAATGCAATTCTATTATTGACCCTAACCTAACGTAATAGTAAATCTAATCTTAATTGAATTCCCATACTAAACTCTAACTTTACTTGTAAAACTAATTTGAATGCTAAACTTAAATCTCATTTTAAAATTATAATAATGAAGGAGATTAGGGATTTTATATATATATATATATATATATATATATATATATATATATATATTCCAAAAAAATTATTATATAAAATAAAGTATATAATAAAATTTAATAACATTTATAAAATTTAATTAACTTCTATAATAAATTTTATAATTTAATTCTTAGTCCTTTCTTTTCTCCATACTACTAGTTATATATATTATATAGCATATAATATATAAAGAGAAAGTCTAGAGATATGGAGACTTAAATTTATTTTTAAAAAAAACTTTTAGTTGATTAGACAATTTTTTTGTAATTTTCAGAATGAAAAATTAATTAAACCCCTAGCAAAAATAGGGTCAACCAATAAGAAAAAAGAAATACTTTTCAAGAAATTCAAAAAAAAAAAAGACACTTCAAACATTGGAAATCATGTTTAATATTTTGCAAAGGCACAACTTTTAAGGCAAACTAATAGCCTAAAATCAAGTGAAAACATAAGTCTCAGCCTATTATAGGCTGGACTAATAAGATTATTGATTGAGCTAGTAAGTAGTTTTAGATTTTAGTTAAACTTAAATTTTTTTGTTTTTGATAAAATTGATGAAATAGTAAAATTAAATACACATTATAATTATGATATATTTTATGTATTAATTAAAATGAGAGTTTGTTATTATTAAATATAGATTTTAGGTCTTAAGTCAATTCATTGAGAAAGAAAAACATAGTTAAATGTATTGTGTTCCCAATTTTTTAATATTTTTTTATTGTTATATAATTTTCTAAATTGTAAATACTACATACATTATAACTTTGAATGAATGGGAACTTGGAATAATTTTCATTTGGTCATTATGAAGTTTATGGGAGGAATAATTATGCAAAAAAGTTCATAAAAATATGTATTCAAATCTAACTTAATATTTAAGTCAAATACTATGTAATCCCACTTCTCTAGTGTCGATGAAACAAAAGATATGACATATTATATTGATAAGGTTAAGTATAGCCCGAGTACATGTGAGAAACTCGTAATTACCAATTTGGTAAAGTTTACTTATCTTTGTGGTTGATTTAATTATCAAATGAAAGGAGCTAATAGTTCAATCCAACAATCAACAACATTGAATGTATCTTAGGTTAATATGGAATCTTGCAACAAAGTTATATGGTTTGTTGGAATTGTTTAGAGTTAGAGTTGTTTTATGCTTGGTGATTTATGTTGAGTCTGTGTAAAAATTTATTGTGCAATCATAAGATCATTTAAAAAAAAAAATTAGCTATATTTTCAAGTTTGATGTTGTTGTCTTCCAATTAGTATCATGATTAATAATTGAATTATATTATTTAACTTAATCTACATCTATAAAAGAATATTGACCATTTATAATACAACTTTATTTTCAATTTAAAAAATACTAAATTACAATAAATTTTTTTTTAACAATAATATATTCAGAATAATCAAACAACAAGTAATACATTTAGATTATTGAAGAATGTAGATATTTTAGCTCAAAAAATAACCCTTATTTTTATAGCCTCATATACTAATTATCTCTTTAAGGTCTACTCCATTCCCTTCATTTTGTTTTCTCTTCCACTCTAATATACTTCTATCTTTATAAAAATTGGAGTACAAGTCCATGTTATAGCGAAAAGAAGAGGACATAACTAAATGATGATGATGATGATGATGAGCTAGCATGGCTATTTTTTGCATTGTCTTATCCTTTATGCACTATTATTTCCTTATTGTTTTTATTGACAGACCTCTCTAAATTTGTTGATAAATGATGATGTAAATAGAGGAAGATCTAAGAATAGTATTACTAAACACGAAACTTGCTATAGAAGGGGATTTGTTTAGATTGTCGCTTTTTAGTTTTCCTTTTTTCTCAATGGAGAAATTATTTTCCTTGTAGACCATTTATTTGTTATGTTTCTTGGTAGTTGTATTCAACACTTATACCACAGATGGAAGACGCTATTTTACCAAAAATAGTGCAACTCAAAACATACTCTCTATTTTAAAAGACCAGCAATTGTGCATTGTATATCTTATTGATTAATTTGAACATGTTTTTTATTACCTAATGAAAGGAAAGATTAGGGTTTTGTAGCTGAATTTCAATTCTAGTCGTGTTAGAAGAAATAGGATGCTTCAATGAAACATAACCCAAAATCCTAATTTTAATCCACCCCCCTTCAAAAAACTTAGGTAAACTTCTCAACCATGCAGATCATTTGGGAGTATATACGATTACTATAGCTGCCTTAGATCGTTTGAAAATCATTTTACAATAGATATTGACTCCTAATTTAAAAAATTGTAATTTTTCTATGGTGAATTTATTGCAACAAATTTCATTCCATCTACCTCAAAATTTTGATATATAATCAAAGATGGAATGAGAAGCGCAAAGTTATCTTGAATGCTTCGAGTAACCATGAAATAGTTGACATAGAAAGCATGTATTAAAGAACCTATGATAAGCACCTTGATGTACACTTGCTGATATAACCAAGATACTGTTTTGTCAAATATTAGACCTCTCAATTCTCATGACAAATTTTGGATAGAATTTCAGAGATCAAAGGTACGACAAATGGCTCAAAGAATATAAAAGTCTTTGAATATAGATTGATAAAACACTCAACATAGAGGAAGACAACAAATCACATAGACACAACTCAACAAATCAATTAAAATTCCAGCTATAAACTAATTACCATAACATATGAATTTTTTATTATTATAAAAAACCAAAGTATGGCCAAATCTATGTTACTAAATTAGTATGAAGTGGAAAAGGGAAGAATTAAATTATGGAAGGGATAATACTATATAGAAAAGTCCAATAGCTTTTGTCCTATGTGTAGCCTACAGTTCCAATAAATAGTTGGTATTCCAGTAAGGATGATCATTGATTTGTAGGTAGTCTGGATAGAAGCCTAAAATGTGTGAACGAATTAAACATGTGCCTAGTGCCTTCCATGGTAGCCCAAAATCCCACACAAGGCCATCATATTTTGCATAATGTTAAAATTGACTGGGGTATCTCAATTATGATTGACATCTTGTGGAGTAACTTCCTACGCTACCCATTTCTTACAATGAGACAACTTGTTTGATGGTTGAGATGTATTAGATTGTCGTCCAACTTTATCTTTTATTTATTATCATTGATTTTTAAATTGGGGCCTTCACTTCATATAGGGAATGCCTTTGGTGTAATTATTACTTGGATCTAAAAAGGTGTAAGAGTTAGTCATAGAAAACTATATCTAAATTGATATAAAATAGATAATGAAATATATGAATTTAATATAAATTGTTTTAATTTATGATATTTTATGGACATTTTTAAAAATATCTTATACAATATCAAGAAGATAAATATGTTGAAATTCATAACAATTTTTTTTTTAATAATAAATAAATGGTCTAAGTTTTGATACATCATAAGATATATAGATACTTCTAGATTATTATCTTTTAGTCTCAAGTTATATATTTCTTCCTTCTTTTTAGGTTGTTCCTCGTCCTTCTCTTCTTCTTTTGTCTATAATCTAAACACTACATCTTGTACTTATGTTAGGGATAAATTTAACATACCAAATTTACTAAGCTAAAATTAAGTATGCATTCTAAGATTTATAACTGAATATTAAATGTAATGATATGAAGTAGTTATGAAATTAATACATCATAACTATATTTCAAAAGTAAACAACTATTTAAACCATTTCATATGATAATAGTTGAAATAAATTCCTAAACTGAATTCTACAATAACTCAAAAGGAATTATATTCATTTCAATATCATCTATGACTATAGGTTAAGTAATATAAATATACTTGCAAGTAAAAGATTCAGAGTACCTACTGATTTAACTGAAAATAATTGATGGTGTTGTTCAAGCCTCGAAAGGAATTATATTCATTTCAATATCATCTATGACTATAGGTTAAGTAATATAAATATACTTGCAAGTAAAAGATTCAAAGTACCTACTGATTTAACTGAAAATAATTAATAGTGTTGTTCAAGCCTCGACATCTAGTAAAGAGGAGAAGCATTGGCATAGGTTTGACCTCCCAACCTCAAACCTTATAAATCCCCACACAATCTTTTAACAAGAAAGGTCCTCCCTACCCTGGGTTAGGCTTGGGGCACTATAGTCCAACCATTTGAGCATACTAGTGTTTAGAATGTTCGCTTAGTAATAGGCAAGCATGCTTGATTAGTTGGCACCACTGATATCTTGTGATCAAAATAGTAAAGCATGCCTCTAATCAACCTTGCCCGAGGATTTAGATGGGTTTCTAATACCCTATCATCACTACTCTACTTGACAATAGAGTACTAATTGGACAATCATGAGATGACTTGGATCTTTTAATAATCATCTTAAAGATTTAAATGTTCATACATGAAATTTTTTATTTGTTGTTACTTTTCCCTTGCAGGAATCCTCTCTTCTCCACCCTCTTTCATTGGCTTCACTAGCCCAGGGTGAGTCCTTGGAGACTATTACTTCATACTAAGGTTTTATCACATGGTGATCTTGGAATGATTTCCAATAGTTGATATACAACGAGTACTAACATGTAGAATCACATATCCTATTTTGATAATCAAACTTTGCTACAAAACTCTCTTAAAGAGATACTCAGATTTTAGAAAAGAAAAGAAAATAAGAATATAAGAGGTCTCTGCATAATTAGCCTCACAGATGGACAACTATAAAGATATTGCAACCTCAACGTAATCCCATACCAAAAATGTGGTGAGAGAGACTTGGAATGTAAAAGAAACATAACCTGATCGAAAGGAAAAAGCTAAAGAAAAATTTAGTATGCCTATGTCGTGCGACTCTAAATGGCCTGATCTTTGGTATTGTTGTGAGAGGAAGAATGTAACAAGGCAAAATTGTGAGAAGGAAAGAATGAAATAGATCATTGGTTGGTATATATCTTGGTTTGTTGCAAGACACACAATTATATACCACCTCAGGCATTGCAACTCACAGAGCCTTGTAGCTCCCGACTTGGTTCTAAGATGACAATTTTCTTAAAGATCAATAGTTTCATAAGGGTCTTCGAAATTGAAAGGAGGGCGCCAAGTGGAGGTAGCCAGCTCTTTATAAATGAAAATATATGTTTTAAAGTTATCATAAGTTCTATTATATGTGTATGTGTGTGTGTGTGTGTATACATACATATGCACACACACACACACATATGTGTGTGTGTGTGTGTGTGTGTGTGTGTGTATACATATACATATATCTATGAACATATGTGTAGGCATGTTCATACATATAGGTAGGTATCATATATACATACATACATACATATACATATACATATACATGTATATGTATATGTATATGTATATGTATGTATGTATGTATATATATGTATCTCTTTATTAGGATCTTTTTCCCACTTGAGGTATTTCTCCATACTACTTTAGCTCTTAAAGGTTTACCTTGGATTTTGATGTCCCTGACCTCTACACCTTCCTCGTCTTTTGGTCTGCATACCTTGTCCTAAGCTAATAGGGGAAAAAATTATTTTCCCATGTTCCTTGCCAAAATAAAGTCCTAAGAAGGAGTCCATTGATTTCATCCCTATTTTTTTGGTGGAGATCAATACAAATTAATAGATGAATAGGTTATGATGAAAGGACAAATTGTATCATCATTGCTCTACCCATAGAAGAGAGCCATTTTCATTTCCAATAATCCATTTTTTCTTTTGATCTTTTTTGTTATTTTATCCCATAATTTTGTCGACATGCCCCCTTTTTATAAAGGGCGACCTAGGTATTTACAAGGTAAACTTCCTCTTTTGAAATTCAAAATTTGGCAAATTTGTTGCTCCAAATTAGGATGGGTATTGAAGAAGAATTTTTTTGACTTCTCTAAGTTAATCTCTTGACCTGATGCACTAGTGTATTGACTTAAAATTATTTCATATGCTTTTTCCTCCTTTATGGTACTGTGTCCATAAAGCATAATGTCATCAAGAAAATGTTGGTGGGTTGTCGGATCCAAGTCACTAGTAATCCTTATTCCTTTAATAATCTTCTCATACTTGGTATTGCTTAATTATTTTTCCTAATGCTTTTCCATTAAGATAAAAATAAAAGGGGATATTGGATCCCTCTGTCTAAGTCCCTTCCTTATTCCAAAAATTCTTTTGGGTGATCCATTTACTAGTATTGATAACTTTGGGGAAAATATGCATTCAAAGATCAAATTCACCCATTGTCTTACGAACCCAAAGGCTTTGAGGCATTTCCTTAATAAACCCCAATCCATTCTATCATATGAATTTTTAATATATATCTTAATTAACATACTAGGCTCTTTGTTGTTTTGAATGCTATGGATGAATGATTACTCAATCGAAGATAGATTTACCTTGTACAAACCCTATTTGTTCGTCACTAATTAGGCTTGGAGAAGTTTTTGAATTCTCATTGCTATAATCTTAATAAGTTATTTATAGAGAGTATTGCAAAGAGATTTGAGACCATAATAATTGAAGATCTCTAATTTCTCCTTTTTTGGGATAAGGGCGATAAAGGTATTATTCACCGCCTTGAGGAGCTTTCTTGAATTCCTTACTCCTTGTAAAGCCTCAGTTACCTCCATCCCCATAAAGCCCCAATATTTTTTTAAAGAAACCTGTTGAAAACCCATCCAACCTTGGAGACTTATCTAGATTCATTTGTTTTGAGGGCCACACTTAGTTCCTCAAAGGTAAGTCTTCCCAACAATGTTTTATTTTATTCTTTGGATATAAGCTTTGAGATGTTCTTAATGATGTTTCATTGTGCCCCTAGGTTTTGGTTGCAATTATTATCTCTAAAGTACTTTATTGCCTATTTTCTATTATCATCTAGGTCCTCCAATTTTTCCCCATCCTTATTTTGACTGGAAATGATTCTTTAAGCTACTATACTTTATTTTGAAATATTGTGAAAGAATTTTGTATTTCCATCCTCTTCATCTAGCCATTTTTCTCTTAATTTTTGTCTCCAAAATATTTCCTCTTTGGTTATTATGTCTTCATAGTCTTCATTAGGAACTTCTCTCTTTCATATAAGGCTAAAATTCATCCCTTTCTCTATAACCTCCTTGTTTAGATTCTCCATTTCTTATTCCAATTCTTTATTGTTTACAAAGATATTCCCAAAGTTTTAAAAATCTCATACCTTCAGCATTTTCTTGATAATTTTTAGTTTTTTAACCACTTGGTTAAGTTTAGACCAGGATAACATAACTTTGCTCCACCATTTTCTATCATATTTAGAAAGCCCTCATCCTTAAACCATGTTCATTCAAATTTTAAAGGATAATTGTCTGGCTTTTTATCCTTTATGATGGATAATTCAACTTGGTAGTGATCCAAACCTAAGATGGGTTTCACTTTTGATTCTAGTGTAAATGGTAGTTCTTCCATATCTCCATTTAAATGATTTCTATCCAATTTCTCCGTAATAAAGTTGAATAATTTTCTCCTATTATTCCAAGTGTAGCTATTGAGCCAGAAGTGAAAATATCTATTAGTCTATTTATGTTAATCCATTCGTTGAAATCTACTATTGCTTTAAGGAGTTTTTGAGTTCCACCCCATGTTTTGATGCCTTGGTTATAGTATTGAAATCCCCTCCTATGATTGAAATATCTCCTTTATAAATAATTATTTTTTCTTCAATCTCTTTCCAGCCTCGAATTTTCTCCATATTTTGAATAGGGGCATATACATCAAAAAATCATGAAGCTCATCTTCATTTGGGAGCTTCTTACAAAGGCATAACTCCAATATCCATGATGTTTTAAAGATTTTACAGTAAAAAACCTCAAGTCCCATATGGAAGATAAGCCTCCTAAGGATCCCCTAGCTGGAGATACCCATATCTCCCTAAATCCTAGCTTCTTTTTTAAACCCTATAGATCATTCCTATCTAGCTTTGTTTCTTGTAATAAAATGGGTTATGCTTTTATTTTGATATGCATTATTTTAAGACCCATTTATTGTTAGAGGCATTTAAATCCCTAACATTCTTGCAAGTTAGGACATTCACGACGACTTGGTAAGGATCTTCCCCTTTCCTAAATTAAATATATCAAATAATTTGCATTGACCATGAACACACCGATTTGAGTTTCTATAGGGATTTTCTTCCCCTCTTTTTATTTGTTTTTTCATAGTCATGGTTATTCTTACTTGGTCGAGGCATGGCTATGCCCATTTATTCCTGATCATTTAGTTATTGATCTTATAGTTCTACTAGTAGTTGTTCCACTTCCACTTTCTCTATCAAATCATTACCTTTCAACATTTCCATGATCAATAATTCCTTTTGTCTCTGTATTTCTTCCTCATCACAAATTCATTTGTTAGTTCATTAACTAAAAAATCATATAAATGCTTAGAAATTATCCTAACCTCTTCCTCCAGTCTAGCTTGGCTATCAGGTTTCTCATTTGAAGGGCTTGATGGACATAATGTTTCCTCTTGGATATCTATGTCATTATCTAGGTGATCCCCTCCTCTATAATCTGTTTCCTTTCTCATTTGACTTGTCTAACTTCTAAAGCCCACTTCTTCCTCATTAAGTAATATTTCTATATATTTTTTAGGCTTATCCCTTTTGGAGTCCCTACCCCTTGCGTCTGTTATTTCTACATCCATATTTTTCTATGATATTTCTTGGAACTTTCATCGCCCCTGGTTTTGTCTACAACTATCTCTAACTCTGGTTGGGTTAAAAGGGGGCCATTCATGATGAATAATGATGCTTCCTCTCCTTGGTCTACATAGACAAAAGTTCCAACCATAAAGTATGGGAGAAAGAGCACAACTTCACTTATTTCCCCCTCTTCCAAATCATCCCCTACAACAGATTCCACAATGTCAAAGCCTCCCTTTTCCTTATTAAGAATAATCTATATGTTTGAAGAAGGATAAGGAAAATAAGAGCTTTGACTTAGGATTGAGGAAGTTATTGTAGGGTCCTCTTTGAAAGATTCTTCCACAAATCTTGATTCTATTATGAGTTTCCTTCTCTTAATGCATATCTTTAAAGGCTTATGTTTACAAATGTTAGCATCCATATTGACTATGATAATTGGACTGGATAACTTCAATTTAGTTTCTACAAAACCTATATATTTCCCTAATTTTTTACCTATCAATTTAAGTGTCTCTTTGGTTAGTAGTTCAATAGGGAGATTAGGAAAACTAACAACACAATCTATTACAAAGGAGTCTAGATTGTTTGGGTTAAAGAAAGGTTGCTAGTCAAGGACTCTAAAAGATTTTCTTTTGAAAATTAGGGCATTTTAAAATAATATATATTTTTTCAAACTGGAGCTACAAAAATTAATATAAAGAAAATTATTTTCCAAGATAGTTAATTCTGACTTATTACCATAATATTATTTCAACCATCTCACAAGAAATTCTACATCTATACCTATTCCCGTCCATCTGGCATTGAGTTTGTACTTCTAGCATTGTTGTTGGGTATATTCCACTTCCTAACCTTGAAGATCTAGAGTTAGGATTTCCTCCTTTTTAGTTACCATTGGACTAGGAATGACCACTTCTTGTTTTCTTACTGAGGCTTCCTTCCTATCCATATCAACTATGGGATCTAATTTTTTCTAGGTAAGGATGGTCTTAGAATCAGATCTCTCAAAGGAATGAAAGGATTAGAATCAAAATGATGTCTATACAAAGTTGATCTTAGTCTTCTGGTAGAGGTTGGTTTTTACCTATGTGAGTTCAAAGGATAAGAGTGGGAAGAAATTCAAGTTTTGGGGGGATTAAACATTACTTCTAATTTTCAAGATCATTTGGATTTTATGGTAATCCAACCCTCATCCTTAGATTCATTCTTTGTTGGATTAGAGAGATTCTAAGGAATAAAATCTAGAATCTATTTGCAGTAAAAGGAGAGGGCATATTTTATGTGCCAAAAGATAAAACATTAACTGTCAAATGTTTCCCTAGCTGCCTGGTTTGCATAGATCAAACAAAATGCAAAGTTCGTAGGATTCATTTTCACTCTCCAAAATAAAGCACTTAAAGTACTTAATAATCTTATTACATCAGAAATAAAAGTTTTATAATCAAACTAATTATTAACTAGATTTAGGAATAAATATTTGATTTCAAGAAAATGAGAATAATCTATACTGATAAGAAGAGTTAAGTTTATATCACTCGATTGTTGACATTTGAAAGTTTGACAAAGAACTCCCAACAAATATCCTTAATTCGATATATTCCTCCTATGGGGAGGTTGTTTTAGTGGGCATGTGCAAGGAGCTTTAGAGAAAATCCCTCAAACATAAAGATTCATTGTTGACTATGAAGAAATATGATCACTAAATTAGTAAGAAAATTCATTATTAGGTAATAAAAAGTTTGTTGTCAGATTCAATGCTCTTTTGAATTAGGTTCATTGTTAGATTCACCAGCTAAGTGTGACTTTCAAAAGTTGATCTGGAAAACTTTAATTCAATCCATTAATCTTAGAAAAAAATCATTATCCAATTAAGGATAAACTATTGCCCTAATACAGAAAAATTGTTGCCAATAGATCTTGATTATGATGATTACTAACAAGTAGATTAATGACCACAAAACTAAGGGTTTTTCAAAGACCTTTGATGAAGATGGAATGGAAAGTAGAGAAGTGCAAGTGAGGGCCTGACTATGTTATTGAAGATTGATTCAAACTTTGATTTAACTAGGCGATGGTTTGCAATATAATTCCAAAACTCAGTCCAACATAGTTGTTAAGCATTTATATTGACTTGTCCTTTCTTCATCTAACAATAATCTTCAGATGATCCCCTATTTCAATGTTTCCATTGAGAAGAAAATTCGCTATTTGTTTAAAGATTATTCCCCATCCAAGATCGCTTCTTATTCTAGATTAATTTTTTATTTTTGAAAATGTAATTGCCATTCTTCTTCCAATCACTAACCTTCAATTTGGTATTTGGGAAAAGATTTTTTCCTAAAAAATCGATGAGGCTTTTTGCTCTTCTACAGAAATGCTAACCTTTCTTCTAATCTCTATCTAAATTGTTAATTATTTTTATTACTATTTATGATGAACTGATAATTTTGATGCCCTCTTGTTATAAGCTTTCTTGTGTAATAATTAATGCTTTTGATTACTATCAATCCTGAAGTGATAATTCTCATAATTGTCAAATATGCAACCCTAGAAGCTCCCTCTTCTTATTTCATTCATACAACATTTTTAATATTAAAATTAAATAAACTTTGGTTGCCTTGTCCCTTCAATTTGTTTGTAATGACAAATCACTTATTTTGATTTTTTGTTTATAAGTATTATACTATTATATCCATATCAAAATACAATTTTTTGTTTAAAACTCCAAATAATATAAAAAAATAGTTGCACATTTATGTATGTGCAACAATTAACTAATAGGAATCATTTTTCTATATGACTAGAAAAGGGGACCTACATTAGATAGTGTTCAAATTTCATAGCGTCCAACAGAGAAGCCTTTATTATTTCTAGAGTAGAGGCCTTTGTATATCATGTGCAATTATTTTTTAAGGAAATCTTTGGTATGAGAAAATCATTCATTAAGTTAACTAAGTAACTGTGGGTTGAGAATATTCTAGTGTTAAGACAAAAACCATTATTCCTCTATTTAATCATCTACTTTGGGCTTATATTCTCTATCCCTAAAATACTTGCTATTAGAGGTTGGGAACAACCTTCATCAGAATAAGATTTTCTTTACTGGCATTCAAATATTTTGAAAGATACATATGGTATAATGGCGAACCCTAATGTAATTATTGGTATCTCTAACCATTATTGTCTATTAGTGTTAAACACTTAGTCATTTACAAGGCAGAATTAGACAGTCATCATTGTGATCGAGCTACTCTATATAGGCCAAGTTCTGTACATAAGCATATACTGAGCTCTATAGGAGTCAAGCAAGTTTTTGGTCATAACATATTTTCTATATGAGTTGAGCTCAAGAACGACCGAGCAAGTCATGAGCATACAAGTGTCGAGTTACATAGTGTGTGCTAAGCACAATACATGTTGAGCATCAGAAGGGTAATGTAGACCAAGCAACAACAATGCCAAGCATCAGGAAATAGTAAAGAGTGAGCAATGCAAAGTTTACATAAAAGTTAGGAATGAAACATAGTTTGAAGCAAAATGATCATTAAGGTGACTTGGAAGGAACAATTAAATTTTGTATAGGTTGTTATAGAATATTTAGTACTTACAGAAGTTGTTACTGAATATTTACATGATGTGGATCACATATCCCCATGTTGTGTGTTCAACGATTGAGATGAAGAGGCAAAAATGGAAGCATCTGGAAAGCTCTTTACGCAACTCTTTAAATAGTGATGATCTTAACCTAGATCATGTGGATTATCATTAGTCAAAGAGAGGGAGATGAGAGAAGCAATATGTGCAAACACAGAGCATTATATAGTGAAGGATTGAGAACAGATCAGAAGTTAGTGAGGGGTTCTGTTATAAGCATTATATAGTGAAGGATTGAGAACAGATCAGAAGTTAGTGAGGGGTTCTGTTATAAGCATTATATAGTGAAGGATTGAGAACAGATCAGAAGTTAGTGAGGGGTTCTGTTATAATCTAATAGAACAAGTGACCTATTCATAACAATTAAGTGAAAGAGAAAGATAAGTAATATCATATCAGAGGAGAGGATCAATTAGCAAGGAGAAGACTCAAAATCAACTTATGGAGCATACTGAGAGTTAGGTATTTAATTAGTTTTAATCAACCTGAATCAAGGTAAATCTCTTAATAGATCTTTGTAAATCTCCTAAAAAAGTTCTTACTTTATTGTAAGTGTTAAATCCTCTAACAAGGTGAGACCTAGCAGTCTCTTAAGCCTTTGACAGAGTAGACTCTTCACAGGGTAGATCATATTTTATGATCAAACATTGTAACCATTACAGGTTAACTTTATTACTATAGTAATGAAGATTTGTGGGTGCCATCCCCACCCTAGTTTTAGTTTTACCTTCACCTTGGAGGGTTTCTAGGTAATAAATATTGAGTTATGTGTTATATTTTTATGCATGCGATTTACAACAGATTTACATTACAAGTTTTACATGCACAAGTTATTGATAGATGTGAATGAGTTGGTGAAAAGTTTATAGTGTTTAGTAATAGCATAATGAAATTTATAACAATGAACTTTAATAATGTATAATAGTAAAAAGGTACTATTTAGCCATAATGGAATTTAGTGGACAATAGTCAATAAAGATTTTAAAGGATTATGTCAATGTAAGATATAGTATGAGTATTTATTATGTACTCATTAACCCTTCAAATTTCTTTGTGGAGCATGACCCTTGAAGACTTAGATGACATTTAAGAGAAAGAAAGGATGATATACCACACATGTATGCTCATTGTCGAAGGGAAAAAGTATTTAATAACATGCTTTATAATAATTATAACAACATTGCTTCTAAATTCATTACAAATAAAACTAAGAAAAAAAAAACATTCTAAGACAAATATGAGAGAGCACGGGCATTTCCAAATTTAATAATATGGAGTTTTTAGAGAATTATGAGTAGGGTTCAGATATGGGGGTAATATGGTTCACATTGAAACTTCAAGGATTGAGGATTATCCTAGGAAGCAATGTACTTGGATGGAATTGTATGAAGGTGTCCTAGTTCATTTTAGGGAAACCATGGTTGGCTACGATGATAATGTCTCATCACAATTTGTGGATCCCTAGACTAATAGAAATGTTACCATTGATGACATTTCCTTCCATGTGAACGAGGAAATTATCACTATGGCTACTAGTGGATGGTTAGAAATGGAGAAAGGTCATGAAGGTCACTGATGAAATGAGCATGAATAGGTTCTTTAAGAAGTATGAAGACCCAATGAGATTTAGAGGTGGGTTTAGCCATGAAAGTCTCTCACCCCTTGGAATGAGGTATGTTTTGTGCCCATGAAATATCTGACCCTAGAGGGTAGATTTGGTGTCTACTATTACTACCATTTCCCATCGTTGAATTACTTTAGGCACCATGATAGAGTTTCCATTCTATTTTTTTTCTTTTACATGATTTGGAAACCACTATTGCAGATGTTAGGGATAGAAGGAAAAAGGGAAAAGTTATACTATTTTACATCAAGGTCTTATCCTTTGGCTTTATAATTTTCACCTGGCCCTTGCTCTGCCTCATTGTGTTGCCTTAGTTAATAACTAGGAACTACCTAATCTTCCTGGAAATAGCGGAGGTTTCTCTACAACCCCCATACCTCAACCTTTCCCCTCTTCCACACCTTTGGAAAACCCTAAGAAGAATGGGACCCAAAAAATGTAAAAGCTGAAAATGGAAAAAATGGATGAAATTGACCTCATTGATTATGGAGATGATAATGATGGGGATGGAAGGAGATCTAGGAGGTTGGCCAAAAGTAGGGCCTCAATGAAGCAAAAAGCTTGTAGGAAATTAAGAGCTTAATAAGGAGACAAAATCATAAGCCAATGAGGAAAAAAAGGAGTAAGGAGAAGAAAAGAATCAGGAAGGAGTAAGAAGATGTGGGGATAGGGACTGAGGATAATAACTCAACATCAAAGGAGATTAAAACAAATAAGAAAAAGAAGAAGAAAATCAGCCAAGAAACAAACCATGTGCGTGCAAGCTTTACAATGAATACTGTGGACTTTACCTCTAAAGTCATCCCTTCTCTAGGGAAACAAAAAGATAATTCATCAATGACAACTACTTCCCCTATACAGGTGGAGAAAAAGAAAAAGAAAATGGTTTCCACTAACCCTATGGTGATGTGTGTGCAAACCATGGAGATTGTGAAAGTGAACTGTATCAGGTGCTAGGAGTTGTCTAGGATGGTAAAGGATGTGAAGTGAGAGAGGCAGGCACTTAATACTCAATTCAATGAACTAGATGAGAGCTTCACGACTCTCCAAGTTTTCTCTAAAAGTTACTCATTTGGTTATTACCACTCTCCAGTTACTACAACGGGAGAATGAAGAGTATGGTCTTAGTGCAGAGAACTCCTGGAAACTTTATGATTTTATGGCTGATGATTGGGCCAAAATCTTTGTGGCTAAGAAGGGAAAAGAAAAGGCCAAAGTATAGGACTTTGTGTTTATTATTCTGTTTACTTATGGACCTCTGCTATTGAAATTATCTAGCTTTCACTTCTTTGATATGGCCATTGGGCCTTAAAGAGTTATTATTTTGGTTTAGACATTTTAGTCAATATACTGGCAGTAGTTTTCATAATATAG
The DNA here is from genome assembly GCA_028749045.1 of Cupressus sempervirens. Lineage (NCBI taxonomy): Eukaryota > Viridiplantae > Streptophyta > Pinopsida > Cupressales > Cupressaceae > Cupressus > Cupressus sempervirens. The sequence goes on from CM053791.1 coordinate 407,041,166, forward strand.
CTAATGTGTTTTTAAACTGGAAGATCATCATGTCACGTGGTAAAATTTTGTCTCTGCTACTTATAGATGGGATCTTAGTTCATCTACTAGTAATTTTGTGTTTATTACTAGTAGATGCAATAACATATTTTCTAGAATTTGGTTTGATCTTGTTGGGTTGTGTATTTTATTTTTTATATTAAGGGAAGGGTAGTTAATGTGCTTATATTGTATTGTAATTAATGTGTTGTGGATGAATGGTTCATCCGTGGTGATGTACTAAGAGCTAACCCCCTTATTTTGGCTACTATTAATATTAAAAAAAGTAAACCCTAATGTGATATTATTTATCTTCAACTTATTTTGAAAAATAATTGATATTTGTTTCAACTAATTTTGGACCTTGCACCTTTCCTAAGAGCTTGATGATGTTCACAAATGTTGATTAGTCTATATACACACTTGATAAAGTAACATTTAAAAATAAATCCATATTTTATAAGTAGAGCATATTATATTAAGTATTGTAATGTTAATGTGATGAAGAAAACACAATGAATAGAATAAAAGTTTCTTGTTCACATAACAAAGTTTTAAATGTATTATTGAATAATTATAAGAATAAGTCGGAATGAGAGTTCATGCCTACATCATTAAAAGTAGATTCCAATCAAATATATTTGTTGGGATATGCTCTTGTAGATATGTATGTTAAATGTGGGAGTATGGACTATTGATCCCTTGTATTTGAGAAAATGTATGAACTAGCCTCAATATCACAAAGATCACTGATTATGGGGTATTCTCAAAGTGGGAACAATTATCAAGTAGTGAAATTATTTATCCAAATTGGACTGATGGGAATCAAGTTAAATTCTATCACATTCTCTAGCATTTTTAGTTCTTATGCATGCCTAGCTATAAGAGAATAGGATAGGTAGGTACATGTCATCATTATCAAAAGTTTTCTTATGCCAAATGCTGTTATTGTGAGTGATCTGGTAAACATGTATGCAAATTTTGGAGATGTCCAAGATGCACAACACGTTTTTGACATAATGAGAGAACATTATGTGCCTTAATGGAATACAATCATTGGAAGAAATGGACAAAACAATTAGGAGATAGTTATCATCAGACTGTTTGAGAAGATGCTATATTAAGTTATTAAACCAAATAATGCTTCTTTCATTGCTATCATCTCAACATGTTGTTATAAAAACCTTGTATAGGAAGGTCATTGCCACTTCAATTCAATAATAAATGACTATTTTATTTCTCCTAGACTTCATTACTTTGTGTGCTTGGTTGATTTTTTAGGGTGTGTTGGTTATCTGGATGAAGTTGCAAATATCATCAACAATATAACCATTAAGCCTAATGATTGTATATGGGATCCATTTTTAAGATGTAATATAATGAATCAAAGAACAAAAATCAAATGTGATCTATTTCAAGTGACGCAAGAACATCCTTGGGTTGTTGGCAATCATTCATCACCCAAAAAAAATATTTTCTTTATTTTATGTTTTCTAGATATCTATCTGACAATTTAATTTGGCTATTATTTGATTTCCCTTTCTAGATTTTGTAGGCTTAGTTTATTATTGTGGACCTATCTTGGATCACTATCCTATATCTATATAATTTCATGTTACAATTGGTTGGAGTTATGCTTCATCTTCTCAGGAGTTGATTACCTATGTGTTTCTTCATACGATGCATGGCATTTGTTTTATGAGGTTCTATGTTTAGGAGGTAACTTAATTTACTCTTGGATCTAGATCGTTGGATGGTGTGTTGACCTATATCTAAGGCTGCCAAAGTTATTACAACAATTATGTATTTGGTCACTAATTGATTATGGGTCAATCCTATATTGTATAACACATTTTATTAGAGAAAGAACTTAAAGAAAACATGTGTATCTTGATGACTATTTATGTAATGTAGATAAGTCTTGTAGGGTAGGATGGAAGATATAAAGAATGAAGTGGTAACTTAGGCTTGAAGTATTGGAGTTATTCTGTAATATGTGATGTATTGGTCATAATAAGGAAGGCCTTATAGCCCAACATGTATGGTGTTTAATTGATGTAATTCAAGATCTATTGTTAATAGTTGTTGAGGATAACTTCCTACATCTAGAAATCCTAAAGTGTAGTTCAGATTTTAATGTTTTTTAATGTATCTTTGTAAAATAAACCCAAGGTTTTGGCTTCTAGGTATTCAAGTATTTCTCTATAGACATTGTTGAACAATATGTGGTAAAAATAGCATTTTTAAAGTGTTGCTTAGAACCCTACCCCTTGACCCCCTATAGTCGACAATGATATATCAAAAAAAACACTAGACCCCCAATTACTAAATATTTAGTTATAAAATGTTTGAAATGTAGGTTTGCTCACCATGGAAAAATTCAAGTTAATATTGTATTTTTATATAACTACTTGCCCCATTGTATTAATAAAGGGCCCATATAATAATACACACGAAGGAACTTATGAAATCAATGAAGACCCCACAAGTAATCACAATTGCACATTCTTTACTTTTCATCTACCATGTGATTGTCCAAACTCAAGTCATTACCTACTCACTATAATCTCTAAATTCATGTATATTTCACCTTGTTTCCATCATTTTCTCAAAAAATCATCTCCATGCATTAGGGATAACTTTAGTGGTGAATATTCACCAATTGGAAATTTTCACACATCGACAATGTGAAATTTGGCAAATAAATTCAAGCTTAGGCGCATTGCCCAATGACATATGCAATTAGGTCCATTTTCGATGTGATATACCCAATTAGATTTATGGTGTTCAATTGATGTAATTCAATATTTGTTGTTAATAAAAGTAGTTGTTTTCAATTGTATCTTGTTTTACTTCAGTTATGTTGCATTTTTTAGGGGTTTGGTCATCTCCTTTAGGGATACATTGGCCTTGTACTACATCGATGCGATGAATTAGAGAAGAGAGAATAATCTTCTCCAATCCATTTTCAAAATGTAGTGAACCAAACAACAATCAATGTAATTAGTTAAAAAATATTATCTAAGATTATTTTCTATAATCCCTTTTTAAGATGTACTAAATTAGAGAATTTGAACCAAAGGAGAGAAATAAATGTCTTCTACGACCACTTTCACAACATTGTGAATAAGAGAGAAGTCAATGTACTAATGTAACCGATTAAGAATAACTTCTAATATAAAGAGAGTATATCAGAGTATGTTATTTAATCAACATTTTAAATCACATTATCAATAAAATATTTGAAAATATTAATTCAATTGATTTTAGAAACTATCATTTAAATGTGGAAACCCTATTGATGGAAAAATGGGTTGGGACTGGCAACCTAAAAATTTCACTCTTTTGAAGTGATCTTTATTAGGAGACTACCTTGTTAAAGGTCACATACATTTTGTTAAAGTGACCTTGTTAGAGGATTTCACCAAAATATTTTCTAGACCTTATCATTCCTTGTCTTAACTAAAAAAGTGGCCTAATTTAAAGTACTTACAAACACCACTAATTGATGTTACCATATACCATTTCACAGACTTGTTAGGGCCACTTGGTACTTCCAATATTTTCTACTACAATGGTTAGACAATAAAAATATAAAGTGATCTATTAAGAATAATAGCTACATTGGCTTGTTCAAATCTCTATTCTTTCTCTATCTTTTACTTACTCAATTGATTTTGTCTTCCACAAACACTTCTTCTTGTCTTCTCTCGGCTCTCCTTCGTTCACTTGGCTCAACACTTTTCTTTCTTCAACAACTTCACACTTCTGAGCAACCTTCAATCAGATCTCTTTCATCTTCATCAACTCTCGAACATCATCAACCACATTGAACCAACATCATCACTTAGTAGCCTAACAAAATCAACATTATCAGATCATCAACCTAACAAAATCAACATTATCATACCAACAACCTAAACTGTCTTGTTCTCCTTCGTAAATAGTTTTCTCAATGCTTCCAGACCCTTCCATCTTTTTTCACTTAATCAAAATCATTGATTTTAGGTTTACAACATAATTCCTTCATACAATGAACTTAGATACATGTAAAATATAATTTTACATAGAATTTTGTGTCCATACTTATCTTTCTTCAATTTCCTTTATTAAATCCTTCTTGAATTTTCCCAATTGTAGTTTTTGCAACAAATTTTGACTCTCACATTAGACCTTCTCTAACTTTTCAAATTTTCATCAAAAGTCAGCCTTAGATTCCAATTTTCCAAACTTGTTCATCTAGTTGTTACTTGATAAATATTATATTTACTTAGGCACCATATAACTTAGTTAATACTGATTCACTCAGAAACCAATATGTTCTTCTTTCTTTATGAATCACTTAGGCAATACTATAGTCACTTGGTGAATATAGTCTCCCATCATTAACCTTGTGACTCACTTAAGCTTGTGATCTTCAATACATTGTAATAACACATGATTGTAAAACAATCAAACCAATATTACATAATAATTTTCCAACTCATTTAAGTACCCATTGAATACCTTACATATCAACTCTGACTTTGTCATACTTTCCTCAAATCCTCTTCATCAATCTAATTATATGGTACTTTCCTGAGTTAGCATAGTGTCTAGCCAACTAAGACTTTGACATCAATGACAATATAATGATGATATGACTCTTTCATCATCACCTAACAATATCTCACTATAAATTACAATATTAGTTGGGCTAACAGTGGGTTGCTCTTTTCTACCATTTGAAGTTCCTTCTTTCCCCCATTGATTTGATACTCTACCATTTATCCCTTATTTTTAATGTTGATATTCAATTTTTAGTTAGGGTTTCTACCTAGGCTAAGATAGTGCCTATCTATACTTTTTGAGGAAATATATGATACTAGGTTGGATGATAGATGATTCTGGCTACCAATCTTTCTCTTAAGGAAGGGTTTAGACCCGTGATCTTGATGCCCTAGTTTTGGAAATCCTTGGTCTTTGTCAACTAAATTTATTGTAGTGTTATTACCTAAGGGAACCCTATTAGCCTCCAAATATGGATTGATGGGGTGCTATGAGTATTTGAGGGTAGTGGGTTACTAGAAATTTTCTTTCTATAGTTTCTTTTGCTTGTTAGTATTATCCAATCTCCCTCAATATTTTGGTTTTCAGAATCTATATGATTGGGGATTTGATCTTGAAATTATAATTTTTACGTATTATTAGTGTATTGTATCTTGTCCATCTATAAGAATGTTGTAATTGTAGTGATATAGCCATATAAATAGGAAGGTTGAAATTGGGATCATCATTTTGTTTGTTCTTGGAGTAATCAATTATTGCGAAGTAGTCTTTTTACTTCTGAATGGGAGTGACTTCTGGTTTCTTTTGGAGATTATTCCTATTGTAAAGCATTGGCAAGGCTTATTTCCTATTATATTCATTAATTGCCAAAGCAAAAAATTTCGATATCAAATGTAGAATCTCAATTTTGTTAGCAATTGGGAGCAAATTTTCTATCACATGCTTTATATTACCAAAGTATGTAGAAGAATTAGCATTCACACAAATGTTTGTATTTGATTTTTGCAAAGCCTCTTTTTTTTTTTTCCCTTCATAGACAATTAGCAGTTTTAAATAAATGTAAGTTTATTTATTTGTTTATACATATATGTTTATAATAAATATAGATTTCTTCCTATATATATATATAATAGATGTTTTTTCATATAAAAATATGTCAATCACATTTTTTAATTTGCCCACATACACAAATTATATATACATATATACACACACATATATATATGTATATAATACACATACATATATATGCATGCATATATCTATATATATTCCAAAAAATGACATGCACATTAATAAATTTATATATAAAAATATTTTCTTTTAGTATTTGTTCAGGTTTGTTTTTAAAGGAGAGTTTATAAAATTCAAAAGCAACCAAATTTAGAATGAAGGCAACTCTAAAGGTAACTTTTGTTTTCTCAAAATCATAAGACCAATTTTTCTCTTGTAAATTCACCAAAACAATGTGATGTCTTTGCCAAGCATAATCCCAAATCACACATGCAACATCAAGCTTTCAAAAATGAAATCCCAATTAACATTTTCATGAATTTAGTCAAACAAAATTTAGTTTTCTAAATTTCAACGAAGAGGACAATTGACAATCATGTGAATACTAGGCACAGAGTAGACAATGTTTTCAAATGGAAAGTTTTACAGGATTAGAAAGCCTATCACAATTCATAAACTAGTATGTATTAAATCAAGACCAATTCCCAATCTTTAGAATCCAAAGCTTTTAATAAATCTTCAACTTCTAAAAGTCCAAATAAAACTCACAACCTAGTAACCTATGGTTAATATACTTAAGGTCCAATAGTATTGAGGGTCACTTTTTATCAGATTCATGAACTTCAGCCACTTATCAAATAATAATTAATCGAATAATATTTTAACCATTAAACCATTCACCACATGCATTCAATGTAAAATTATAAAACTATCAACAAGACAACTAATAATAAATCGACAAGAGTAACACAAAGATACCAATATTCTTCATAAGGAAACCCTTGGTCAAAGGGAGAAATCGCGATGGGAATTAGTAGCCACAAGTATTTTGTACTCTTTTTAAATGTTCCTAGTTAAGATCTTACCCTTATTAGGAGCTTATAGTAATGCCATGTTTATAGAGGGCCTTGTTGGGAGTCAGCTGATTAAGGGATATGCCATTATCCCTAATAGGAGCTTATAAACCCTATTAGGAGTAACCTTATTGGAGAATTTCTAACTCAAATTAATGAGTCACTTGGGTAAAGGAATCACACCTTAAACCTATTAGGATCCTACTCACCCTATTAAGAGTGACCCAATTAAGGAATTTATAATTGATAACCCATTATGATTCAACAAGGTAAGTGATATAGAAACAATACTTCTTCATTTCTCATATAGATAAAATTCAACTTAGCATCTTCTTTTAATTATAGGAATTCATATACCAATCCGATTGCACACACCATTAATGATCAACACACTTGCATCTATAACATAATGTTATATATACAAACATCTCAATCTTCACTATTGCCACCACCTTAACCCAGATGTGTCACACTTGAATTTTACCTTAGTTTCACCAAAAAATCTTAGCAAACCTTAGTCTATCCTTTACTAGATCAACTCAATCACCAATTTGAATTGCTCATTGATTGAACAAAGAACATTTGGCCTTTTTGTGCTTTTTACAACTAACATGCCTTACTTTAGGAAATTCAATCACAACAACCAATGTAAGGCCAATTCATCACAACCCATTAGTGTCACATCATTTCCGTATCATCACTTAACTTTCCATCTCAAAAGATCTACAAGAGTTGGCCTAGATCCTAATGATTAAGGATCAAACTTAAATAGTTCTAAGTGTTCTTAGAGTTTTTCTTGAACATACTTCAACCAATCCAAAGTATGTCATTCTATAAACCAAATCATGCACAACTTCAACCATGATCACATAATTGAGTATAGATCATAAATCCTAAATAACTTCTAGATTATTACAGGTTTTATAAAGCAATCAAATCATTCATTGTCTATTACAAATTTAATAACCCAATTATATAGTCATAGTTCAACTAATCATTACTTTCTCAATACTAGTGTGTATTACATGAAATTGCATATACAAATCTAGAGACGTCTTTGAATCTCCCATATTTATTGTGCATGCTAATTCAACAAAAAAGTTAACCATATGCTTAATTTGTATCTTGCACGGTCTAGAATATTGCTCCTTGGTAAAAAATTATCACCCAACCTTGAAGTTGACGTCAATGACAACACAATATCTGATTAATCAACCATCAAACATGCATTGTAACAACTCTAGAATACAATATGCATCAGTTATGATAACACATATCCCCCCAAATGGCACAAAGTTTTTCCAACCTAAAAAACCAACCCCTAAATTGAGAATCTTTGCCAACTTAAATAGAAAACAAAAACCTAGGTTTTATAACAAAGAAACCCTAAAAATAATTAACCTCAACTCAAAATAAATTAAAGAGATTTATCAAATTTTTTCTACTCAACTAGAATTATTTGACTAAACTTTTAATTAAAATTCAATTTTGACTTTATAAAATATTCGTGCATTCAAAATGCACGATTTTGTTTTTAATTAATGTTACTACTAGAACTGAAGTATGAATTCAAATATTAAACTTTTGAAAATAAAGCTATTGTTAAAGAAATAGATTACTAATTTGCATATTTAATATATTATTTATTTATTATTAATTAAATATCCAGTTAGTATTTTTTGATTGTATGATTAAATTATTTAATAAATTTAGGTATTAAATTATTTAATAAATTTTGGTATTAAATTAATATATTAAATATGTTAATATTCTAACTTTCTAGAATGTCTAATTAATATTATTTTCTTGGCAATGAGATATTTTTTTATTGATATAATTGAGTTAAAACCTTGCGCAAACTAAGGGTGGCTATAAGTTAGAGAGTAATCTCCCCCAAAAAGGAAAAACATAGAAGACCCATTCTCATGTACAAACCAGAAAATAAAAACTATGAATAGCCACCACAAATTGCTCTAGTCTCTGCTCTTCTTCTGAAAGTGGACAATCATATCAAAGGTTTTTTTCTCTTTTTTCCTTCTCTAAATTTTGTAGTTTCCCTTCCATCTTCCACTTAAGGTGTCTCCTTTTGTCTCTCTATAAGATTTTTCATAGAGTTGCATTCATTACCCAAGATTGTCCTACTAATTTGATGGATATATCTCTTTGATGATTCATCCTACTTATCTTGGGACCCTACCAGTCATTTCTTTTCATTGTCTCTTGGAATAACATTAACTTCACCATCCATTCCAACCTTAATATTGGCTACAACCAAAGGGGCCTTTGAACATTCATTGTTTTCTTTTTAGTGCTATCTTGCCATGCTCTACTTGAGGTTCCTCCATCTTATCCTTGCCCATAATTTGAGAAAAGCTTTTATATTTTTCAACCATGTAGTCTTCTTGAGAAGTATTTCTCCACCAAGGTTCTTCCTTAGTCCTCCTATCTCTACCACATTATGTACTCATGTGCCCTATTTTATAACACCTCTTGCATCTAAAAGGGACACCTTCATAATTTGATGTTTGAGTTCAATAGCCTCTCGAAGTTTTGAAAAGAATTTATGAAGGTAGACAAAGAGAAGCATCTATCTCTACTAAAATGTGAGAAGAGGTAAAGTGTAGAAGGTTTGAATACTCCTTATCTACCATAATAGAATTACCTAAAGAATCCCTGGCAACTTCCAATAGAGAATAAAACCATAGATGAAGGGGAAGGTTGGGAAGTCTTAGGCACAAAAAATTACATTAATCTTGTTTCTATCTCGAGAGTTTTCAAAAAATAGAAACAAAAAACCCTTTTGCTAAAGGGTATATTCTACCCATCAATTGTGGGCTCCAATCTATCTATGATTAAGGAATGTAGATCACGAAGGCTTGGCCAAAGGACCTTAAAATTCCTAATTAAACCTAGTTCTAAAAAAAAAAAAACTAAAACATTATGAGAAATATCATCTTCAATATCATAATTTACATCTACTTCAACCTTCTTGAATGTAAGAATGAAGGACCCCCCAGCCCTATCTTCAACTTGATTCCAAAAACCTAAGCCATGCTTGGTAATTTGTGATGAGTTTAGGTCCCCTCCCTCCGTTTGTCATCGACCACTTAGGGAATCCCCTTTATGAGAGCCAAAAACACCACAACTGCTAACACCTTTGTCCATAATAGCCTCCATCAAACCCTGCATATAGGCTTTTGTAATGTAATATGTCATACATAGTCTATCATTCATTTCACTCTATAAGAGACAAGTCTTTTCAATAACATTACAATCAACTTTGGCCTGCCCCTACACCTTCATGTCCTACATGGGCTTTCCAACACCATGTGTCTCCAACATTCTGTTGTAGACCCGACCATTCTATATGTTTCTAGCAACAAAATTTTCCTATTTTTGCAAAAAGGGCCAAACCCCTAGCACCAACAATAGGGGAATACAAATTGCTATGGAGTTCCATTGTTAATCTATAGAAGATTTAATTATTTAATATTTATGATTAACCTTCAAATAATATTTATTTACATAATGATAAATACAATATTAATCCACCTAATTGAAAGCATACACTAAAATATCACAAACTCAAATATAGAAAAGATGCAACAAATATAAGAATGCTCAAACAAAGATTCACAAATTCATATCACCTTGACAAATTTATAGAAGGTAGTTAATCAGATACTTATCCATTATTTCTAGACAATGATGACTTAGGTTAGGATTTAGGCCTTAATGTTATCTCCCCTCTCTCACTATTGTGATAATGTGACTTGGCACATTCATCCTAATAATTTAGGGAATTTGATGCTCGATACCTATAAACTTGCATAATATTTGAGCATGTACACACACACACACACACACACACACACACAGAGAGAGAGAGAGAGAGAGAGAGAGAGAGAGAGAGAGAGAGAGAGAGAGATAAACACACACACACACACACACACACACACACACACACACACACACACACACACACACACACACATATATATATATATATATATATATATATATACATACATACATACATACACATATACATGCATGCATGCATACACACACACACACATAAATATATAGATACATAGATACATATATACATAATTGCATATATAATAATGGTGAAGGTCAATACATCATGTAGATCTCACAAACAAGTGACTTTGACCCTCTCCCTCAACCACATCAGGCATGTCAAACTAAAACATAAAACATATGCACCAACCATAGACATGTGGGTATGGGATTAGTAACATCATAAATATAAATGACATCATCATTATCAAACTAACATGATATAAACCAAATAATCCATCATCAAATATAACCATAGTACTAACATGCAAATAGAAGGTGGTAAGAAAGAGTTTGATAACATAAATTTCATAATATAAAGGGGTAGGTATTATCAAAAAATGATACGGGGCACCCAATAATGTTCTTAATTCATTATAATAGCATAGCATTGTATGGTATAGTAAGCACATGTATGTGTGTTCCTTGTTTCTACTTGAGGGTTTTATGTAAGTTTATTTCTTAAGATCATTAGGATAAGCAATGTTAAATTTTTATTTTAATTATGATAATTGTTGCAGTTCCACATCACACACCATGTTTTCAATCTCACAAATGGGGACCCCTTGCTTTTTTGTTTTTCTTGCATCCTTTGGCTCCTTGAGCTATCAGATCGTAGTCTCTTTTGAGAGACCTTGACAGTCAAGAGGCTCCAAGTCATGTTGGGTAGGTTTTTGGGTCACTGTTGTTAATTTCATTTTATGTTGAGTTCCTAGGTTTTTTATCTAAGTTTTTTTTTTACATCTTTAATTTTTTTTCTTTCTTGGGGCATGATGGTGACCCTTGGGATCCATTAGACCTAGCATGGACTCATGATATAGATCTATTGAAATTCAGAGGTCTGCTACAAATATAATTGCACTGCCATTATATTTGGTATGTGTTTTTCAAATGTAGCTATTAATATATTTCTATAGAGAAAGAGCTATGGATAGAAATATCTCTTTAGGAACATGTCTATTCATAATATTAAGCATTATAATTATATATACAAATTATATATTATCTCTTTCTCTGATATCTAATAATTATAATATATATATGTACATCTCATATGTATTATATATATATATATGTACATATCTTCACTAGAGCTTATCAAAATGAAGCTACATATCATATGTATATATATACATCTCATATATATATATATATATATATATATATATATATATATATATATATATATATATATATATATATATATATATATATATATATATCTTCACTAGAGCTTATCAAAATGAAGCTACAAAACATTAACACTCCCTCTTAGCTAGGGATGATAAACACAAGACATATATTACACCATTGGTAATATTAGGAATGACAAATTTTAAGGATATCCCATTTGATATCTTAGAATTTTTCCACCATTTGATACTACATTCGATATCATGAGTATTGGTCTTCCAGAATATCAACACATGATATTCACCAAGTACTCAAATAAGGTTTGATATCACATCTAACATCAATAGTGTTGGCCTCCCAGAATATCAATGATATTCACCAAGTACTCAAAAGGTTTTGATATCACATCTAATATCAAGAGTATTGCCTCCTAGAATATTAATGACATTCGCCAATTACTCAAAAAGAGGTTTCGATATCACATCTGATATCAAGAGTGTTGGCCTCCCAAAACATCAATGATATTCACAAAACACTCAATATAAGGTTTGATATCACATCTAATATCAAGAGTACTGGCCACCCAAAATATTGATGATATTCACCAAATATTGTTTCAGTAACGGTCTTCCAAATGTTGAGATGCAAGACATTCACTATATACTCAATTTGTTTAATCTCATAATACAAGTTATTGTAAGATCATGACCTTATAGTAATTTCTGCAAATACAAGGGACATCATTCAAAAATCATCACTTCCTCATGATATACATGGGTGGGCCCATTAAAATCACATATTCATGAATCACAGTCCTCTTGACTGCTACAATAAATTTATTAAAATCCATCTCAACATGGTTTACTCCCTCTAAATCAATATGAATGAGATCACCAAAGGTTGACTGAATCATATCCTCTCTCTCTCTCTCTCTCTCTCTCTCTCAATGCTTATCTCTTGGTCTTCTTAATTACAATGAATGAAGGCATGTCCCTCCTTATAGCTTATTTAGTTTATAGGGAATACATTATAATGCAATGAAACCCTTCGTGGTTCCTTAAGTCTTTTATCACAAATATCTCGATCCACAAAATAAATAGTTCATTGGCCAAACTTTGACATTTAGAGATTGTGGTTCACTATGTTTGTGGCTTTATCTAATCTCCTGTCTAATCTTGTTTCATCTCCAATAAAAATAATTTACAGAACTATTCATGCCATCAAGGACAAATGATCTCTCCCTCAAGGGGAAGAGATGTTATACATGCCTGCCTCTACATAATCCATCACATTTCTTGTAATTTGTATATTATCATACTTATAAACATCTTTTTTCCTTATTACCACCCATTATGTCCCATAATATTAAAAATGGATATCTTGATATTGTGAACGGTTTGTATCTAATGTCAGTATCTTTGTTGTTGGGCATATATTATTCGTATTCCAAATAATATTAATTTGTTAATGACAAAAAAAAAATGAAATATGAAACCAATATAACATCAAAGCCAAATGTATATCCTCATCCATCAAACCAGAATCATAGGAAAATATGAAGCTATGTACTTGGGTAGATGAAAGAATGGGAGTGTAAAACTTGTGCCTTGAAAATTTATTGGCAATTTGGAACCAATTTCTAACATAAAATTATTAGATATTTAAACTTAAGCTCCCTTCTCTTCACAAACTCAACAAGCTCACATACATGGTGTATATATGCATTGAGAGAGTGAAGATCTTTTGTTAAGAGAATCCCATATTGTGTGCATATGGAACTTGGTATTCCACATCAAATAACTTCCAATGTGATGTTATATCCATATGGAGGTTTAACTAGTAGAGTCACACAAGATATTTTGATATGTACACATCACCCTTCCAAATTTCATATATTTTTAATTGTGAGCCAAGGTTACCATAATATTAAATGCATCCTTAGATCACAAATCAAACATAAAAGTGTCAAATAGAGAGAAGGTTTTTGCAACACAAAACAAGGGAATGTTTGTGTCTGACAAATTCATTCAACAGAGAATCTTCGATTGACTCCAAGATGTTTGAAGGTGTAAACATTTAGAGGATATTACTAGTGTATTCAAAGTTCAGATATAGTGTAGAAAATTGATAACGAGCCATGGCTTCTGCTTACTGAAGTGAGAATATCATCTGAAAGATACTATTCATAAGCCTTTGTTAATGGTGTCAAAGATATTTAGTATTCTAGGTAGGGAATTAAACTTGCTTTGATACCATGTTGAAATTCAGAGGTCCGCTGCAAATATAATTGCACTGCCATTGTATTTGGTATGTGTTTTTCAAAAGCAACTATCAATATATTTATATGGAGAAAGAGTTATGAATAGACATATCTTTTCAAGAACATGTTTATTCATAATGTTAAGCATTATAGTTATAATTATAATTATAATTATATATATATAAATATATATTTATGTACATCTCTCTCTCTCTCTCTCTCACACACACACACACACACACACACACACACACACACACACACACACACATCTTCACTGGAGTTTATTAGAACAAAGCTACAAAACATTAACAAGATCATAACTAAGTTAATTTTCTTTGATTAGTTTATTGTTTTCAATAAAGCATTGTTGATAATTGCATTGCATGTATAGATTCAACACACACATCTTCAAAAGTTGAGGTTAAAGAAATAGAAGGAGTTCAAGTCCATGCCAATGTTGGACTATAAGAGGCCATAAATCATCAAAAAGATCAAAAATAAGTACGCAAAAGTGCTCCAAAAAAGCCACAAACCATTTTCAAATCTAGGAACTTTGATTTTTTTGGAAAAATTACACACCTTGTGCAGGTCCCTAAGGTGCAAAAATGTGTGATTTTGAATTCGTAAAGATGCATAAGTGCAAGGTCTCCAAGGTGTGCAGGTGCACAAATGGGCCTAAATTGTCAAAAAGATCAAATATAAATACATAATAGTGGTCTAAGACCCCATTTAAGCACAAAACTAGAAATCATTTTTAAATCAGGGAACTTTAATTTTTGGCAAAGTTGCATGCCTTGCACAAGCCCCTAAGGTGTGTAGGCACACAAGGTACACAAGTGTGCAAATGCGTAATTTGAAGATTTGGTGAAGAAATTTTGTCTCTAAAGGTGCACAATTTTACATGGTGCATAGGTGCACTGATAGTTTTGGATCAACAATAGTGGCACTAATAGTTAACTGCCAGATCCATTTTTTGAGCATTTCATGCACTAGAAACATCTTTTGGTGGCAACTTAACTGATAGAGACACACAATGAGGTCTAAGTTTGTAGAGAAGTGTGAGAAACTTCCAGATCATCCAAAGTCTTCTCCCTTATCTTCTTCTTTGTTATGAGTTTTGGAGTCATGTAAAGGTGTATGGACCATGTAATTAATAAAGTGAAGAGTGTAGACCTACTTAGCACCTAGTTAGGAGTGAGTTTGTACAAATTTTTCTTTAAATTAATGATTTTAGATGCTTTTTGCAAGAGAAAATCCATAGATCTTAAAATTACATGAAGGATACGTTTCTTATAAATACAAAGATGTAATATGTATTTAGGGCCAATATTTTGATGCAATTAAGTATGCCATTGGTGCTCTCATTCTATGTGTAGTATTTCTCGTTGGAACGTCTGTTTCCTTTATGAATTTTTATGTTCATGAATAAAGATGGAGCCAATAGTCTTATTGTATATTAATGCTCGTACGATCAACTAGTTTTGGTGTTTGTCATACTTGCTAAAAAAATTCTCTTTTGTGATGAATTGGAGAAAGTATCACCTTTGAGATCTTGCATAACTATTTGTCTCATGTGTGCACACTTTTCGTGGCTTCATGATTTGATGAATTGTAAAACATCCTTTGGTTTCCATTAAGTTCCCTTTGACGATTGCATCAATGGAGTGTAGAATGCATTGCTCCTAATTTCATTGGTTTTATACCTGGTCTATTTCAAAAATTCAATTGGTAGACACGTTGCGGCTATGACCTATGTCCATTAGGAATTTCATTTTCAACAATTTTCTTTAATTCCTAGTTACCCTATCTCAATTATTTTCTTTTGAATACATGGTTAGAATGGGAATTCATATAGTTGCATTGATATGAATTGCATTCATCATAAAATTAGAAAATACAAAAATATATTGGTTTGTATACATGTTATTTGAAAGCTCTATAGGATTTATGGATATGAGCAAAGGCCTCCCTGTCAACATTCACATTTATCTTCAATTGAGCTACATATTCGGTTGAAAAACAACCATCCATAACCTTGGAGTTGATTAATTTGATCATCTTTTCAAAAGAGAAATTCTTGAGGATTTCTTCCATTGTCATCATGTAAAATGACCACTCAACAATAATGACATGGATTGATACTCTGTTGTTGTTCTTGTGTATGCATCAAATGAAATCAAACATCATAAGTGAGGGAGAATATTGTTAGACATAGGTAATTTAACATTATAAAACTATAAAGTTAGTCATGGAATTCACATTCACATGGAGAATTTTCTCAAAATGATTATGATACAAGTGCATTTACCTTCTTTAACTGCACTTGTTTCAAATGTATTTTTCTTGTGTGTATGTGTTGATTTTACTACATTGTATTTCAAATGAAAAATTGATTTTCTTAAGCAAATGAGTTTGAATCTTGTTGATTTGATGCTAGAATATGAATGTGGGAACATGCATTATCTTGAACATTTGGATAATGGAAGGTTATTAATCATGTTGAGTGAAGTTCTTGGATTTTTTGTAGTTAAGATTACAAATTTTAAATCACTGCATCACAACAATGCATTTCTTAAAGGGAGGAAGAATGTCACACCACTTTTTTTTCTTTCTAAAATAAGATTTTAGTTAGAACTCTATGTTGAAGCTCAAATTTTAAATGGGCCTTAATAAGATAAAAATAAAAATAAAAATAATCACTTCCCTTTAACTATTGCTCAATTTAGGAAGTGGTTTTCAAAGGTAGAAGGCCTATATTAATGAACTTCGACCTCTTCCACTTTTATCTCCAAAATAGGAAAACAAAGTTCAAATGAATATGGGGAGTTTAGTTATTTAAGGCATGCAATTTGACAATTTTTTTTCTTTTTTGTGTGGGATCTAGAAGAGTCATTTAAAAAAAAGAGAGAAGCTTAGGCTGGGAGGGAAGACAAAGAATTTGGAATAGGAGGATCATACAAAGGTGGAGGAAGGTACAAGTTTTTGAAAGCTTGAAGGATCAAACCATTTTCAATTATATCATCAATCCAGGTTCCTAATTCCTTGTTGAAGCATCTTGAAAGTCTTCATTTTTAATGCATTTGAATATGAATAAAAGGGAGTTATGTCTTTAGTTATTTTCTCTCGCAACTAGAAAGTGCACTTTTGTTTTCCACTACAATAGTCATAGTTGTGAATTGCATAATTTTCCTATTGAGGTTCACTATTTTGGAGTCATGTCTCTTTGTATACAAATTGGCTTGTATTATATTTTTATTTTTACCTTTAAAAAAATTTGTAGTAGACACTAGAAATGGTATGAGTTTTGGTTCATTAATTCTCAAGAAAGCATTGATTCTTGATTGAGTGCACTTATGCATGACATGGATTACCTCTTCTCTCCCAAATATAACCATTTATACCACACTTATGTTTGGAAGGTAAAAAGAAATAATACTTGTGTTACTCCTACACTGCCAATTAGTGTCAAAATGCCAAGTGGAAGTGTGTATAGCAACTGAGTCATCATTTTGTGTATAAAATATGTCACACTTCTATAAATCATTATGCTTAAGAATACCCATGAAAGAGGGCATCTCAAGAGGTGGCTTATAGCTCTCTATATATGACGTGCAAAGGCTATGAGATTGTGGCTCTCAAATGAGCCAAGCTATGCAACCCTTGCAAGGTGCACCATAGAACAAGAGATTCAAAAAGTAGAGGCAATGAGTGTGAATATCCAAGAATCCTCAAATGGGTATGCAATGCAAATGCAAATCTAAGCTATATAAAATGCAATATGTAAACTAAACTAGAAATATGAGTGTATTACAAATCCTTCCTACTTAAGCTACATGAGCTAAACTATGAGCATAAAGAAAGACTAAACTAAAATTCCATAATGCAAGTAGAATGAGAGCTAAGATAAAATGTAAGAATGTTCTAAGTGCTCCAAAACTACCTAGAAAACCTACAACATAATGTCAGCATGAGTCTAAGATTAGAGAATGAGGAGAGAGCCCTCTCTTTAAAAGAAAAAAAGATGATTGAGATTAAAAGCCAAGAGAGACTTAATCAAGGGAGGGGAATGCATCTTGAGGATCCATGTGCACAAATATCTCCACCAATCACAATCAATAGTTTACTTTTGAGAGGGAAAAAAAATGTGGGAGGAGAATTAAAGTTATTTTAAAAATAGTAGATTCCTCTCACATAGAAAATTGTACATTCATGTGTAGATAGAAATGCATTTTCCTCTTATTTTTAAAATAGGAATAATACTTTATCTGTGCACACTTAGGATAAGTGAAAAATGGGGATTTTTATTTAATTAAAAGGCAACATGTTCTTTTAATTAAATAAAAGACTTAGGATAAAGTGGTCAAACCATAGGTTATAATTGAGTAATTAGAGTTTTGAGGATTTGATCAAGAATAAGTGATTGATAAATTATGCAAAATGCTAGTAAGGGGACTCATAGTCTAGATGACCATTTTTGGGTGATTACATTTGCACTTCTTTGACTAATGTGTGATCAATCTGGCAACACATTACGTCAAAGAATAAAGAACCCAAGAAAGCAACAAAAACTAACTTCGAAGAATGAAGTGCAAAGAGATAAAAAACCCTAAATGCATAGCATGGTAGTGATAGTACTAGACACTAGGAGAGAGAGATGATATTAGAACTCAAGAAGAGGAATAACATGTCAAGTAAAGAAGATAGATCAAGAGCAAATGAAAAGGTCAAGCATATGCTTTTAATAAATAGATAGTCATAGCAAGCAAGCAATTTGTAGAGGTGATAGAATATTCCTGCCCCCTTGGGATCAAAATCAAAATGAGGTAGAGAAGATGCAAAAATGAGTGAACAAAGATCAAATCAAGATAAAGAAAGGCCCATGATGACAGATAAGTGATTAAAACCCAAGAGTGACCATTAAGAAGTGATAGAATGCCCCAGTTTGATAAAGTCTAACCAATAAGATAAAGCATTAGAAGTAGGTCAAAGTAAGAATAAGGATGAAATGAAATAAATAAGATGAGAAAAAGAGAGTAGAAATGATGATTTCCTCAGGAAGATTTTAAGATTAGGCCTCAAAAAGTTAGCCAACTACACATAAGATATAAGAATTTTAAAATGTGTTTTTGACCATCAAGATGAACTTGGATTTCAATTTTGATCCCAAAAATGAATCTAGGATGTCAAAATTAGGTCAAAATAGGGTCAAAAGGTTATATAAATGCGATGATAGGATAACAAAGAGATGAGTGGAAGACAAGAGAAGATGACAAGGTATGATCAAGAAGAAGCAAGAGGAGATGAATGGAGTTAGCTAACATGTCCATGAAAGATAACTAAGACTCTCTCAACATTAAAAAATGTAAAGCTAAGCTAAAATGAACCCTAAAATGCAAGCTAGTATGAGAAAGGCTTAACCCCTATTCCTCACCTGCCACAAAACTTTCAGATTAAATGGATTAGGTATATCTTGAGCCAAGTTCATAATGGTAAATTTTGGTTAGAGTAGCTAGTTTTGATTGCAAAGAAAATGATTCATCTCATTACTAGTCTCCAGGGGCTTATCAAGGCTAAAGTCACAAAAACCCTAGGTCGAGATGAGCTTCAGAAGCAAACCTTAGCCGAGTGGGATGGAAGAGGATTGAAAATTAGTAGTTTATTAGACATAGAACTCAAATTTTGATTTCATGTCATAGCTCATAAGATTTACAACTCAAGTCAACTCAATAGTGTGCCATGTGAAGCAGTTAACCTAGCCTATAAGGTTGTTAAGAAGAATTTGGCTTATGACCTTGTAGATTTGATATTGAAATAGTTGAACAAGAATATGAAAAGCATTAGAACATCAAAGAATAATCCATGCAAATTTGGCTCGCTATTGACTTGTTTGTTCTTTTATGTTAAATTTTTTTCCCCCTCTAAAGGCACAATGGTATGGAGAAAAGACACACCCATCTTATACCAGATCAATGAGTTGATTGCTAAAATGGGTGAAAATTTTGATAGTATCATGGATAATTATTTTGAAGTTTTTGAGGAAAAGATGAATAACAGGTTCAAGATACCACATAAATTGGTTGAAGACTATAAGGATGATGTTTGTTTTATGGTTGATAGTGACAGAGTATACATTCAGGCAGTAAGGTCTAGAATAGTGTGGGTAAAACCTCTTCCTTATGAGGTTAATATTGATGAGGTAAAATAAATAATTGAAGCCCTAGTAAATGAGCCTATAGATCCAAAGGCACCTATCTTTGGAACCTATGACAAAGCTAAAGCAAGAATAAAGCTTCAGATCAAGCTTCCACAGGCTGTGAACAAAGGAAAGAGGAGGATATCAAAATTAAAAACAAAAAGTTCCCCTCTTATGCTTACCAAGGGAAAAGGTGAAGATGAGGAGGAATCTGAGAATGAAGAAGAATATGAGAAGGAAGAAGAGCCTGCAAGGAAGAAAGGAAAGGTGATTATCACCAAGCCACCCAATACCTCCACTACAGTTTTCACAAGAAGATCCAAGAAGAAAGGTGACAATGAAGTTGTGTTTAGTAAGTCCCCTCTCACCTTCTAGGAAAGACTGAAGCAATTGGAAGAAGGTGCTAGTATGACAAATTTCAAAGCAATAAAGTATGAAACCAGAACAGATGCTACGAAGATTGAGATTGAGGAGTTGGTACTAACAAAGATGGGAAAATGGAAATATTCCCCTAATCAAATTGCACCTCAGATTTTCAATGAGCTATTAGTAAGATTAAAACCAAGATGGGAATTAGCCATGCAAACAACAAAGGACATTTATGAACAATCTTTGAGACAGTTGTTACCAAGCATTACCAATGCTGAGGTAAAGGAAGCTATGAAGAAAAATGAAGATAAAATGACTATCAGATTTCATACTTGTTTAATTTTGGTAAAAGACAAAGTATGTAGCCAAGGATGCTACACATATGTGGAAGAATATTTATCACTTGCATAAACCAAGTGAAAATCCTATTGAGATCAAAGATGATGATGATAGTGACAAGGATAAAGAAAATGAAGAAGACAATGCTCCTTGTGTCACCATTGATGCTGAAGATTATCAGGAATTGATGAAGGATGATGAAGAAGAAAAAGAGGATGAAGTAGAAGAAGAAGAAGAAGAAAGTGATCTAGTTAGGATAGCTGTAGCTATCATAACCTCCCTTCCTTACTCTCTAGTAATCACATCAATATCATCAAGCATGGAGACAACTTTAGCAAGTTTGATTGTGACCACAACAGATGCATCAAATGTCCAATCACTCTTTGCTCCCTCTTCGCTCAAAGTATCTCTAATGGAAGTGTTTACCACTTCATCTATCAAGTTGTATCCTTCCTCTTCTTTAGTTCCTGAGTCAGGATCATCAACAGTAAGTACAGTTTCTAGTTCTACAGTTTTGTCTACTTCAGTTTTGCATGTTCCACTAAGTTCTTCAATTGTAAATACTTCTATCAGTATTCCACCTGTAAATACTTCAATTTTGGGAAGTTTTGCATATACATCAGTTTTGGATTCTTCAAGTATTCTAGTAAGTTTTCCATCAGTAGGCACTATACAACTTTTTACTGCAAGACCTACTATTTCCACTATTGTTTCTATTGCAAAATCTAAAGCATTAATGTCAAAAGTTGAACCAAAGACACCACTGAAACTTCTGATTAGTGGAAAGGAAATTGAGGAAGACATAGATCTGGATAAGGATATTGAGATACCCAAGTTGGATTTTGATAATGCTACTGTAGGATAGATGAAATTAGTCGTCAGCTTCTTGAACTGAAGGCCAAGCAGAAGCAACTAAGAGAAGAAAGAGATAGAGAATTCAAAATTATAAAGAGTGCTAAGAATATTTTGACAGAGGCTATAGGTGTTGATGTTGATTCTTCTCAACACATTTTGTTGCAATTAGAAGAGGTAGTTAGCAAATTCAACGAGGATTCTAGTGGCCAGGATAAGCTAATGGAGAAAGTAAAGACGAAGTTTGACAATAAAGTTCTTGAGCACATTGCTCAGCAAATAGCTATTAAGCAGGTAGAACTTTCTTCAATTTTGCCAAATCTTGAATCCTCCTACACAAATGTAACATCTCTTTTTGCTAAGTTATGTGATGTTACCAAGTATACAAAGGAAATTAAGGGCAAATTGAATAAGATTTATGAGGATCTAAAGGCTAGTCACATAAGTTGCAACTTGACCCTAGCTCAAGCTCTCCACACCATATAAAGATCAGATTCCTATGAGATATGCAGGCATAGTTATTGAGAGAGGAAGCAAGGATCCAGTCTACACTTATGAACATCCAGAACATGATCTTTCCTATCATGGATACAATGTAGAAGCATATTGCTTATTCCAAAACATTGATCCATGACAATAATTTTTCAATTGTAGATCATATGATTAAACTCTTTGTAGAAGTATTCTCTGCAGAAGTCCAAGTTGCACTTCAAACCTACAAAATTTTGCAAGAAAACTAGGACAAGACCTTAACTTTTATTTGTAAGGTACATTCTAAGTTTCTCTCACATTTTGGTATCTCTATATAAGTAGATTGTGTATAAATTTTTTGGCATTATTGTCAAAAAGGGGGAGAAACATGTGCATAATAAAAAGGGAGAGAAACATGTATATATTTAAGGAGGAAAGATATTTGTATATACACTTAGTATGTTATTATGCCTGATATGATATGTAAATTGTATGGGGGAGATATATGCAAAATATATATATAGTAGTATTACAAAGACAATTTTTGAAAAATAAAATAAAAATCAGCATGCCATACCAAGCTAGTATCTCACTATGTTGTACATAAGTTTTGGCTGATAAGTGTTTTTGTCACTAATGCCAAAGGGGGAGATTGTTGGCATTAAGTCATGTTTTCTATTAGTGATAACACTTATTCAGACTTTGTATGGTTATCAAGCTCTTCATTCAATATTCAGTGGTTACCAAGTTTTAGAGTTCATACTGAGCATTCCAGTGGTTACCAAGTGAATTCAGGTAGAGTGAAGTCTAGTAATTCTTACAGAGTAGTTCAGTTCTTACTGAGTAGTTCAGTGGTTACCAAGCTTCGTAGTGTCTATCAAGTCATTAGTGCTTGTGATGCAAATTTAGTGTTAACTGAGTAACGAGAAGTTAGTGTTTATTGAGTACAGGCATGGTAAACATGGATTTTAGTTTCTATCGAGTGACATAGTATCTGCTGAGTCTTTAGTGCATGCCGAGTTTAAAACTATGTTGAAGTGATTAGTATGGATAGAGTCTCTACTTCTACCAAGTGCATGACAATGCTAAGTAATGCAATGGATGCTATGTATCAAAAATTCACCAAGTTAGCTTTCAGAACCCAAGTTTGTACATTTGGGCTAACTCAATAATATTGGTGTTAAATTGTGTATTGGCCAACCTTGTAATTATGTGAATTGGGTTGGTATATATGTAATGTATTGTATCATACCCAAGTGTAATTTTTTTGAAGTGATTTTGAGAAGAGTGAATGTGAATGAAATGAAAAGCATGTGAAGGTGAATCAGGAGCAGATTAAAGTGTATTGCAAGGTCATATCAGGAGCAATAAAGTTACATCTATCACACAGAGGTGATTAGTACTTCAAGGATCTTAATTAGAAATTTAGTTGTAAGTTAGATCTACTATTTCATCCTAATAGGTGAATCAGCTTCAAATCCTTTAACAGGGTAGACTTAACAGTCTAACAGTCTTTCTTTAAATCTCTTTACGTAGTGCATACTTCATTGTATGTTTATAAAACCTCTAACAAGGTGGACCTAGTAGTCCTAATTGCTCCTAATAGGGAAGATCATCATAAGTGATCATTGTAAGCCTTAACAAGCCAACTTTATACTACAGTATTTAAGTTGTGTGGGTATATCCCCACCCCAGTTTTACTTTCTATTTATAAGGTTTTTGGGTCACCAAATATTATGTTCAAAGTGTTTTATGCTTTCTATTTTTCATGCATGTAGTAGATTAGATCTATTGATGATAATTGAATTATGTTGTTAAGTGTTGAATTTGTCAAAAGTTTTGAGGTTACTGATTCACCCTTCCCCTCTCAGTAACCTAGCTAGTCATGATTATTTCCAACATAGTAGACACTAGAAATGGTATGAGTTTTGGTTCATCAATTTTCAAGAAAGCATTGATTCCTGATTGAGTGCACTTATGCATGACATTGATCACCTCTTCTCTTCCAAATATAACCATTTATGCCACTCCTATGTTTGGAAAGTAAAAAGAAATAATACTTGTGTTACTCCTACACTGCCAATTAGTGTCAAAATGCCAAGTGGAAGTGTGTATAGTAACTAAGTCACCATTGTGTGTATAAAATGTGTCACACTTCTATAAATCATTATACTTAAGAATACCCATGAAAGAGGGCATCTCAAGAGGTGGCTTATAGCTCTCTATCTATGACGTGAAAAGGCTATGAGGTGGCCAAATGAGGTGTGTTTTGGACAAGCAAAGAAAGCCATGAAAGGAGATAACATGTAGGATAAGCAGTTAAAGACAATAAGTGAGATAACATATAAGATAAGCAGTGGAAAACAACAAGCGAGATAACATATATGATAAGAAATAGAAGCCAATGTTGAAGTTGATGAAAGATCAACCCCACAAATCCCAAAAATTACCTACATACAAACACCTGTCACAAAAGAGAGATGTAAAAGGCTATGGAGGCTAAAATTTCTAAATCCATAAATGAGACATTATTGATGAGCAAAAAGAGAAAGTGCTATAATAAAGAATGAATTAATCTAAATGAATGTTTACAATGAGAGATTGTTCTAATAAAGGAGATTGAAACCCTAAAAAGGTCTAACCTAGGTTGCATCATAATAATTAATAAAAGAATTAATTATTAGATACCTAAAGTTTAGCTTAAGTAGATTAGAGTTGATTAGAAAATATATAATTACTCTAACACCCCCCTTAAGATAAACTTAGGGAGTGGCTAAAAACCTAGAAACTACTA
Organism: Cupressus sempervirens; assembly: GCA_028749045.1. NCBI lineage: Eukaryota > Viridiplantae > Streptophyta > Pinopsida > Cupressales > Cupressaceae > Cupressus > Cupressus sempervirens. Next base: position 407,066,317 of record CM053791.1, read on the forward strand.
TTGAAAGTAGAAATGGGTCCTGACAACAAGGCTTGATGAGGTACCCAAGCACAACCAAATCTTTGAAAAGAGGAGAAATAGAGAAAACCACATGAGAAAAACTCTACTCCAAAAAGAGATGGAAATAATGCTAAAAAGAAAATAGGGAAGGACTGAAGAAGCCTCCAAGCTAGGGAATGTCCCAGAAGATAGGAACAAAAGATGATCATGAAGAACACTATTGAAACATGTAGAAGCTGTAAAGCTATGTCAAAAGTAACTGCTGATCTAAAGAACCTCTTTTGAAATAGAACCTAACTATGTAGAGAAGATTATAATTTGCATCAAATCAGGAGGCACACAAAGGCAAACAACTGAACTCGAAGATACAAATGACATGAAACACCAAATCTTGAAGAACTGATCAATCAAACCAAAGAAGCATGAGAAACAACAGAAGGACACCCCTAATGCATACAAGGGTGAGGCCATAGGAAACTAGAAAAGTGGGCTAAAAGAACTGATTGTCAAGGAACCACGATAAAGATGCACAAAAGAGTACATATGTGTGTACTGAGGTAATCAATCTCATAAATGTCATGAGGCTAATGTCATAGAAGGGACACTTACTAGACAAAGGAAGATGACAAACAAAGGTAAAATATCAACCTCCTATGGCACTTTAGTCAGAGTAGTGCATATACAACAAGGCACAAGATATAGTAAATCCCAAGAATACAATAATCTGCATGAGCGTCCTTAGATGACATTGCTCAAATCAGAAGGCAAAACAAGGCAAAACTATTGAAACTAAAATATAGATGTAGTATGGCACTTTATCTTAGTGTATTTGCAAGAATGCATAAAAATGATGTCTAAATAGACTAGAAGAGACATAAGACTAAAAGACTAGAAGAGACATAAGACTAGAAGAGACATAAGACTAATATAGTAGATAGTACAAGTCATGACAAATCATCTGAAGCAACGAAATCAATCCTTAGACTTGAAACAAACAAGATATCTACCAGAATGCAAAAATGCAGAAGACTGAATAGAATGTGCCTAGAGAAGAATTTGGAAAAATAACTAGCATCACTAGAAAGATCTCAGAAAGACCTTTCCAATGATATAAAGAATTCCCAAATTAGAGATCGAATGCTTAAGATATGCCTCCTAGAGTACAAAATTGTACCGTTAACTTTGACAATAGAAAAAGACATCAAAACTAAAAACTAGTTGTACCACTATGATGACTTGGAACTAGCTTTTCAACAATATCTTGTTTACGAAAAACGAAATCCATATGCCCGAGATATGAGCAAAAAATTGAAGGTAGGTCCAAATAGAGCCTGACAAAGAGACAAAAGTGTTGATGCAATGTTGACATCAACAACTGTCAAGCATAAAATTGATGGTCAAATGGCCGTTGAGGCAAAAAAAGCCTAAAAATGACTAGTTCACCAAAAATACTCATTGGAAAAATATCCTAGCCTACCAGAGAACTATAGTAGAGAGATAAGCTAGTGCCAAAAAACAAAGTCCGGTGGCCATAAAGCATCTGGTAAAAAAACATTTATTTTAAACAAAGGAAAATAAGTGCCTTAATCAAATTCCAAAACCATGGAATGGACTCCAACAATACGAGCAAATTTCTACACAAATACTGTCAACATAAAGAAACCATTGTGCATGAGAAGATCATGAACTGTAGTTGGGAGTGGAAAACTGCTAATGCATGTGGTTGCTAATATGCCTGGTGGAGCACAATCAACCAAAAATAATCTACCAAATGATCAGTGAAGTCACTAGTGATTAACCTGAAGTGAAGGGTGGGCATGAAGAATCCTAGTCATTCCTACCAAAAAAGGTGGCTTCACTTCCCTAAATAAATGTGCACCATAAAAAAAGTGCCTCGTCCCACCAAAATTGTGTTACCAATAAATCTTAGACACTACATTTGCCAATAATTGATGCCAATGGTGGAGTACATGCTTGTGATTGGAGGGCATTCGACAGAGGAGAGACAATGGAGGATATAGGAGCTTAAAGAATGGTGCAATATCTACTACCTACATTTATGCCAATCAAGATTGAGCTCCAAGAAGGGATTGTTTGTGCCTTCTCCAAACACATGCATGAGGGTTTTATCATCGAAAGTAGAGCAAATATAACATGAATCAGAAGACTAGGCTACATCTGAGATGCCCTCTATGTGGCCATGGAGAGAGTGCACAAATGCACCTATTGAGGATGATCACAGCTAGATTGTTTTGTCCATAGACCCATAGTCTACTATATGCCCATCTTTCAAAAATTCAACTGATGACATGGAGCTGCCATCACCAACCAGAGTAAGTTGCAGTCTGTATGGTGAATAGGCCAATCCTAATGCCTTGAATCTCCCATCTTCCTTGATTTCCTTGTACGAATTGAGGTTCTTATTGAATTTTTGTGCTCAGATTCTTTGTCTCATCAACCTCATGTATGAGGAACTCAATTTCCATTTGAGGAGGCAAAACTGGCTCAAGTACACAAACCACGCCCAAGAAATATCTCCTCTAAAAATAAATCAATGGTGTGTGGGCTCAAAAAAGGATGCTTTGATGATTTGATGATGTGTGGAGCCCAAGAAAAAATAGATTAGGTCAGACGCAAGGAGTGTGCTGTTATACACTGGTTACATGCCACCCCCAAAAATGCACATCATGTTTTCCAATCGTAGCCTTCAAAATCTCACACATGCAATATCCATAGAGAAGACTTGCACAATTTTTGTTTAAAAAACTAAACAAAAAAATAATCATGTTGATTCTTGAGCATTATTTTTGATAAATATAATTGAAAAATCATTATCTTGATTTGTGTGCCCAAGGCAATATGGTTTGGGTGCAATTTTTTTGCCTTAGATTTCAATAGCGTCCAAACTAGACGTATTTAATATGGAAATGGGGGTTTTCAAGTGCTCTAAGCTCAACGGTGATATCTGTTTGGGGTCAAAGTGCTCCAAACAAATAGGTCCTCCTCAAATATAATACAAAATCCTTTGAAAGTCATAGATCTAAAAACCCTTGCCAAATCTCTCAAGAACAGAACTGGGGCATGAAGATCTAGAGCTTTGATACCATGTTGAAGTTGATGAAAGATCAACCCCACAGCTCCAAAAAATTGCCTGCATGTAAACACCTATCACAGAAGAGAGATGCAAAAGGCTATGGAAGTTGAAATTTCCATATCCATGGATGAGACATTCTTGATGAGCAAAAAGAGAAATTGCTATGATCAACAATGAATGTTTACAATGAGAGATCATCCTTATAAAAGAGATCAAAACCATAAAAAGGTCTAACCTAGGTTGCATCATAATAATTAATAAAATACTTAATTATTAGATGCCTAAAGTTTAGCTTAAGTAGACTAGGGTTAATTAGAAAATATATAATTACTCTAATAGCCAATAGCATGAGAACGTATAGTCCAAAAACATAGAAATCTCAAGAGGCCTAAGAATCATGTTTTTCTTTATTATAATCAAGACCAAGGGGTCAACTAAATAGGATAGTGTTGGGATAGAGAAATAAGAATAAAGATAAGAATGAAGGCTATGCGTGATTGATTTAGGATAAGCAAGAACATGATGGGTTATGTTGATGGATAAGATAGCCAATATGCAAGGATAGCTCAACATTGTCTAGATCAAAGAGAGAATAGGGGATAGATGGAAGATGGAATAACTACTCATGATGCTTGTTTGGTAGGTTTTCATCGTAGTACTTATCCAAGGTACCACAAGAAGTGGTTTTCACCATAGGAAAAATTTATTTCTCTTTAATTTTGCTACCAAGGTACCACAAGTAGTGGTTTTCACCAAGGCATATTCTCTCTCTCTCTCTCCTCTTTTTTTTGATTTTTTAGATAAAATGAATAGTGCTTCTATTGGAAGGGTAAGTCATGATAGGCAAAGATCATAGAAAGATATGCTCAAAGATGTTGACAGGGTGATGAAAGGGAGATGATAGTAGGAAGAGTATATGGAGGATAAGTGTTCATGCCTTGGAAGGCTAGAATGAGGATGGATAGTAAGTGTAAGCTTGAAAAGGTTGCATAAGGGTAGGTGAGAAAGTGGGCAAGATCAACATTGGCACACACCTTGAAGGGTGGTGGAATGATGAAGGGATCATGGAGGAAATAGCTTGAGGTTTAGATGTATGAGGTAGAAGAGTAATGTTGGAGGAAGATGGAGTGGAAGGTTTTGAAATGTTCTTAGGAAGATGTTTGGAAGAAAATGGAGTGGAAGCTTTTGGAAGTGTGAATGTCAAATTTTATTTATTTTCAATATTCAAGTCTTTCAAAAGAGACTTGGGAATCCATATATCTTTTGAGTTTTCATTTCCTTTGGATGCTTTAGAATGGATTTCTTCAATGATGGATTTAGGAACCCATATTTTCTTTGATTTCACTTTTTGAATAAGGGACCTTTGTGGTCTCTTGAATAATTGTTCATTCTTTATATTCAAATGTCAATTAGATAGGAAATGGTGATCTTCATTTGTAAATGAATTCTTGTATTTTTTCTTAGTTGACCATCCAAATTTCTTCCAAAAGACTTGGGATTGTGGATGAATAAGGTTGTTTCAAATGGCTTATATGGAAAGATGGATGAAAATTTGTCAGGGATGAGTGTCTTTGTTGATCTTGAGGAATGATAGGAGGGCTAGGGGATGAGCTAGGAGTGAAAGTAGGAGATGGAGGAACATATGGTGCCAATATGGATGGAAGGTTGGAAGGATTTATCTTAGATGGATAAGGACCAATGGTAGATTTGGGAGATGCAAATGGATAGTGAGTAGGGATATCCACATCTTTAGAGTAAGCAACATGATCATGACCATTGATAGAATCATGAGTAGATTTGATATGAGTAACACCTTTGATAGGAGAATATGAAGCTTGAGCATAGTTTTGAAGTGGATATGGAGAAGTAGAACAAGAGGGGATAATTTTATCTTGACAAGTTTCTTTGGATAGAATATGCATAGTTATTTTTTCTTGATTTTCAATAAGATCAATGGAGATAGTGGAAGTGGTGTCTTCATCATACTTAGGAGGTGGATAAGACATAGGATATGGAAAATGACCTCTCAAAGGAGATGAAAGGGTGCTTGATATTGATATTTCTTGACATTTATATCTTTATATTTTCTAGAGTCCTTTTGACATGGAGCCACTTCTAAGGACAAGGGATAAAGAAGAGGGAATGAAGTAGTACTCATAGTAGGAAAAGTAGTGCATGAAGGTTGGGAATATTTAGTCTTAGTAGCATGGAAAATATTTGCAACCAAGTATAGATCTGCTTGAGTTTCTTTTAGAGGTAGTCCTTGAGGATAGACATAGTCAACATGGAAAGCATTAGGTTCTTTGTTTGGTAGAGGCATGTTAGAAAGCTTTAAAGTTTTGGGAATTTCACACATGTTGGAAGAAGTGAAGGTGTCAAGAAGACCATCACTAGACATAGGTTCATCAATATGATCTTTCTCAAGAGAAGTGTCCTCATCGCATGAGTCATTAGAGTTCCCAGTTTCAACTACCTTGTCATCGATAAGATCTTTGACTTTTTGCTTCAACTCTATGCAATCTTTGATTTTATGACCTTTTTTTCTATGATAATTACAAAAGTTATCATCTCTCCACCATGGAGGTTTGATTTAGCTTCATAAGGCCTAGAGTTGTCTGGTAATCTGATGAACTCATTATCAAGAAGTGTTTGCAAGATGACATCATAAGAATCTTCCAAGGGAGTAAAAGTTCTCGCAAAAGTATGTCTAGGATATTCTTGTTTTTCATCAAGTGAATAGGATACATCAATATCTTTATCAAAGATAGGTTTATCATGAAATCTTGGCATAGGCTCAAAGGAGGTATCACTTGCTTTCTCTCTACGAAGGTCTTTAGATCCAATCCATGAAGGCAATTGATTTCTTAGAGAGACAAAGTGTGTAGACTTAGAAGAAGAGGATGAATATGATCTTGAAGAAGATAACTTGTCTTCATATTGAGAGCTTAAGGGAGGCTTGTGTGACAATTCCACTCTTTCCTCTAACCATTTCTCAATTTTAGACTTCATTTCTATCATACACCTAGTGAGATGAAAGTAAGCAATATTGTTTGTTTCTTCTAGTTCTTTGTATCAAGTGTATAGATATTGAAACTCTTTAATGACATATAATAACTCATGATCATCTAGACTTGGTTGAGGTTTGGTAGAAAAAGGTTTGAATTCCATAGTGGTAGATAGGAAATCAAACATGAAGGAGACTAGAGGAATATAATAAGGTGACACAAGATACCTTGATGTACAATCTAGAGAGATAGAGTGTTCACTTGCCAAAGAAAAGTAGCAATGAACAAGTGAATTGTCAAGAAAAGTATCCAAGTAGCTTATGACACTAGAAACTCATGTCAAGTGCTAGGCAAGAATCCCAAATAGATAAAGAAAGAGATATGACAAATTGAACAACTTTCCCAATCAAAGAGTGTAGTCAATAGATCAAGGTAACCTTTTCAGTGAGAAGGAGGTCCTTGCAAGATGACATAGACTAAGAAGGTGGAAAACACCAAGAGAAGCTAGACCAAAGAGCCACTTTATGAAATTTAAAGCAATAGAGATAGCAAAGAAAGCCAAATGATGAAACTCTCCCTAGTAAGAAACAAAAGAAAATTGTTTCAACTTGATGTTTTGACTTGGTTGACAAAGTTTGACAATAGTTGATAGCATAAAAAGTTTGATGTTCAAAAGAATTTTTTTCAAGTAAGATAGTGACACATGGAGTAGTCTTCAAACAGTCAAGAAAAGGGACAAAGAAACCTTGCATGATACAAGCATATGTGAGGTCTTAAAAGGAAAGCCCTAGAACTACCATAATGTGTATGTTTAAAATATTTCCATAGGTCTAGCACATTCGAGAAGACATCAAGAAATATCTACCTAAAGGACATGTCTTGGCCCACAACTTGATGCTCCCTTCACTTACACAATGTGGTTTCCCACAATAGATATTGGCTTTGTCATAGATTGGCTACCCATATCTAAAGGAACACATATGCTTGAGTCAAATCTTTGGGTGATCTAGGTAGTCCACTAGGATCAATATTTGCACGAAGATATTGAGCAAGGGTGACCTCTAATCCTAAGGTTTCTAGTAAGGGTTCCATTTGTAACACCCCCCTTGCTCTTGATATGGGATACCTTATCACATGATAAGTAATAAACCTTGTGGCCACACTAGTGCCTTAAGCATTCTCGCCTAGTGTTTTCCTCATGGTTACAATCCCACAAGTACTTCCACTAGATGAAGACAAGTGCTACACCCCACAAGGATTTGGCCTTTGTCAAGGGGTTTGTGATTGTAGTCGGTCAAATTAGTTGAGTTTTTCCCATTCCCACTTTGAGTCATTCCTATTGGTATCTTTCCACCAATATCAGGCCCTCTAAAGGTGAGATCTCACCAGTGATATTAACAAAATGGATCCACACCAAAGCGGTCAAGATTTGTGATTAATCTTAGAAGGTGAAGAACATGCTCTCCTATTCCTTGGTGCTTCCCCCAAACATGCCAATTTTTTTTTTTAAAACCACTAAAAAGTGGAGTATCCCATTCACTTTTGAGATCTAATGAAGGCTCAAGATTTTTGATTCACCTATACTCTCCTACCAACAATGAACCCTACTCACAAGTTTTATGTTCCTATGAAACGAAATGAATAATCTAATGCTGTACTTGAAAATGAAATAAGATACAAGAAATACTTGATTTGTTTGTTTTCTTTGGGCAGCCCTACAAACATGTTAATAGCCATTTTATCTTTGACAAGCGTTATTTTCTTTTTCTTTGGCAAGCAAGTGTGCAACCATCACAAAACAACAAGGTTAGGGCACCAAAACTAAGTAATACCTACAACAAAAAGTGGCTAGTTGCCTCAAAATTCCAAGTTGTCTTCCAATCAAGTGTATTAAAAGAAGAAGTGGAAACTCATCACAAATGCTCTATTTTTAACTTTTTGTTTTGACCTAGTCAACAAGATTTGATTTGTTTGGTATTACTTTGGCTCTAAAAACATAAATAAAAGGAAGAGATCCCTACTAAAAACTTGAGAAATTTTTAAAAATGTAAGAAAATCAGCAATATCTCTTCATTTGTGCTCTAGGGACCCATTTTTTCAAAACAAACAAGTTTTTTCAAATTGAGTTATTGAGCCCTAATATAACTGCCAAATTCAAAAAACAAAGAACAAACCCCCTGTAGAATTCAGAGTCCTTTAAAAAAATATAGATTTTTTTGAAAATATGTTGATTTGCAACCATAAATGTTTATAATGAAAAAAAAGAAAAATTATAACGGACACCAATAAACTCAAAAAAATTTGAAAATTTGACTAAGACATGTAGGATTCTTCCCCAACCTACAAAATAAAATTCAGATCCAAAGTCCAAGTGGTTTGAAAGATATGATCCAATCTTTGAAAAATTAGGGTTCTAGTCTTTAAACCAATCTACATAAGAGTTAGCCTAAAAAGAAAAGTGAGAAACTTGTAAAACCACTTAATTAGATCCAATAAGTTACTGCAAAATACCAAAAATGAGATTGAAACTAAAATGCAAGAAAGAAAATGCAGCTATAAACTTGGTTCTAGCCCCACGATGAGTGCTGAAAATGTGTATATAAAATGTGTCACACTTATACAAACCATTATACTCAAGAATACCCATGAAAGAGAGCATCTCAAGAGGTAGCTTATAGCTCTCTATTTATGATGTGCAAATGTTATGAGATGGTGGCTCTCAAATGAACCAAACTATGCAACCCTTGCAAGGTGCACCATAGAATAAGAGATCTAAAGAGTAGAGGCAATGAGTGCCAATATCCAAGAATACTTAAATGGGCATGTAATGCAAATGAAAATCTAAGCTATATGAAATGAAAGATGCAAACTAAACTAGCAAGATGACAGTATTACAAATCCTTCCTACTTAAGCTATGTGGGCTAAACTATGAGCATAAAGAAAGTCTAAGCTATTCAAATGTCATAATGCAAATAGAATGAGAGCTAAGCTAAAATGTAAGAATGCTCCAAGTTCTCCAAAATCACCAAGAAAGCCTGCATCATAATGTTAGCATGAGAGTCTAAGGTTAGAGAATGAGGAGAGAGCCCTCTCTTTTAAAGAAAAAAGAGCAATTGAGATTAAAAGCCAAGAGATGCTTAATCAAGGGAGGATATGTTGATCTTAGATTGGTTTAAGCCATTTTACTTAGTTCATGCCAAACCAGTAATACGTGTTGAGCACAACATGTAAATATTAGGCCATGCTGAGTTGTAATGAGTGCCCAGTTACTCATGTGCCGAGTCACTCAAGTGTCAAGCAGATAGACAATGCCAAGGGATTCAAGTGCCGAGTAAATAGTGGATGCTGAGTAATGTAGGTGTTGAGTCACAATATATAGAATAGTGCATGCCAAGCATTAATGAATTCATATGCTGAGTGACATAGTTTTGATGTATTTGTTTGCAATGGCACAAACAACTATATAAACTATTCTTGAGCCAACTTAAGGATAGATTATGATCTTTTGAAGATAAGGACAAATCTATATTTGGATTCCCTATGCAATTACATGTAGCCAATAAAAAATGAGAAGGTTTAAGCGACAAAATGGATGAATCTCAGTTGTAGATTCATACCTAACCCTAAGCCACCTAAGTCTCCTTAAGGAGGACGAAGCCCTAAACTCAAAAAAAAAAACAAGGGGTGAGTGATCAAATTGGAAGAGTGAACAAGATAGTTTGCAGAGCATTCAAGGTGACTTAGAAGTAAGAGTGAATTTCATAATCAATTAGAGAAGAACAAAGAATAGAGAGAAGGATATAACATTGAGACATCAGATCATGAAGGATCAATTAGACATTGTGTAGAGGTGGTCTTTTATCAGGCAAGCAAGTGCCAATTACAAGATCTATGTTGAGACATTTTAATAGGTGATTTCAGTTAAATCTCTTAATAGAGTAGTCCTAACAGGCTATATGAAATCCTCTAACATGGTGCTTACTTAATTTTAAGTTGAAGTCCTCTAACTAGGCACACTTCTAACAAGGTGTTAAAATCCTCTAACAAGGTGATACCTAATAGTCTTTGTAAGCCTTTAACATGGCAAACCTTTCATAGGATAAACCATGATTCATGGTCAAATCATTGTAACCTTTATTGGATACACTTTATTGCTGCAGTAGTGAAGATTTGTGGGTGTCATTCCCACCCCAATTTTACCTTTTTTCTTGGAGGGTTTCTAGGTAATCATATATGGTGTTATGTGTGTGATTGATTACATGATTTAGATGCATATGCTTTGCATGTTATTTCTTTCAGTGTACATATTGAATGCATATGATGTATGAATGAATGATAAAAGTTTTATGGGTCCAAGTTTAGACTCTTAATTCACCCCCCTCTTAGAAGTTTACTCTCTTCCCACTTGTAATTCCAACAATTGGTATCAGAGCTAAGTTCTCTGAAAGAGAAGCTTTGCAGCTTTGAGGAAAGATCTTGAAATGGAAGTCTACAAGCTGGGAAAGACAATTGAAAACCAAGAGATTGAGATACATCTCATACTGCATCAACTGAATGAGGCAAGAGAGGAACTAAAAGAAATCCTTGAAGAGAAGGAAAGAAATTGCTATCGCAGAGAATGATACACTATACAAAGCGATGGACACTACCAAGCTATTTGTAGATGGTGACTCCAATGAATTTGATGCAACAATTGCAGATCTAATAGAAAAGAATAGAATCCAAGCTGAGGAAATCAAAAATCTCAAGCTAAAGTAAGAATCACAAGCTATACTACTATGTGAGGTGACTAAACAAAAGAAGAAAGACATGGAAGACAAAGCCGTGATTGAAGAAAAAAGAGTTCTAGCAAATAGATTGGAAAAAATCCAATAAAGTTAACCAAAATCTCCAATATACAATTGGACAAATGATGAATACCAACTATGAACTGAATGTCAAGGACATTGAGATAACTACATTGAAGTTGTGGAATGAATAATTGTAGAGTGAACTGAAAAGTGAAAAGGAATTTACCGAAAGTCTCGACAAGCCAAATGAAGCCATCAAATACTTTGAGCAATTACTAAGATTCCCTAGATCTGACAATGATACATCATGATTGGGTTAACCAAGCACTGAAGAAGGAGAATCATCCAAATTCATTGAAGAAAGCAACATCAAATGTAATAACTCCAAACCTACTTGTCATAATTGTGGTAAGAAAGGACATACTACTAATGTGTGTAGGAGCAAAAATACAAATCAGAATGTGACGCCTAAGAACATGACTCATTGTCATAAGTGCAACAAGAAAAGTCATCTGGCACATGAATGTAGGACCAAGACCATGCATAAACAAATATTTGAAGGATATTGCTACAACTATCAGAAGTATGGACACAAAGCCTTTGAATGTAGATCCAAATCCATATGGTCATCAAACAAGCCAACAAAGGTAAGAAACAATGGAAACTGTTATAATTGGGATTATAATACAAGATATAGCTATCACTATTGTCAAGAATATGGACATATTCCTAAGAATTGTATTATGACACACTTCAATGGTAACTACAAAAGGTGGTTGAGTCAAACTACATGTTTTAGTTGTTTGAAGACTGGTCACATTAGTAACCATTGTCCAACTAGGACAAAGGCACCAAGTTGTGAATTTGATAAAGGCGAAGGCAAGGTAGATGTTGAACACATCAAAGATGAGATGAACAAGACATGGAAAATTACAACACATCAAATGGAGAAGGGATCACTTCACCCAATGGGTCAAGTGATCACACGTCAACAAATTAGGCAATCGAGAGGTATGTGGGACTGATATTCAAGTGTTATATCATACATCCATTCCAAAGGAGATAGTACTAAAAATACTATATTGGCATGAATAAAGATGCAAGATGTTGAAAATTCAAGTTAAATCTTTAAGTTTTTCATGTTGTTGTCGAGTATGAAAAGTTTCCTATGTATGCTGAGTGGAATGTTAATTGATGCCGATCTGCCAGACTATCTAGTTGATGCCGAGCTCATAGTAGCTGCCAAGTAGTGGAAATATCAATGGATGTCAAGTGATTCTGAAATTGGTTGATGCCACACTTATAGGTATGTAAGCACTCAACATTAAATGCAAGGTTTTCGAAGGGTATATGATCAATTTTTGCTCATTATTCATCATTTCAAATTCAAGAAAGAGCAAGTAGAGAAAAAGGTGAGCTAAAAACCTGTCCAAAGCATTTGTAGAGAATTTAGCAATGATTTCACATTAGTTTATTAGATTTCACTAGATATTTATCATAAGCCAAGCTATACAGTTTACTTTTGCATAAACCCTAGTTTGACAAAATGGTGTCTAGTTCAAATAATGTTGAAGGAAGTTTTGAATGTTCAACTTGTTAGTAATGAAGTTAAGCAACCCATATTTAAATTTATTCCTAACATTGCCTATAAACAAGATCCTTTTGGCACATTGTCAATGATCCTACCAAATGTTATTATGGTGCAAGATGTGAGGAAGTGTTACAATTTCAAAATAGGAGGTATAGGAGACATGGAGATTAGAGATGCATATAAAATATTGTGTGAGAATGGCGTGTTGAAGGAGTAATTTAAAATCATTGAGAAAAAGGGTTTGATACGAGCCCTAGATTTTTTGAATGTGTTTAAAACTGAGTGGAAAAGAATTGTACTAAGCCAAATTCATGATGGTTCTTTATGGCCAAATCCACTAGAGTTTTCCAAAAAAATACCAAAAGGTTTATATGATATTGTTGAGAAAAAATGGCATTACTATCTAAATTTGGAAAAACAAATCAGGGAAACAACTTTAGCTCAAGTGATGCTAGAGTTAACAAATGGACAGATTGCTAAGGCTATCAAGAGATATGCAGTTACGTTTACACCTAAATATAGAGCCTTCAACATTCTTCAAAATAACATTGAAGATGTGGTCAAGAAATCAACCCAAATATGGAAATTTATCTATGGGTTGACCACTGTAAAACAAGGAGAAGTTGACCCTTCAGAGGGTAAAATTGATGATAAAGATGATGGCAATGATGATGATAAAGAAAATGATGATAAGAAAGATGATACAGCTGGGGAAGAAACTGAAAAGAAAACTAATGACAAGGCAACAACTAAGCAACAACAAGATGAATAGAGTGTGCAGGACACACAAATGTCAAGTGTTAGTCCCCCTCAGGACACAAGTATAAAAATTGAGACCATAACTATAAAGGATGTTTCTGATGCTACAACTCAGAACATCAATCCACTTACTGTAGAAAATAGGACAGATAGATTCATTTGTACCTAAAGCACAAGAAAAAGGTACTATTCAAGTCATAGTGATAGATCAAGACAAGCCTGAAGAGCATGAGTTAACACCTAAGGTGAAGGAACAAGAAGCCATCCAAGCACTGGTAACTCTACTAGCATCTAGCACTCCTTCTACATAGGTTCTTCAGAAGCTAAGCATGAAATTCATTCCATTACAAATCTCAGTGCCAAGCCCTAGCTCATCAAAGGTCGATAAGGTAATTCACTATGGAGACATAAGCCTTGATGAAGAAATTGTGATTCCAAAATTTGACTATGACACCATGAATTTGGAGCAAATATGCATTTTGCAACAAGCCTTAGAAAAGAAAAAGCATCAAGAAATGCTCAAGAGAGAACATAGGCAGACACAAGCACTCCAAGATATTAAAGACATCTTTTTAGATGCATTCAACTTGCCAACTCCTGAAGAGACCAAGCCACTAATAGAACAAATGACATATATAGTGGAAAAGGTTAGTAATAAAGACCTTGATACACCTACAAATTTTTTAGAATGGTCTGAGAAGAAGTTTCAAGGAAAGGTGAATGAGAAAATATCTAGTGAAATACCACTAACTCAAGTTGCATTGGCAACTAAGGTTGAAGAGGTAAAGAAGGTACTTGAGAATATATTCTCACTATACACAAAGCTATGTGATCCTATACTCTTCACTCAAGAGACCATGAGTCATATTTTGAATCTGGAGGGAAACCTCAACATATTAGGTACTAAGCTACCTCAGAACCCAACTCAAAGTGAGAAGCATTTCAGAACATTGCTTCAGACACAAAGTCAATTAGTTGTATTGACAATAGATGAGGCTAGCATAAGAGCCAAATTGACATGTATACATACATCCCTTACCCCACACATGGAGATACTACACAAGGAACTAGGTTATATCAAGACTCTACTGAAAAAGGACCCCAATCTTTCTACCTTAGATGGCCTAGTAATTCAAGTCATTGGATGTTTCATGTGACAACTGGGATGCAACCCTCAAGATCATAATGCATGCCCATAAATCCTTTTTGGACAAACACAATATAAGTGTATAGCCCATCTGACACAAGTGTCAAAAGAGGGAGAATAAAGAAAGGGGGAGAATAAAGGGGGAGATATAACAATAAATGGGGAAGAATAAAAGAATAAAGAAAGAAGCAAACAGATAGAGATATCAACTAAGATAGAGCAGATCAGATGTTAGAGTATTAGATACAATGCATTGAACTCAGAAGGGAGTATATATTTTGGATACAAATTAGACACATTAACTTAGGGGGAGTTATTAATTTTGAGGTATATAGGTTATTGTAGATTTTTGAAATTTTGAAAGTTTTGTATATAAGCCAAGTCATGGATATGTTATGCTCGAGAAGATTAAGGTTGATTATGTGTATTCAAGTGTTTTTTACACTCATGTCAAAGAGGGAGATTGTTTATCTTAGATTGGTTTTGACAAGTGAGTGTTAACACACTTAAGCCATTTTACTCAGTTCATGTAGAACCAGTAATACATGTTGAGCACAATATGTAAATATTAGAGCATGCCAAGTTGCAATGAGTGTTGAGTCACTCATGTTCCAAGTCACTCAAGTGATGAGAAAATAGACCATGTTGAGTGATTCAAGTGCCAAGTAAACAATGGATGCCGAGTAATGCAGGTGCTGAGTCACAGTTTATAGAAGAGTGCATGCTGAGCATCAGTGACTTCATATGCCGAGTGACATAGTATTGACATATTTGTTTGCAATGACACAAACAACTATGTAAATAATTTTTGAGCCCACTTAAGGATAGATTACAATCTTTTGAAGATAGGACTAATCTATATTAGGATTCCTTATGTAATTGCATGCAACCAATTAGAAAATGAGAAGGTTTAAGCAGCGAAATGGATGAATCTTAGCTATAGATTCATAGCTAACCCTAAGCCACCTAAGTCTTTTTAAGGAGGATCAAGCCCTAAACTTAAAAAAAATAACAAGGGGTGAATGATCGAATTGGAAGAGCAAACAAGATAGTTTGTAGAGAATTCAAGGTGACTTAGAAGTAAGAGTGAATTGCAAAATCAATTAAAGAAGAACAAAGGATAGGGGGAAGGATACAACATTGAAACATCGGATTGTGAAGGATCAATTAGACATTGTGTAGAGGTGATTTATTATTAGGAAAGCAAGTGCCTATCATAGGATCTATGTTGAGACATTTTAACAGGTGATTTTAGTTAAGTCTCTTAACATAGTAGTCCTAATAGGCTGTATGAAATCCTTTAACAGGGTGCTTACTTAATTGCAAGTTGAAGTCCTCTAACTAGACACACTTCTAACAGGGTGTTGAAATCTTCTAACAAGGTGAGACCTAACAATCTTTGTAAGCCTTTAACAGGGTAGACCTTTCACAGGATAAACCATGATTCATGGTCAAATCATTGTAACCTTCATTGGCTACACTTTATTGCTACAGTAGTGAAGATTTGTGGGTGTCATCCCTGCCCCAATTTTACCTTCTCACTTGGAGGGTTTCTGGGTAATCATATATGGTGATATGCATGTGATTGATTACATGCTTACATGATTTAGATGCATATGATTTGCATGTTATTTCAGCTTACATATTGAATGCATATGATGTATGAATGAATGAAAAATGTTTTATGTGTCCAAGTTTAAACTTCTGATTCACCCCCCCCAGAAGTTTACTCTCTTGCCACTTGTATTTTTAATAGGATAATGCATCTTGAGTGATCCATGTGCACAAGTATCTCCACCATTCACAATCAATAGTTGGCTTTTGAGAGGGAAAGTAATGCATGGAGAAGAAATAAAGTTATTTTTAAAATAGAAGATTCCTCTCACATATAAAATTATGAATTTATGTGTAGACAAAAATACCTTTTCCTTTTATTTTTAAAAGAGGAATAATGCTTTATGTTTGTTGGTGAAGTGGGTATTTTTATTTAATTAAAAGGCAACATGTTCTTTTAATTAAAAAAAAGACTTAGGATAAAGTGGTCAAACCAAAGGTTATAACTGAGTAATTAGATTTTTGAGGATTTGACCAGGAATAAGTGATTGATAAATTATGTAAAATGCTAGCAAGGGGGCTCATAGTCTAGATGATCATTTTTTGGTGATTACGACCATATTGCTCATGCAATGAAGGAGGAGATGAATGAATTTTATAATTATACCTGAGCTCAAGTACTAATTGAGTGATTCTATTTATTTTGAGCATAAGTCATAACCAAGTTAGGCAGAGACAAGACCAAAACCAGAGTATACTGAGCATAGAGACTATTGAGCTATATAGAGATCATCGAGAAAAGGTTATACTGAGTGACAATACACAAGAACACTATATTTACCAAGTGAAATAGAGACTACATCAAAGTTTGAATTGGTACAAAATATGATGAGACATGATCATATTGAGTTGGTGAAATGGTTTATGATGATTGAGGTAAAGATTCAAAATGATTTTCTTGAAGTATGTGAATTGATTGTTGATGATTTCAAGAATGAAAGGATCAATGGAAATAAAGGATGAAACATAAATGAAATGGTGAATAATTCTAAACTATTGATTTTGATCAGAGAAGAATTCTAGAAAGTTCCAATACCCTAGTTAGGTCAGACAATGAAAAGGAAAAATAAAACTATAAAAGGACATATCAAGAACAATTTTAAGGTTATTGTTAAGAATATTGTGTAGTAGTTTTTGCTAGTGAGATAAGTATTAAAGAAAGAGAGGAAGATAAAATATCAAAGCTAAGAACAAAGGTCAAAGAGTGGAGATAAAGATAATATAGAGAGGAGTTGAAGATCTATCATAGAAGGTGATAATTAGTGAGTAGAAGAGGAATCTAATCAGGAAAAGTAAGTTGCTATTATAAAGATTATTTGCTGCTACATTCTAATCACTGTAGTAGTTTCAAAATCTTTGAAAAAGGTGGACTTAACAACCCTATATGTATAGCTCTTAACCATGTACACACTGAAAGAGTATTGTAAAAGCCTTGAGAAAGGTAGATCCTTGCAGGTCTTATTGTATACTCCAAATAAAGTAAGTCATTAGAAGTGACTAAACATTGTAGCCCTAACCTAACACCCTCTTACTATAGTAGTGATGGATTTGTGGGTACCATCCCCACCACAATTTTCCTTTTGACCAAGGGTTTCTCAGATATCAAATAATTGTGTTATGTGTAATGTTTCATGAGCTAATGTGTTTATAGTTAGTGAATGTTGAATTAGTTATGTTACTTGCATTTACAAAGTATTGTGATGAATGTTAAGTGATTACTGAGTTATAGAAGGAAAAGGAAAGGTTCAAAATTTTATTAAGAATAAAAGTTTTTGTGGATATTGATTCACCTCCCCTCTCAAAATTCTATCTCTCCTAATAATTCCAAAAATTGGTATCAAAGCCTTAGTTCTCTTGTTGAAGGTTTTACCACTTGAGAGTAAAATATCTGAGTCATGGAGAGGTATGGGTTTGATAGGACTATTGACAACCATATACTAGAGATAAGGATGACCATGAGTCAAATCAATTAGATGAAAGATGCATTGAGCTAGGCATTGAAAAGAAGGAAGGAAATTGCTCATCAAACCAATGAAACAACTTATTAGGAACAAGTTATTGAAGAGTTATTGGATGGAAACATGTTTGATGAATCTGATGCTATAATAGATGATTTACTAGAGAGAAACCATAGTCTTACTAAGCAAGTTAAATCACTAAAAAAGAGAACAAGAGTTGTAGTTTACTAGGAAGTGTGAACTAATGGAACAAAAGAGAAAGGTTTATGATGACAAGAAAATGATTGAAGAAGACAAGAGACAAATCACTGCAAGACTGGATGCAAAGGATGAATAAATCGCAAGACTAAAACATAATAATTATGATCTAGTAAATCAAGTGCTCGATGCAAATACTGAGATTGGCAGGAAGATGGAATAAATTATTGAGTTAAAACTAAGAATGAAAAATTTAAAAGAAATTTTAAAAAAAAAAAAAATCATTTGAAGAATGAAAAGATCAAAAGAAAGAGTCAATATATTGGCTAAACAATTCAAAGGAAAAAGTTGATTGAGAGATATGTTTGGACTAGGTTATGCTGAGCACTCCACTATCAAGCAAGGAGAATCATCAAAGCAAGATAAACAATGGAATGTGTACACTAATCCAAAGCCAAAGATTCCTACATGTTGTCACTATGGAAAGCTGATGGGGACACAACCCAAGAACAGAATGGAAACAACAAAAAAGGGAAATTATATTAATTGAGAAAATAAGCTAGTACAAATAGTACAGGAAAATGAACTTCAAAACATGCCCTAAGGGCTTACAATAGCATAAATCTGGAGATAATTTCTCCTTTTAGGACCTCCTCTCAAACTCCACTCCGAATTGCCTTTTACAATGCCAGAAATCTCCTTAAATAGACCTCGGAGGGTTAAGGACTAGGAGTACATTCTAGAAAGTGCTAGTAGGCATCCACCAACCAAATAGAAGGTTCCAGAAGCTGCGTTAGAAGTCGGTGCAAATCTAGAAGAATCCAAAAATAGTAATCGAACTTCCGAGAGGCATAACTTTTGAACCGTAGCTCCGATTGACGAACTGTTTACATTTTCGAAAAGCTCTCAAAGCGCTCTATAGCCTTATGAACAAGATTTTCTCGTCCCCCATTTTTTGACCCTTTTTGAGGTTATTTAATGCCCCAAACCTGACTTTGAAGCATTCTTAGGAGGTCTCCAAAACCCAAAAAACTGCAATAACTTTCAAACCGTGGAGCCTATTGACCTGATTCTTTTTCTGGAATGCTCTAAATCATGATTACATTCATCTGGCCAATTCACACCTTCTAGTTTATAGAAATGATGGCCCAAATACATGCTCCTATTTTTTCAAGACTTTCAAACGCACTGATAGTTGAACTATGAGAGTTGGAACCTTTATTTGACCCAAATGGGTATCCAAAAATGTAAAGACATGAAACAAAAACTAAGTCTAAATACTTTTTTTTTTTTTGGGTGACACAGGATTGCCCTTATACCTCTGGATGCTCCTACATCAGACACCCAGGGTAGATTGAAAAGTGACCCTGTCACTTTATGGATGGTAGAGGAAATCCCAAATGGGAAACCTCAGCTGCTGAAATCCAAGTTGAGTCCTCGATCGGCTGTCCTTTCCATTTGACCAAATACTCTTCATACTGCTTGTTTTTGGTACTCCTACCCACACGATGATCTAGAATGTCTTCTATCTCCTCCTTCTTAGAAGTAGGAATTGGACATGGCTCTAAAACCAGCTCCTCATCTACACCATCATCATGATACTCTGTTAAATCTGCAATGTTAAAAATGGGAGAAATGTGAATACCATCTGCCAGCTCCACCTCATATGCATTTCCTGAGTCATGTTTCTTCAAAACTTTGCAGGGGCCAAATTTCTTCATTTTCAACTTATTGTAAGTACCGGCTGGAAATCTTTCTTTTCGTAAGTGCACCATAACTAGATCCCCTACTTGGAATTCCTTATGTCTTCTCCTTTGATTAGCCCTAGCTTTATACTCTTGATTCATCTTGGTAATGTGTGCTTGAACCTCCTCATGTAGACGCTTGATATGTTCAACAAATTCCTCAGCTTCAGCACTTGTCCTCTCCCCTTGTTCTATCTTCCTCAATTCTGGTGCAATCCTTGGGCTATTCCCATATACAATTTGAAATGGTGATTTTCCAGTACTCCTATTTACAGAGTTATTATAAGAAAACTCTGCCTGTGGTAGAATCAAATCCCATCCCTTGGGCTTATCTCCAACTAAACATCTCAGCAAATTGCCCAGACTTCTATTTACCACTTCTGTTTGGCCATCAGTCTGCGGGTGATGCGTGGAACTGAATTTCAAGTCTGTTCTTAACTTTTTCCACAATGTCCTCCAGAAATACCCCATAAATTTAGTATCTCTGTCAGAAACTATGCTCCTTGGAACCATGTAGTCTTACCACCTCTTTGAAAAACAAGTCTGCAATATGGATAACATCATGAGTTTTGTGGCATGGAATGAAATGTGCCATTTTGGAGAACCTATCAACCACCATGAATACTGAGTCATTACCCCTTTGTGTCCTTGGCAATCCAAGAACAAAATCCATACTTATGTCCTCCCATGGCCTTGATGGAACAAGCAATGGCTGATATAGGCCAGTATTATGACTAAACCCCTTGGCAACTTGGCAAACCTGGCAACTCTGTACAAACTTCTTCACATCCTGTGTAATTTGAGGCCAAAAATAATGTTCTCTAAGAATGGCAATGGTCTTATCTCGACCAAAATGTCCTGCCATCCCCCCACTGTGTTTCTCCTTAATCAAATTTTCCCTCATGGAACTCCTTGGAATGCACAATTGACTACCTTTGAACAACATGCCATCCTAAATCAAATAGTCTAACCACTTGGTTCTATCTACAACAACAGGTTCTTTACAAGCTTTCCATGCTTCAGCAAAATCAGGATCCTCAGGGTACAAATTCTTGAGTTCATCAAACCCAACTACTTCAACCTGCATTACTGTAAGGAACAACTGTCTCCTACTTAGTGCATCTGCAACCCTGTTAGATTTTCCACTTCTATGCTTCAACACAAATGTATAGCTCTGCAAGAACTCTACCCACTTCATATGCCTCTGATTCAATTTACCTTGGCTATTTAGGTACTGTAATGCCTGATGATCAGTATACAAAACAAATTCCTTTGGCAATAAATAATGCCTCCATTTCTTTAAGGCCTGAACTATTGTATAGAACTCTTGATCATAAACAGAATACTTCTTCTTTGCATCATTCAATTTTTCACTAAAATATGCAATAGGCTTACCTTCTTGGCTTAATACAGCCCCAATAGCGCTACCACTAGCATCACAATCCACTTGGAATACTTTTCTAAAATCTGGAAGTGCCAACACAGGCTGTTCAGTCACCTTCTTCTTCAACAATTCAAAACTTCTCGCAGCTGATGCAGTCCATTTGAACTCTTTTCTATCCCCTCTTATTGTATCAGTTAGGGGTGCACATATGCCACTGAAATTCTTAATAAACTTCTTGTAAAAACTAACAAGACCATGAAATGATCTTACCTCAGTAGCAGACCTTGGAGTAGGCCATTCCAAGATGGCTTTTACCTTCTCTAGATCCATTTTGAGACCTTCAGGTGATATAAAAAATCCCAAATAGACTAACTCCCTTTTTGCAAAGACACTTCTTTAGATTAATTAATAGTTTCTCTTCCCTTAGCCTTTCAAGGACACTACGAATATGCAGTAAATGTTCTTCCAAAGTCTTGGTTAAAATTAAAATATCATCCAAATAGACAATAACAAATTTTCCCAAGAACTTCTTAAGTACCTCATTCATGAGCCGCATGAAGGTGCTTGGGGCGTTTGTCAATCCAAAGGGCATGACTAACCACTCATAAAGACCCTCCTTGGTCTTGAAGGCTATTTTCCACTCATCTCCTTCTCGAATCTGTATCTGATGATAGCCACTCTTCAGATCTATCTTTGTGAAGTACTAAGCTCCACTCAAGCAGTCCATAAGATCATCCATCCTTGGTAAAGGAAACTGGTACTTGATGGTTATCCTATTTATAGCTCGAGAATCTGTACACATCCTCCACTCTCCATCCTTCTTTGGTGCAAGTACTACAGGTACTACACATGGACTTAGGCTCTCTTGAATCAAGCCCTTCCTCAACAACTCCTGAACCTGTCTATTTAGCTCCTCTGTTTCAGTAGGAGTCATCCTGTGAGCAGCCTTGTTAGGCAAACTAGCTCCTGGAATTAGATCTATCTGATGACTGATTTGCCTTACTGGTGGCAATCCATCTGGAACATTATCAGAGATAATATCTCCAAATTCCCCTAGTAAATCTGAAACTTCAAATGGTATTTCACTACTACCTTCTTTATCTTTCCTAGGAATCAAAGCATAGCACATATGCTGATGTTTCATGCCATCTAAAAAGTTCCTTCCATCAACAAGACAAATCCTAGCACTGCTACATACCTTTTCACCTTCCTTTTTCATGGGCTTCAATTTGTGGCAAACTCCATCCTTTATCAGAGAGTATGTGTTTGCATGTCCATCATGTATTGCGTGTCTATCAAACTGCCATGGTCTACCCAACAATAGATGGCAAACATCCATCAAAATAACATCACATAGAACTTCATCATGGTAACTCCCAATTTTGAATTTTACTAAACATTGTTCACTTACCAGGACCTTATGATCATATTTTACCCAAGAAATCTGATAGGGTTGGGGATGTTTCTCCCTCTTGAGCTTCAGCTTAGAGACCATCTCTTCTGATACCAAGTTATTAGTGCTACCACCATCAATGATCACATCACAACATTTATCCTCACACTTGCATCTGGTATGGAACAAACTCCTCCGTTTTCCTGGTTAATTCTCACCACTTAGTAGGACTCTTTCATTTACCAATGTCTCTCCTCTTTTTGCATCCTCTGAATGTGATGATTGTGCATCCTCATCCACATGAGCAAACCTAGCTTGGCCCTCAGCTCTCCTATCTGTCCTTCCTTGTCATTGAGGGCATTCAAAGGCATGATGACCTTCTTCATTGCAATGGAAACAGGTACCACGGAAGCCTCCTCTTCCTTGTCCACGTCTTCTACCTCTTCCTCTTTGATTTCCAAAGTCTTGATCATGGGAGCGGTTGAAACCCTCATTCCTATGGTTTTTGCTAGTACCCACATCTTCATTTTTCTTTTGGGTTTCATTGTGGCCTCTAGATGATCTACCGCTTCCCCTTCCTCCTTGACCGTGCCCTCTTTGTCTTCCTTCAAACCTTTTATTCAGCTTCTCTTCAACTCGTAGGGCAAACTGGTATGCCTCTTCAACGCTGGTCATTCTTACCAGACTTAATTCCTCTTGGATGCTAGGTCGCAACCCACTGATATAACGAGCAACCTTCTCCTTATTTGCTTCTGCATGCCCCGCTCTAATCAAGAGTCAGTAAAACTCCTCTATATATTCTTGGACTGATCTTCCTGCTTGCTTTAACCCATGCATCTTCTTAAACAGATCAAGCTCGTAGTCCACAGGAATGAACTGCTTCTTCAATTTGTCCACCATGCGATCCCATCTTGTGATCTTCTCCTTTCCTCTTCTAAGTCTTTCCAGTTGAACCTCTTTCCACCAGATTTTGGCATGGCCTTTCAGTTTGGCCTTTGCAAACTTAACCCTATCTGGGTCCCTTATATCCTCATACTCAAAGTATTCTTCCAGTTCATTGATCCAATCGATCAACTCATCTGGTTTCAGATTTTTTGAAAATATACCCACTTCAATTGTAGGTCTTTTCCCAAACTTAGTAATGGCCCTAAAAAGCCTTTCCTCTACAGGATTCAGAACTTCCCCGTCAACTTCCTCTTCTGGTCCCATTACTTCCTCTTCATTTTCATCCTCACTATTGTCACCTGCGGCAACATTTGCTCCTCTACGAAGCTCCTCTTGCAATGCTTGTACCTGCCTCTGGAGGGCTCTAACCTCCTTAGGATCAATAGCTTTGGCCCTTCCACCACTCTCTCTTCATGGAGGCATCTTCTAACTTGAACCCACAACCACACAGTCCTGGTGCAAATTGCCTCACAATCGACGCTCTGTCTACACACTCAGGAAAACAAACTCTGATACCACTTGATGGGGACACAACCCAAGAACATAATGGAAACAACAAAAAAGGGAAATTATATTAACTAAGAAAATAAGCTAGTACAAACAGTATAGGAAAATGAACTTCAAAACATGCCCTAAGGGCTTACAATAGCATAAATCTGGAGATAATTTCTCCTTTTAGGACCTCCTCTCAAACTCCACTCCGAACTGCCTTTTACAATGCCAAAAATCTCCTTAAATAGACCCCGGAGGGTTAAGGACTAGGAGTACATTCTAGAAAGTGCTAGTAGGCATCCACCGACCAAATAGAAGGTTCCGAAAGCTGCGTTAGAAGTCGGTGCAAATCTAGAAGAATCCAGAAACGGTAACCGAACTTTCGGGAGGCATAACTTTTGAACCGTAGCTCCGATTGATGAACCGTTTACATTTTCGGAAAGCTCTCGAAGTGCTCTATAGCCTTATGAACAAGCTTTTCTCATCCCCCATTTTTTGACCCTTTTCAAGGTCATTTAATGCCCCAAACCTGACTTTGAAGCATTCTTAGGAGGTCTCCAAAACCCAAAAAACTGCAATAACTTTCAAACCGTGGAGCCTATTGACCTGATTCTTTTTCTGGAATGCTCTAAATCATGATTACATTCATCTGGCCAATTCACACCTTCTAGTTTATAGAAATGATGGCCCAAATACACGCTCCTATTTTTTTGGGATTTTCAAACGCACTGATAGTTGAACTATGAGAGTTGGAACCTTTATTTGACCCAAATGGGTATCCAAAAATGTAAAGATATGAAACAGAAACTAAGTCTAAGTACATTTTTTTTTTTTGGGTGACACAGGATTGCCCTTATACCTCTGGATGCTCCTGCATCAAAAGCCTAGATACACTGCAAATATTTGCAAGAGAAAAACTAGTAAGTCCAATGTTACTACAAAATTTGATGGTTATTCTTATCATTGCAATAAGTATGGAAATCAAACCTAGAAGTGTAGATCCAATTTTACTGAATCACCTAAGAAGTATGCATTTAATAGATACTACTATACTTGCAATAAGTTTGGGCACAAGTAATAGGAATGTAGATCATTGATGAAATATAACTATAAACCGAGAAATAAAGGTAATAAAATTAATTGGGATTACAATACATGGTGTTAATGTATTTCATGTGAAAATTATGGTCATATTACCATAAATTACATGAGATTACACTTTGGAGGAAGATCTGGTAATGGGAGGGAGTGTAGAATGATATACCATCATTGTTAGAAGGTTGGTCATTTAAGAAAGAACTATAGAAACTGAGTATCAACAACTAAAGAGACAGATCCAAAAGGTAAAGATAAAGGCAATGTGGATGAAATTTGTGAACAAATGAATAAGACATGGAGGAAGTATTTAGAAGAGAATAAGACATCAAATGAAACTAATGGTGACACCTCATCTAATGGATTAGGTGTATCCAACAATTCTAACTAAGCCTTAGAAGAAGGTAAGAAACTGCACTACCAAAGATATATCTTACACCAATTCCTAAAATGAAGTGGAAGGAAGTCCATATTTGCATAAAATTTGATGCACAAGGATAACTCATGAAGTTTGGAAATCTTGCAAATGGGAAATTTAATTGAGTTTGTTGGGTAACTACAAGCTAGCAGTGTTGACCGAGCAAGAATGAATGAAATATGTAATAATGTTTTACCTGAGTTTGAGAGAACTTTATTATTTTAACTGAGTAATGATAGAAGTGGGTTGTGATTGAGCAGTTAGTGGTAACTAAGTTCATTAAAGATGGTTGAACGTGGAGTACAATCATTTAATATGCCCTAGTGATCACAAAGGTAAATTTATCGCATATATATAGGGGTTTTTAATGTTTATTATTTTATTCTACATTTGAAGAGCTTATTAAAAAATTGAATGATTTGTGTTGAGAATCAATTACAAAAGCTTGAAAGTGTGAATTTGTTAGTGAATTCAAGCACCAAAGAGGGTTTGAAGAAATTCAAACAAACAGTAAAGTGTTTATCAAAACCCTACTAGCAAAAATGGCTTTGAATTCCACAAATGTGAAATGATGGACAAAGGAAAAGGTGAATCCAGTTAATTTGATTAAGAATGAAGTGGGTGAAGTGCCAAAATACAAGCTATATCTAGAAGTTGCTACACAAAATGACAAGGTAGGTTCCTTGTCTTCAAATCCACCTTGGGTTTTACTTGTTAACAATATCTATTCTTTTTATCATTGCAAAATTGTTGAATTCAAAGATAATGAACTACATGAGGTGTACGGAGAATTGTGTGTTGATGGAAATTTGAAGGATGACCACCAACACTTGGAAACCAATGGTTTCATCCATGCCCTACATTTCCCTAAAGAATCTAATGCAAATTTGATTCAAATAGTGTTGAGTAGAGTGCATGGCATGCACATGTGTCTAGATGAGCCAATCAAAATTAAAAAAATTGATGTTATTCATATGGTTAATGGATACCTAGTTAGAGAGAAGGAAAAATCCATTCAGACGACATCAAAGAACAAAATTGAAGAAAATACTAAAGCACAATGGGATAGAAGAGGTTTAAAAGTGAATACGACAACTATTTTGGAGATAAAATTCATAGTGTATGTGGTTGCATACAAAATATTCCAATCTAGCAAGCCCAACAATATGCCATGTATGATAGTTGACCTACGTTATAAAACTATGAAGAAAGGACATAAGTATGATATTGTTGAGCTACAACTAAAGCAACCAATAGATAATGTGATGACTATTCAAGTTGTAAGGTCTAATACATACAAGTTTTTTTACTTTTGGTATGAATTTTCTTCTATATGTAAAACTATTTTCTATCTATTTAGACAAGTGAACTAGAGAAAAAACACCCCTATCATTTACCAATTAATGAGTTTATTTGGACAAGTTCAAAAATATAATGATGATGTTTGTTTTCTATTTGATACTAATAATACACTTGTTAAAGTTATACTACCTAGGGTTGCATGTCTTGAACCCATGGACTATGAGGTGAACATAGATTAGGCTACCAAGGCCATTGAAGCTCTATTGAATGAGTCAGTTAACAAGGATGCCCCATGATTTGAGACATATGGAGACACCAAGGAAAAGATAAAATTGCACATAGTGGTCACCAAAGTTGATAAGAAATCTAAGAAGATGATGAGTACACTTAAAAGTTCATTTGGTAGAAATGAATCTGATCAACCATTAATGATCATTGAAGGAAATGATGGAGATGATGCAGGAGAAGAGGATACATGCAAATAAATTATTGTTGTTGAGCCACAAACTATAAAAGGAAAGAAAATACCTCTAGCTACCCCCATGAATCCTAAGAATACAAGATCCAGAACCCAAGATGCACAAGAGGTAACTCCAAAATTAAAGAAAGGTATTGTTGAAATCACTAAACCCACTCAGCCACAAGTCAAAACATATCAAAAGAGAAAACAAGCCCCTAAGTCTTTAAACAAAATGGTCAATAAATCTAGTCTAAGGAGAAGAAAAATGATTATAAAAGATGATGATGATGATATTGAAGATAATGAAAGGACTAAATTAGATGAAGTAAGTCATGCCAAATCTATTGCACTAAGAAGCCACAAACCATAGATGGAATTTCCCAATCTATTAGTGAGATTAGTGGTATGCCAACATTTAAATATTATAAGTATAAGAAGATGAATGATGAGGATGAGAAGAAAATAGAAGATTCTCTAATTGTCATGATGACAAAGTTTACATATACAACACTAGAAATTAGAGATCAAATCCCTAATGATCTATATAAAAGAATTGATAGTTAGTAGGAGTATGGACTCACAACTAAGAAGGAAATGAGAGGTAGATCATTGGATAAAATTATGCCAGATTTTTGTCCAGAGGAAATTACAGAAGTATTGGAGCATTACAAGAATAGATTTGTAAAAAAATATAGAGACATTTATGTTTTATCTAATAATTTGTTAATGAGGATTCTAAGAGGATATGGAGTCAAGTTTACAACATGAAAGATCCAAATGAAACCATTGAAGTTGATGATACTCAAACTGAGTGGGATGTTGAACTTGATAACAAGGAAGAAGATTATGTCAACATATCCCCTCAAGAATTTGTAGATTCTATACATGAAATGGTTGGTAGTATAATAGGGAAGTAGGAGAGTGTAACCATTGAAGATTTAATTGAATATTATCCTACCGAGAAATTTAAGAAAGGTGATGACATCAATGAAGGAACCAAGATGGACACTAAGAGATCATCACTTACCAAGCCACCACATGCACATATACCTACCTAGCTTTGATCCTATAATCGAGAAAGTAAAAGCATTTCCCAAGCAAGCAAAACAAAATGTAAGTGATATTCCAATTAGTTCTTTACATATTTTGGAATATACAATCCCTATGGATATCAAGGGACAAAAAATGAATGTAGAAACTAAGAAATGAGCTCAAGATATACAAGGGGGAGAAAATAACAGAGATGTACACACTGATGTTGAACATGCTCAAATTGGAGAAGACTCCATGAAGCACAATGCAAATATTTTTGCTATAGGTGATGGAGCACCAACCCACGGATCTTCGGGTGAGGGGATGATTGGGCAAGGTCAATTGGTTGTTGCAAAGGAACAAAAGCTTGAAGGAATTATATTTCTAACTCAATTACTAAGGTCTGTTATCAATCTAATGATGTTGTAGACTATAGTTATAGGAATACTCAAAGTCAAGATATAGGAGCTATTGAGTGATGATCCCAAGAATAATGAGGATGATAATACATTACCAATTGTGGATCTAGTACCATTTGTTCTACCAATTGCTATATCTACTATTGAACCTATTAAGTATCAAAATTTGCACCCATTACTGCACTGAAAGAGTTCAGCAATCCTGACTTAACATGGGAATCACTTCACTATGTGGGACATGTAAATAAAGTGAAACCTCTAGATTATAGGCCAGCTCCTATTCAATATTTTAGTGAAATCTCTATGAACTTAATTTAAACTTGCAGGGAAAAGGAGAGAAATTGCTGAAAGTAAACCTAAAACCTATAGCCTAAATCAAGAAAAAGGTGATACACCAAAAATGATGATGAAAATTTAGATACACTTGATGGAGAGGATTACATAGCTATTTGAAGTGCAAACAAAACACATCTTCCTATAAAGATTTGCATAAATAATTTATAATAGGGTTTTAAGAATGAATTAGTAAAAGAAGGAACATAGACACCTCTCTTTAACTAATTTCACTTTTAAAGACACAAATTATAACCTGCAAATAAACTTACTATCCTACAATTAGGTGCTGGAATGATACAGAATGGCAAGGAATAATGAAATTTCACAAGTTATTCTATCAAATCACTTAGATACACACATAGAAGTGTAGGAAGAAAGAAGGCTTAATAGTTAACACAAAATAACATCACCACACTTGTTGTCACTTGTATTGTATCTCCAAAAATGAATTATAGATTATGTAGAATAAAGTCTACGACTCAGAAAGTAGTCACAAAAATTATATGCATAATTAGAACTGCTTCAAATGAGTTCAAAAACTCACTAAATACAAACTTAGCCCCTTGGGTCGAATGCAGAAAGATAGCCGAGAAATGCGGGCTTAGAAACTTCCAAAAATGAATTCTCATTACTCATAAGACTCCATTCAGCCATTAGGAACCCTATGAATCACATAAAACTACCCTAAAAATGCTATAATAGTTAATAAAGGCTATTTAACTACCAGGGTGAAGTCAAATTCGACCCCTAGGTTCCCTCCTAAAAAGACTCTTAAAGTTTTCAATGACTCTTTCATTAAAGGACTATAACTCACGGAGTCAATTTAATTATCCTCTTTTTGCATTTTAAAATAGGAAATATTTAATGACTTATAAAATTGTCATTTAATATATATTCTCTATACAATGATATACATATGCAAAAAGGAAAATAAAACAAATTCCTAAAACAAAACCCTTAAAGCAAACATAAACCCCCCCCCCTCTTCACTATTTAACACATAACGAATACTTGGAAAAAAGGATTTAAAAAAATCCCATCTATATGCCTGCAAATTTCAAAAACTTATTAAAAAATGAAAAGGCACAAAATCTTTGTAACCCTAAAAGGGTATTCATTTTGCATTTTCATTTTCACTTGGAAGGAATTGGCGGTGAAGAAGAAATATGGGGGTTTTTGGATCAAATGTCGCCATTGAACAAAGTTGAGGATCTTGGATTTGCCACTGGAAAATTGCTGAATCCTATTGTTTGTTGTTTCCATTGTGCTTGGAGATAGGATTTACAACATATTTCCCACTGCCATTGTGTTTATTGAAGGTTTTTGTTGATTGTTTTATGGCATTTTCATTTGGAAGGAAATATGTTTTTGTTTGCTGAATCTTATTGGTTTGAAGTTGCCATGAGGGAATTTTCTGTTTGGGGTTTTCCATACATGCCACCATGAAATTATTCTATTGATCTTTGAATTTTTATTGATTACTCTCCATTTGCTATCATTATGAATATGCTGGAATTGATTTTCCTTTTCACTGCTGTTATGAAGTTGAAGGTTTTTAATTATTCCTAACTAAATTCTGGAAGTTGTATTTTTGTGAAAACCCAAATGGGGTTTTTCCTTTTTTAGTTTGGCTAACTCAAAGCTGTTATTTCACAATGTAGGGGTGTCATTTGTTTGTTATTGCATACCCCAATGACCTTGTCCAAGAAGAACACACATATCATGATCACCACTGTAAATCAATGCACGATATCCTTTGATTGTAAGATTTGCATGGTATTTGATCATACTTTCAGCATCATGGTTGTAATTAATACGACCTGTGCACAAATTCCATTCTTCATATAATGCCTTCTTCTCAGCATGTATTATTACACTCTCAAGTTTGAAAAGTTCTGGCTTAATTTCCTTTGGTTGTGGCTTTGGATGAATACATACTACTGGAGAATTGGTATTATAAGGAAGTAGATTGGCTTTGTGGAATTTGAGCCTTATAGCAGGATAAGCGTCAACACGAAACTCACTCAGATGGGTTAAATCCAACAAATTGATACTTATTCCTTGCAATGCACATTTTATGATAGCATTCACTTCCCTAGCTTCTCGGTCTATTTCACCATTTCTTGGTTCAAATGAATAATCCAACTTGTCTTCTTCAAGAAGTGAGTCAAATGTGCAACTACCATTTTGATTCCACTCACCACCATCAAAGTGCCTTAGCGACTGTGTCCTCCAGATCTTTAATCTATCCTTTGGAACTGTTTTCTCAATATATGATCCCATGTTTTGTAGAACTATATCGAGTCCATCTCTTATACTCCTCTATAAAATACAAGTGGTGTCTCTTTATGAAATTTGTCTGAACCCCACCAGTGTCCTATGTTAAAAATGAATACATCATAGTAGTTTGTGACATTGATCCAATCATCTACATGAATGTCTACATCAGCTTTGTAAATTCCTTTTATTCACAGTGTGACTGAATGTATTCTTGCACTTACAGGCTAGCTTTGCATCCAAAACATGAGCAACAATTATTGCTTGGTAGATTTTGAAGAAAATATTCTCCTTTGAACACTCCATGGAATGATGGATGCCTATATATCTTATACACCATCTTGATTGTGAGTCCTTGTGTCTCTCTAAAATTTTTTGCTCTCGACATTAGTGCTGTTCCTTTTCCAATGTAACATCCACTTCTTTCACTATAATAAGCATCTCTATCTTCGCCTTGAAGTATAGTTTCGCATGTGCAACATCTTGTCAATGTAATATTTTCCATGTTTCTAGCATAAGGGTTCATGCCACCTTTATTATATGTAGAGTCATGATAGTAGCATAGATAACTTCTTTAATCTATATCATAATTGTTATAAAAATTGTTATTCCTTAATGCTGAACTCTTTTCCAATATGCTAGTAAGTCCCTTTTGCAGTTTTGTTTCTGGATATCCATTGTCTTCAACTATAGAATCTCCATTCTCAAGTATAGAGTCCTCTATGTAAATCCCTATGATTAGGTTATTTTCAATTGAATCTTGCTTAATATCTTTGTAATTTTTCCTATCAATCGGATTTACTCCACATTTCATTTTCATATGGGAATGCATCAGGCTGTAAGTATCCGTTTGCTTTTCACAATATCAACCATACCATGGATCCATATTTAGTATCTTTCCTCTGCACTTGCGGACAAAGTATTGACAAATACTCTCCTTTTTTTTATCATCATAAGGCCCAAAAGTATATCTATTTATTTGCAAGTCCTTGATACCCACCTTTACTCAGAAGTAAAGTTTTCTGTTTTCCACATTAAACCTTCCCACAACAAGTTATATAGAATCTTATCATATTCTAAAACAACCCCCTGAGTGTTGAATTATTTCATTTTGTAATATTTGAAAGAATACTTTATGAGGTTCAAGCACGGGCTCATGACTCTCATAAATTACTCTTCTATGATTTGCATCTATTTCTTGTAAAATCAACATACTTGTTATTGACTATAATGAAAGGTTTCATATTAGAATTAATATGTCCCTTTAACATTACAATTTATGCTTTTCTGTCATTTGAGCACTTAGAATACAATTGTTATTTTTATATGTATTCAAAATAGGAAAGATATAGCATGTGTGGGTACATAGCCATAGATAATCAGTCATTACTTAAATATTTTTAAGATCTAACCCTATTTTTCCCATGCAAGAGAACGAAGATCCGGAGCTTGTCAGAGTGAGGGTTAGACCAGGAGGGGCAACAAAGAACATTTAACCAGTCAAAGGCTAAAAGGCAATGACTGGTTACCTCTAAATTTACCTCCTTGTGCTATGTTTTCCTTATTCTCAATATGTATAAAAGTAGTAGTTAGACTCACGGCTTGTGTGAGATTTTTCATTTCCAACATTTTACATTCATTTCATACTTTTATAAAAATGAAAATTGTACATATCAATTGATAATTTATACAATAAACATTATATCTCTTTTGCTCATGATTCTATATATGATTGCAAAATGATGAAATCTGAATAAATAGAAAATGAATGTTTTCTTTTGCAATTCTTTCTGTGATGTGACTTGAAGTAAATTTTTTATCATGTGTAAAATTTTAGTAACATTTTTTTTGGTGACCTATGCTATATGTCTGCCTACTTGACATTTGACCAATTTGCTTTACTCATTGGGCATAGAGTCTGAATTATGCATTCCTAGCACCTAGACCTAACACAAAGTGACTTCTAAAGTTGCTGGTTCAGTTTTGAATGCATGCATGTGAGCTTAATAGGACTTAAAACTCTTATTGGGTTGATGGGTATGCAGGGTCAAAACTCAAGTATCAACTTTAGGAGTCAAAACCATCATAGTCGACCATTTGGTTGATGTGTGGATGAATGTATGGGCTTGAATGGATGCATGTATGCAGTGGATTCATGGATATGCATGTATGTATGGCTGGTAGCCAGAAATATTTATTTGCAGTAATATGTATATGCGTATGTATGTGTGTACTAGATAGGAGTATGCATTCAATCACATACATTTATGCATGCATGAATGGAATGGGTAGAAATGATTGCTAACAACATAAACTAGCAACTTGACTACCCTAGACTACCAAACAAAATAGGAAACTAACCTAGAATAGAAAACAAAACAAACACGTGATTGGACATCACTTAGGGAAAACCAAACTAAACTAAAAATGTAGACGCATTTATTGAAAACAAGGAAACTAACCTAGTATATACAAGAAGATTGAAACTCATACCTCAAAAAAAGGCTTGAGGTGGATCTTGTTCACAAGGATCGGTAGTATATCTCCTTCTATTGTGGCCAGTTGGTAAGCATTATGCTATTTGCATTCAGCAATTTGAAATGGTCCAGCCCACATGTGATCAAATTTATTGTGGTGGCTTGGCTTGCTTTTAAGAACATCCCATTTCAGCACCATGTCACCTACACTGAATTCTCTTGTTCAAGCTTTTCTGTCAAAACTCTTCTTAATTTGCATTTGCCGAACCTCCATAGTTTGCATAGCCTTTTTCCTATTTTCTTCCAACTCCATCAACTGGGCACACTGCACTAGAATAGGATCACCTTCCTCGAATAGAACTAGCTGAGTAGCAAGATCAAGAGCTAGTAATTCTATTGCAATTGATAATCAAGCTTCTTTTCCATAGACGAGTCGGTAAGGTGAGTTTTCAATAATTTTTTTTGGGGTGATTCGATCAACCCATAAGGTAGCCTTCAATTTTGAATGCCAATCTCTCTGGTTTTCTTGCAAAGTTTGCTTGATGATTCTTATCAAATTTTTATTGGAAGATTTTGCTAATCCATTACCCTGCAGGTAATAATTAGAACTAGTGCTGAGATATATGCCATGTTTGAATGCCCAGTCAGTCACTTTCATTCCAATGAAATCAAGTGCATTATTAGAGATAATTGAATTAGGCACTCCAAACCTATTCACAATGTCATCATAAAAGTTGAGGACTATTGTTTCATTTGCATCCTTTAATGCTACTACCTCAGTCTAGCGCGTGAAATAACTAGTGGCGGTGATTATCCACTTGTGACCCACACTTGATGGAGGCTTAATGGACCCTATAAAATCAACACCCCATTTTTGAAAGGGTCATTCTGTCTTAATTAGCAGCAAAGGAAAAGCTAGTAGCCTCTCTTTCTCGAAAAACATAGCACATTTAACGCATTTCCTAACATATGCATGACTATCCTTAAATACATCAGGCTAATAATATCTAGCTTGGAGAATCTTGTATGCTGTTGTTCTAGGAGAGAAGTTTCCTCCTGAATGACCATCATGAAATTCATGCAAGATATTTGCAACCTGATCTGAATCAACGCATCTAAGAAGTACTCCATTGTAGTCTTTTCGATACAAAACATCATTAATCAGAATAAAGGGAATAGATTGCAACTGATAATATCTTCATTTTTCTTTGTCCAAAGTGGTTGGACACTCACTAGTCCTCAAAAAGTGAATCATATCTTGTAACCAGCTTACTAGTCTATCATTATTTCCTGCAACACCAATAGTTAAAATGGTATTTGCTTGTCCTTCAAGCTCTAAAATTTCTTTGTCTACAATCTATTCACACAAGCCCTTTCCCCTAACCAACTTGGTGACTTGGATATCCACGCCATATTCCATGACCCATGTTATCCAACCAGCTCACTTTTCAATTAAATCTTTACTTAGAAATTCTTTGACATGTGGATGCGACATGCACAAAATAACCTTATTATGTGTCAATAAATGTCTAAACTTTTAAAGACTCTTGACAATTGAAAGTACATGTTTCTTAACAAAAATATACCTTTTCTCATATTCTTCAAGTCCTTTGCTGAAAAATGCAATTGGCTATTCCAATCCTTCTGAGTTCTTCTGTACCAGCATGGTTGAAATGACATCAAAACTGCCATATGCATAAAGGATAAAATCCTTACTAAAATTAGGATTTATTAACATTGGGGCTGCTACTAATGCATCTTTGATGGCCTAAAAATTCTCTTTTGCCTCTTTTGTCCATGTAAAGATTGTGTTTTTCTTAAGCATAGTCATTAATGGCTTAAGTAAGGCTGCAATGTCAGGCAGAAATCTCCTCACAAAATTAATGCGGCCAATGAAACTTTGAAGACCTTTTTTTTTTTGTTGTGGTAAAGGAAGCTCCAGAATTGTTGCAACTCATTTAGGGTCCACAATAATGCCTTCTTTCGAAACAATATACCCAAACAATTTACCTTCATGTATAGAAAAAATACACTTCTGTGGGTTTAATGAGATGCCAAATTCTCTACAATGCTAAAAAATCTTCCTTAAATGGTCAATATGATCTGCTATTTTTTGTGAATAAATAGTGACATCATCCAAATATACTCGAAAAAAATTATACATTAGATTACTGAAAACCATTTCCATCACTTTTTGAAAAGTTGCTCCAGCGTTTGACAGTCCAAATGGCATTCTTTTGTACACCAGTGTTCCCCACTTTATTGTAAAGGTTGTCTTGAACTGATCCTCTTCTTTCACCAAAATTTGATTGTAACCCGAATATCCATCCAGCAAAGAGAACCATTTAGCTCCAGATACATACTCTGATATCTACTCTATGGATGGAAGTGAGTGTCTATTCTTCAATGAGACTCTATTCAAGTCTTTGAAATCCACGCACAAACATAACTCTCCATTTTTCTTCCTTATAGGAACCAAATTAGCAACCCACCTCATGTGCTTGATAGGAAAAATTATCTTGCCCTCAATCAGCCTGAGAACTTCCTTTTGCATCAAAGGCTCCAGCTTAGGATTAATTGGCCTTTGTTTTTGCCGAACTGGTTTAGCTATTGGTTCCAGTTCTATTGTGTGTTGCACAAGCTTAGGGTTAAAACTCTTTAAATCACTATATTGCCATGCAAAAACATCACTAAATTCCTAAAATAAATGAAGAAAAGACTATTTTTGTTCAACATAATTCACTTTACCAAAATTAAGGCATTTACTAGGTGCAATTTCCAGATCTTCATACTAGTTTTCTTTGACCAACAAGTTGGCTTTACCAGGTTTTAGTTGATCATCAGAGTTAAAAACACTTTCTAGCATTACTAATCCTTTAGGCAACTTATTATTTTTTAGTTGTAACACTTGATCTCCATACTAATCATTATACCTCTGTTGGTTTGAATTGGCAAAAATGTCTTCTTCAAACAAAAATTGCAGAATTTGCTCATCACTCTCAAAAATTTGCCAATTAACATTATTATCTAGTATTGAAGGCTTGTTAATAATCTTAATATGTTGCTGATCAATTTTTGTTGTAATGTTGTTCACAATATCATACCGAGCTCCTATAGCTGCTAACCTATCAGCATGCTGGTTCTCATGTCTAGGAACAACAATTATATTAAAAGCATCAAAATTTTCAACGAGATCCCATACTCGATGTCTGTAAGACTTAAGAATGTCATTTTTAATAGCACTTAGGCCTCTTACCTGATTTAGTATCAGTTAACTATCACCAAATACCTTCAAACACTTGATACCTTGTTTTCTTGCCCATTCTAACCCATGAATCAATCCTCCATATTCTACTATATTATTTGTGCAAGAAAAGCTGAATCTGAAAGCAACATAGTACTTTTCATCCTAAGGTGAAACTAACATAACACCCCCACCAGCACCTTGTTTACCCCTCGAACCATAAAAAAAAACTCCATATCTGATTTTGTGTCTCTTTCAATTGATTGGTTGGCTTGACCAAATTAGGAATAATTGCATCTTGCTCATGTATGATATAAGTCCCTAAATCAGCATGCTTCATATCATAAAACTGATTTTCATAAGTTTGAGTTACTACCCATTCATCAAGAAGAATATCCAGAACACTATCTACCTGGGTTCTAGTTTCAACAGCTATATGATGCTCTTCTTCGTCAAATGCAAGAAAATTTGCATTGACAACACTAGGTACATAAGGTTCTATATGATTTCTTGCAAGTAATTTAGACTTAATTGTTATCTTAGTATCATACCTAGTCCTAAAAAGCATGTGAGACCAATCAGATGATAAATAACCGCCAATCTTTGTAGTAAAATCCCTAGCTAAGCAAATGACAAAGTATGGAGGTAAATCTATAACATAGATATCCTGCTGAATGGCAAAGTTAGGACAGACATGAAGAGTAACACTTGCATCTTTAATCACACCTATAGTACCAACAAACATTCCACCAAGTCGAACAACACCTCTTTCAATGGGCTGATATTTTAATCCTAACTGGTCAGCTATCTTTTTGGGCATGACTGAGCTTATAGCTCCACTATCAACCATACAATTGTGAACTAATTTATCACCAATAATCAACGAAAGATAGAAAGGAGGAGGTTTAACTATCTTACAACTTATTTCCTTGGCAATTTTATCACTGACAGAGATAAGGATGGTATAGAGGGGAATTGTAGATCTATCACATAAGGTGATAACTAGTGAATAGAAGAGGGATCTAATCTAGAAAAGTAAGTTGCTATTGTAAAGATTATTATCTGCTACTTTCTAATCAATGTAGTAGTTTCAAAATCCTTAAAAAATGTGGACTTAATAGTCTTATATGTAAATCACTTAACCAAGTACACACTTCAAGAGTATTGTAAAATCCTTGAGAAAGGTAGACACCTACAGGTTGTATTGTATACTCTTAATAGAGTAAGTCATTAGAAGTGACTATCCATTATAGCCCTAACTAGACACCCTCTTAGTGTGGTAGTGATGGATTTGTGGGTACCATCCCCAATATAGTTTTATCTCTTACTAAGGGTTTTTACGATATCAAATGATTATGTTTTGTGTTATGTTTCATGAGCTTATGTGTTTATAGTTGGTGATTTTTGAATTAGTTATGCTAGTTGCATTTACAAAGTATAGTAATGAATGTTAAGTGATTACCAAGTTTTTGATTAAGAAAAATAGGTTTTACAAGGATCTTGAAACCTGAGAGTTTTTATAAAATATCTAAAATAATAATTTTAAATAAAGTCCAGACCCTATGCATCTACCTATAAAAAGCCATAACAAAAGACAGGCCCATGGCCAAGAAACAAAAGCCAAAAACTCTAAACTTAAGAAAAGACGAAGAAAAAAATAAGAGCACTAACAATTATTTCTCACTATCTGGATCTTGCAAATTTTCTGCTTCCTCATTGAGACTCTGGATCTCCGCGCCCACACGTTCCTAGTTCAAGTCATTAGTTTGTTCCACCTAGCCCTTGCTCTCTTTCATTTCTCCCTTGGTCTGTCTGAGGTCTATACTGGCTTTTTCTTCCTTATCCCCACCACTTCCTACATTTTTCAATGATTCACCCAAACTATTGATGTTTTCATTTAGAGTGTTCAGAGTAGCAATCACCTGATTAGCCAGGTATTGGTTTGATATCTCCATCCTATGCACCCTTTTCTCAACCTTTGAGAGACGATTCTCCTAGTCAGCAAGATGAACCTAGTCACTAATCATCCTATGGCTTTCCTCCTAGTTCCTTTTATCCTTGAGTGCCTCAATCTCATGGAACAACCACTTGATAGAACAAAAATTATCTATCATGCTATTTTTGGCATTATTGAGCAGATTGAGCCCTTTCTCTTGCATTATCTAAAATTGCAATTAGAGCTAGGTCTATGAGTTCATCAAATTAAGTGATTACCAAGTTACATAAGGAAAAAAGTTCTAAATTTTCTAAAGGATAAAAGTTTTTGTGGATGATGATTCACCCACCACTCTCAGCATCCTATTGCTCCTTATAATTCCAATAACTTATGTGTTCAAGTGTCTATAAATGGATTGCTAGTTGGGGAAATATCATTTTCATTTCTATTATGTCTACCAAGATTTGAGAACTTGTCAAATGGAAAAGTAGTATTCTACCATCCACTCATAACAAAAATCTAATCTATTGGCATTATTGACTAAATGTCCAAGGATAAGCTGGTAGAGTAATTGATGTTTGCAATTATGACTTAGTTGTCATTGATTTCAAGGTAAAGAAGGGGTGTCAATCAATATGGAGCCAGAACTAACAGGGCATATCGAGCACATATGTGTGACTCTAGCTCACAAGGGTGACTAGAGAAAGAAGAAGGATAAGCCCAACAAAGGTGATGACAAAGGACAACCACTTAGACAGAGTCATCATAAGTGAGCAAGAAGATGAAGAATAATGTCAACTATGAAGACAAGATGGTGTGACTGATAGTCATGCCGAATGGGTAGGCCAAGTCAGTAAGAGGAAGCAAGTAACAAGAAACCCATGACTACCACATCATGAAGCAAGAAGAAATACACTCATTATTGCATTTAATGTGATGATGTTGTCACATAGAGAGCAGAAAAATAATTCAAATTTGAATTCTTTCCACTAGAGAAAGACATTGTGATTATAGAAAATCCATGAATTTTTTTCATACACACTACATATGACAAAAATGAAACATGACCATTGTAGAAGATCAAGCTAGATATAGGTTTGAGAATTCAAATTTTAAATTCATAGATTAGGGTTTTCAAGTAGAACACACATAGACTATATAAGAGAAAATTTCTTCAAGGAAAAAGGTTAGATTGTAGAGTAAATAGAAAGAGAGCCACATAGATGAGCTAGGTGTAATCTTAGAGTGAGAAGAGTGATGTCAAGAAGTCATAAACATAGTGTAAAAGAAAGTGTGTTGAGGACAAGTTAGAGAGACCGATCAATACAAGTGACAAAGCATGCAAAAGCTAGAAGAGGAAAGTACATAAATGATTGTATCTGAGTTGCAAAGCCAAATAAGAGAAGAGAAAGGTTGTAGATAGGTCTAAGGAGCATTAAGGAGATCTATATCCAAGATAAGTAAACTAGATAATTTCATTAAGTAATCATCTATTTTATTTTCTAATCACTAAAACAATGAGTCTTATCAAGGGTGGACCCTAACAGGTTCTTTGTATTAAATTACCTAATAGGGTGGCACATTAATTTGTAATTTGAAGTCCTTTAACCAAATTTCCCTTAACCAGATATGACTTTCATAGGTCTTATGTAAATCCCTTAACTAGTTGGAACCTAACAATATCTTTGTAATCTTCTAACAGAGATAAGGTCTTGGCCAGACACACTTCAGGAGAATGCAAGATTTGTGAGGATTATCAAACTCAATGTGGTTTTCACCCTAGTCAAGTTTCTATGAGATAAATACTAGGTTATGTGATGCTATGACTACCTTCATTAGTTTTACTTAGTCCTGACTAGTTAATTTATAACAATAATTAACCTACAAAATGGTGTGAAGATAGACATGTGGGAGAAGTTGAAGTTAACTCAAACATATTGATTCACTCCCCCTAATCTTAGTATATTTACCTGTACATGGGTGAAAAAATGGTATAAAATCATAGGTCCTTTGAAGTAAAGCATATAATAACTTGAGGAGAAATATCAAAATGTTGAAAACAAAAGCACACAATTTTTCAAAGGAAAACTACAATTCATGGTGTAGAAAAATGAGGTTTTGATGTAATGACAAATCTTGCTCACCAACCCTATTTGCCTTAAGGTCTTCTCTAGGTGACTTCTCTAGCCTATTAGGGATCTTCACTACCCTAACTCAAGAGGGTTCCTATCTTTAACCTCTTCTCTTCAATTTGTCAACATCAACATTAGAACTGACTCAACCATAAACTTGCCCTTGGATGTCTTCTTGCATCCCCTATACTGAATAACCAAATTCAATAAAAAATAATCAATCATGGATAGGAAAAATTATTACTAAGGTTTTGGGTCCATTATAAAACCAAGCAACCCTACTTGCATTGAAATCCCTATCGATTTCAAGATCTAACACCAAACTGTCTTGATTTGGGCTATAAGGAATTAGGCCTACTTTCTTACTTTTTGATCAATAATTCCAAATTTTATCAAAAAAAGTGCCAAAAAAATTTCACTTCCTGATACCCTTTATGGATCCCTTTAATATTTTATTGGTCTCCACTCCTCAAACTGTCTATACAATGAAATTCTATACTATAGCCTAAAAATAAGAGTTTCAAGGTCTTTGAACAATCTACCCAAGTGTTTATTTTTTCACCTCCAAAAATTCATCTCCCAAACTTCTCCTTGGGCATGAGGCTTCCTCACACTTCTTCCTTCCTTTCCAAATTCTTAGGTTGAAGCATCCAATGCATTTAATCCACTGGAGGACTCTTGTAGTACTTTGTTTTCCCTAGCCATGCCCTATTGGCTTGCATAAGGCATCACTACAAAAATAGATGACAACCTTTCCAGGGCCCAAACTTCTCCACACATATGGTACATGGAGTCATCTCACCAATTCCAAGAACATGTATGGATTCCATGGTGGAATGGTGATTATGAACCCATTTACACAAACTGCCTAGTTCAGACTAAGGATAGTGCAAAAAACTAAAGAGTTTACAAAAGCAATGAAAATGAACCAAACACAATAACTAAACACACACAGAATCTACAAATTACAAGGACTATCTCATTCACAAGTCATAGTGCTGAGTTTGATCTGTCAAGTCTCCATTAACAAGGAAATACATCTTAATACTCAAAAAACTTGCTCCTTCATAAGTTACTCTCCCTCCAAAACTATCTCCAACCTTTGTGATAGGTCAAGGGAGGTCTTATATAGGTATATGATCTCTAATCCAACTACTCAGAGGTGGTTACACAACCATCTGACTAAAGTTTCTCTTTTGCAAGAAAAAGTTGTCATGACAATTTTTGCAATTTTGCAAAATTGTCAAGCAACTTTGCAATTTTTGTCCTTGTTAGGCCAAACTTGGTCCAAATTCCATGAAAATCTACCAAGTGCCTAGTATGTAATTTATGACATGAGAACATCATTCCAACCCTTAGTTTCCTAATCTAGCCCTCTAGATGCACAATTTCTATTCTTATGAACAATGACAACAATTTGACTACACTAAGCAACTTGGATGAATAAGTAGTAATGAAGACCCAATTAGACCTCTTAATGGCTAAGTCCTACCCTAGGAATCTCTATCCCTCTTTATTCCACTAGTGGCTTGTCTAAGGCCACTACAAGCCAAAACTCAACTAGGAACCCTAGGTCATTAGATATCCTTTCCTAGGTGCTCCTGCACCAGGTTTCGTCTAAGAAATCTTAGGGATGCATACTAGAATCATGTGGGGACCAAAAATGTGGAACATGTTGCTCCACTTATCCCAAACTAGATAAAGGAAAAAGAGACTCACATGACCATAATGGATGTACTAGCTAAAAAATTGTCCTATACCAAATACAAAGATGTATAAGAAACAAAGATGTCATATGAGATGTGGGAAAAGATTAAAATTGTCTATAGCGGTGACAAGTTTTTTAGAAGGCTAAATCTGATAGCCTGAGAGGAAAACATGACAAGATGAGGATGTAGGAAGGAGAAGACATCAAATCCTATGATAAAAGGGTGAAGGATGTAATTTTAGTCATTAGAAAAGCTAGAGGCATGTTATATATGGAAGATTTGGCAACAAAGATATTGAGAACCTTGATACCAAAGTATGCCATAAGGGTCTATCCATTCCATAAATGAGATTGATAGAGAAAATGGAGGTATCTCTCAATGCCTTCATAGGAAAGATCATTGCATTTGAGTTAATAAAATTCACAAAAAATCAACCTAAGGTTGACGTTGCATTCAAAGCCTTAGTTGCACCCACTACAACTCATAGAGGAAAGGAGGAAGAAAGTACTTCTAGATATCGAAGAGACCTAGAGAGTCTCTATGATGATGACGATGAACAAGAAGAGTTAGAGGTTATGTTTGCAAAGAGAATGATGAAAGGAAAAGGAAAGTACAAAAGTAAGCTTCCATTCAAATGCTTTAACTATAAAAAGGTAGGAAACTATGCTATTCTGTGTCTAGAGCCAACCAAGAAGGAGAACATCACAAGGTGGAAAAGCTCCAAAGCAAGGAAGAAGAAGATATGCTACATTGGTGAGGAGGGTGTCATTGATGAAGAGTCAACCAATGCAGATGAGAAAGACAAGGATGAGATAACCTTTATTGCTATAATGGAAGAAAGGGTAGAGAGAGACCTAATAACAAACACTAGTAGCAACAAGAATTGGATAATTGATAGCAATTTCTCTCACTACATGTCTAGTGACAAGAGAAAATTCCATAAGGTGGAGGCATATGATGGAAGAATGAAGAAGCTTAGAAATAATTCACTATGCATAGTAATAGGTAAGGGTACTGCAACCCTAAATAAATCCACTAACTGTGAAGATGTATATTGAGTGGAAGGTCTCAAGTATAACCTACTAAGTGTAGCTTAGTTAATGGATCAAGGTTATAAGTTTGAGTTTAAAACAGAGTATTTCATAATCTTTGATAAGTCATGTAGACTACTAGCTACATGAGAAGAAAGAAAAGGTAATGTCTTCTACCTTAACATTTATGAGAATAACTACATGATAGAAAAGAATGATAGTAGTTGGTTATGGAATAGGACATTGTGTCATTTAAATTTAGATAACATCATTAAGGTAGGAATGAAGAAATGTTTAAGAGGCCTACCTCCTATTACTAAACCTGACAATGTAATGTGTAAAGATTGTCAACTAGGAAAGTTGGTCAGTTTTAGTCATTTACCTCTGAACAAGTTTTAGAGTTAGTACATACTTACTT
Source organism: Cupressus sempervirens (assembly GCA_028749045.1). Classification (NCBI taxonomy): domain Eukaryota; kingdom Viridiplantae; phylum Streptophyta; class Pinopsida; order Cupressales; family Cupressaceae; genus Cupressus; species Cupressus sempervirens. The sequence goes on from CM053791.1 coordinate 407,110,719, forward strand.
GTGCAACTCTATGAGGACTAAGAGTATATTTGGTGATAGATATTTTGTTTTATTCATTGATGTTTTTTCTAGAATGATGGAGATTAATTACTAGAAGGAAAAGTCAGAAGCCTTTTACATGTTCAAGGTCTACAAGGAAAAGGTGGCAAGAGACTGATAAGGTGTTGAAATGCTTGAGACCAAAATGGGGAGGTGAGTTAACCTCACAATAATTTAAGAGTTACTTCCAAGAGCACATGATTAGAAAGTATATGTCACCCCCATAACACAACAACATAATGGTGTTGTAGAAAGAAGAAACCAAACATCATAGATTGTGTTAGGACACCGATAATTCAAAAAGCTGTCGGACAAATCTATTGGAGAGAATCTCTGAGCACAAAAATGTACACCTTGAATATGGTAAAAGTGAAGGAATCAAAGAAAATTTTGTATGAACTATGGTTTGTGAACTCACCTTCAGTTAGTTACTTCAAGGCATTTGGAAGAAAGTGTTACACCACATGAGATTAGTACCAATGAAAGTTTTAAGTAAAGAGTGATGAGGGTGTAGTTTTGGGATACTCTACCAAGAACAAAGTGTACTAGTGTTTGAACCTTTGGGAAAACAAAATTGTGGACCCTGTTAGTGTAAAGGTAGATGAGTTCTCTAAGAAGAATGAAGAGGAAAGAAAGAAGGACTGAAAGAATACAAGTAGTTTGAATATGTTCCAATAGGTAATTTAGTGGGATTAGTACTAGTATAATTTTAAGTTGTACAAGAAGTTGTACCAATACAGGCATAAGTAGTTTAGCTTAAAGAGCGAATATTAGAAGTACCTGAAGGAGAACCTATGCTAGCCAAGTATGTGAGAAGACACCACTCAATTGATCAAATCATTGGTGATGAAGATGTTGGAGTGATGAAAAAGAGAAAAGTAATGAAGATAATATGTCTTCTCTCACACATGGAGCCAAAAGCTACAAGGGAAGCACTTAAGGATGAAGACTAGAGAAAGGCCATGGAAAAAGAGATTGACTAGATAGTAAAGAATGATACATGGGCCTTGGTAACTTGTCCAAAAGAAATAAATGTCATTGGCACAAAATGGGTGTTTAGAAAAAAATGAATGAGGATGAAAAAGTAGTTAGAAACAAGGTGAGACTTGTCTACAAAGGATATGCACATGAAGAAGGCATAGACTATAGAGAGACCTTTGTACTAGTGGCCATACTAGAAGGAGTTAGGATATTTCTAGAATTTGAAACATATAGGAACTTAAAAGTATACCAGATGGATGTAAAATCTGCATTCTTGAATGGATTTCTAGAGGAAGAAGTGTACATTCAACAACCAAAAGGGTTTGAGAATGTAGAGGGAAAGAACCAAGTGTGCAATCTAAAGAATTCCCTATATGGACTAAAATAGGACACTAAGCATGGTGTGAGAGACTACACTCATACTTGATACAAATTGGCTTTGTGAGAACAAGCGACAACAACATCCATACCTTAACAAGGAAACAAGAGGTGGTATATTGATGGCTAAGATATTTGTAGATGACATCATCTTTGGAAGAGATGATAAGATGAACACTAGATTTGTAGAAGCAATGAGAGAATTTGAAATGGCTATGATTGACGAGATCAAATTATTCATTGGACTTCAAGCCCCCCAACTAAAAGGATGAATCTTCATAGGAAAAAAAAGTATGCAAGGGAGATTATAAAGACATTCATTATGGAAGGAGTTAAATTAGTAAGTGCCCCAATGGTGACCAATTGAAAATTGTGAAAAAAAAACATGAGAGTCATGAAGTAAATAAAACTCTTTACTGATCCATGATTAGTAAATTTTAGTATGTTGTGCACAATAGACTAGACATAGCATAAGCTATTAGTACTGTCTAGATTATCAAGCAATCCAAAGAAATCACAAATGGTTGTTGTGAAGCAGATCTTTAGATATCTAAAGGTAACTAAAGAATATGGCTTATGGTTTCCTCACAAGGGGAACTTTGAGCTCAATGTCTTTATTGATTCTAACTGGGTGGGTTCATATATGATGGAATGAGAATGACTAGTGGTGAATTTTTTCTCTGAGGAAGGCTAGTTGAATGGGCCAAGAAGAAGAAAAATTACATATCACATCAACAATAGAAGAAAAGTATGTAGCAACAGAAGTGAACTACACATGAGTTATTTGGATCAAATAATTGCTTGAAGGGATTCAAGAAAAGATGGAGGAACATGTGGCTATCAATTGTGATAACACAAGTGTAATCAATATATCAAAGAACCTAGTCATGCACTCAAAGACCAAGCACATATCGATAAAGTATCATTTCCTAAGAGAGAAAGAACAAGAGATAGAGGTAAGGTTGGATTATGAGCCAACTAAAGAGTATCTAGTAGACATATTCACAAAACCTCTTCGAAAGGATACTTTTGATTATCTAAGGGAGAAGTTAGGGGTACTATCCCTATCAAGCACAAAGTAGAGAAACAAGGGAAGGAATCAATCCATGATCCACAAATGAAAAATACCAAGTATGGATTGATGAGCAATGGGGACTACTTCATAAGGGGAGAAGTCATAGACTTAAGTTGCATTCCTTTGGAATTTTTGTCAAAGGTGGAGAAGTTAAGAAATAAAATGGAAGAAGTTGAGCAGTTAATGGGAGAAGTTTACAAATTGAGGGTCAAGAGGAGAGATACCACTAATAGGGAAGAAGCCCAAAGGAAATAGAGAATAGGAAGAAAGAAGAAAAAGGATGAAGTCTAATAGAATCAAGTGAACCCATATGAATGACTCAAAGTGGTTAAAAGGATGTGGATGAATCATCTCAATGGGAGATGTCGAGTGAAGATAAGAAGAAGAAGGTAAATTCATGCTATTATCTACTACACATGAAGTAGTGATAAAGGATATGATAAAGTGAAGACCAAAGTGTTGTAATCAATTCCAAAGGAGGAGATTGTTGGTATAATTGACCAAATGTCCAAGGATGAACCAGTGGAGTCACTGGTGTCTACAGTTATGCCTTAGTTTCCATTTATGTCAAGGTAAAGATGAGATGTCAATTGATATGAATCCAAAATTGGAAAGGCACATTGAGAACATATGTGAGACTCTAGTTCACAAGGGTGACCCAAGAAAGGATAAGGACAAGACCAAGAAAGGTGATGACAAAGGAAAACCACTTAGATAGAGTTATGCTAAGTGAGTAAGCACAATAAGGATATTATCAAGTATGAAGGTAAGATGGTGTGACTAGTAGTTATGTAGAATGGATAGGCCAAATTAGTAAGAGGAAGAAAGTAGAAAGACACCTATGACTTCCATGTCATGAAGTAGGTAGAAATGCACTCATCATTTCATTTAATGGTGATGGTCTTGTCACATTGAGGACATACAAAATTATTAAAATTTGAATTCTTTCTAGTAGAGAAGGCCATCATGATCACAGAACATCCATGAATTTTGTTTATACATGCTACATATGACAAGAATGACAAATGATAATAACATGAGATCAAGCTAGGTATAGGATTGAGAATTCAAAATTTGAATTCATAGACTGAGTTTTCAAAATAGAACATGCAGAGTATAGATAAGAAAATGTTGTTTCAAGGAAAAAGGTTAGATTACAAAGTGAATAGCAAGAGAGCCACAAAGATGAGCTAAGTGTAATCTAAGGGTGATAAGACTAAGGTCAAGAAGTCACAAAAATAATATAAAAGAGAGTGTGTTGAGGAGAAACTAGAGAGCCTGATCAACACAAATGATGAAACACGTAATGTTTCAAGAGGCAAGCACATAAGAAATCATGTCTAAGTTGCATACCTGATGTGGAGAAGAGAAAAGTTGTAGACAGTTCCAAGGAGCATCAAGGAGATCCATATTCAAGATAAGTGAAGTATCTAATTTGATTAGATCATCCTATCTGTTATTTTCTAATCCCTACGACAACAAGTCTCATTAGGGCTGGACCCTGACATGTTCTTTGTATTCAATCCCCTAACATGGTGGCTCACTAATTTGTATTATGAAGCCATCTAAACAAGATTCTCTTAAGGTCTTATCTAAATCCCTTAACTAGGTGGTACCTAATGTTATCTTTGTAATCTTCTAACAGAGATAAGCTCTTGACCGAGTGCACTTCAGGAGAGTGCAAGATTTATGAGGATTGTCTCACACACCATGGTTTACACCCTACCTAGGTTTCCATGAGATAAATACTATTTTATGTGATGTTATGAGTGTCTTCATTATTTTTTCTTAATGATGATCAGTTAAGTTATAGCTAGCACTAGCCTATACACTGGTGTAAAGATAGATAGGTGAGAAAAGTTGAAGTTATCTAGAACCTCCCAGTCACTATATTTACTTGTGTGTGGACCAACACCATCAAATATGATCCAACACTCTTGAGTTGTGATTCAAAACAAGATACCACTTTGTGGTAGAAATTGGTCATTGAGCCCACTTTTTTTAAATGTTCTTAGAGAGTTTTCCTACTTTAATTTGAGTGTATATATATATCTGTTTAGGTATTTAGACAGACATAGACCTACAATAGTGTCTCACACTAGTTCGTATCTCTTTTAAGAGTCTTCAAATTGTAGCCTTTGTACAAATTAACTAGCAAGGCTTGTATACATAGGTTTTTAGCCTAAGGATCAATTTTTTAATTTTTGTACTTTCATTTCTTTTTTGGGTTATTCAATATTTGAACACCTTTCGAGCTAGATGATTTTGCCATTATCCTTTTTTCTTTCAATGAGACACCAAAACTACCAATTTATTTTGGAAAACCCCTTTTAAATTTTTTTTAATCTTTGACTTTATTTGTACATGTGTTCATGCTCGATCTTTGATTCTTATTTTTCCATTATCAATTCCATATGGATTGGATTCCTCCTTACAATGACATGGTTGAGTATTTAATTAAAGATCGATGTATTAATAATATACTTCTCATCAAATTTAGGAAAAATGATTTCCTTTACTAGAAGTAGTACATATATGTTAAAAATTAGCTTCTAGTGTCTTTATATTTCTCATTAGCATTCAAGTGCCTTTTATCTTATAGCTACAATGAGATCAACTATCGGTTGTTTTCTCATTAGGTGTAGAAGCCGCATGTTTACATTTTATATTTAGGGATATGAAGTCTATAAGTGGAGCATTTATTTTATTATTTTTCTTGAAATGTAAGTGATGCTAGTAATGTGATCAAGTTTTCTTTCCTAAATATTGAATATTAAATGGATACTTAATTTATTCTACCTATAATTGAATGTGTGGTAACTAGAGTTTTAGTGTATTGATTTTTTATTGATTAGTTAGTTAGTTGTAAGTCATTTGGCAATGTTTGGCTAAAATCCAACGAAATTAGGATATTAATACAGTTTTGGAAATGCTAATTTTCCCTTTCCATTATTATCATTTCATTTTTGTAATTGCCTAATATTGTACCTATGTATGCACATACAAATCATTCAATTGGAAGATTATGTTAAAAACCTAACAAGATTAAGAAAAGAGGCTACTTAGTTTTGAAACATCAAATTGTTAGAGATTGTTTAGAATTTGTGTGATTCTTGCTCTCACATTCTTCTATATTCCCAATTAGAAGTTGTTTTCTAAAAATGACAACCCCTATGATTATTGTTGCTTGGCTATATTTTGTATGATCCTTCTCTTTGTATAGGACCATAAACATGGGGACCTTAAAGTTTGACTTGTTCAATTATTTTCCTGTGCTTGTTGATGTAAGGAGGGGAGTTTAAAAGTTTAGTTACAACTATGTTCTATTTAATCATGTGCAAATAACATGGCTATTTGATATGATGAAAATCTCTTAATCATCTGAGTGTGTATCTTGATTAAAGAATATGACAGTCAAGTGAATGATGATTGCTAACTTATTATAGTTTAGAATTGCCTAGAATACTAATACATAGATGTATTCTTGGGTATGCTTAGAATTTGAAAAAAAATTGTGTTACTTCTATAAAAAATAAAAGAGGTGAAAGTCAAATCATAATGAGTATATATATGGAGGAAAGCTTAGCCATGTAATTTCATTAGACCTATTTGCAATGTACATGTTACAAATTGTTATGTGTTTATGCTTCCTAAACATATTGAAATTATTATATGTGTGTTCTTGATTTATCTCCATTTATATGATGAATTCAAGTTATACTTACCATTTCAACTAAGAGAGATATTGACAAAAGTACGAGCTTGACAACTTTAGATAGTTAAGAGAAGAATTTTGCATATATTCCTATATGTATGTTAAATGCACCCATGAATCATGGTGTATTATTCCTTATGTGATAATGCAGGAGCATCTTGCATTTGTTTTCAATCTTGTATCAACCAAAATGATTGTTTTTCTTTTTGTTTCTAGCCTATTGATCATGTGAATAGTCTTGTTGTTTCATTTACGAGAAAAGGTTATTAGTGTGGACCTATCATGGATCTTACTCCTTTGATCACATGAGTTCTTAATGTTGCATCACTAGCCTTTTCTCATTCATTCTAGCTCATGACATATTCTTCATTGGCATTTCATGTAGCACGTGTGAATTCTCTTATGCATAGTTCTTTCATGTATGTGATCTTTTGTGGCTCTTCATGTGGATTCTTGGATCTTGGGTCTACCTATCTCTAAGCTAGCATTTCTTCATGTTCTTAATTGTGTGGTTTCTCATTTCCCTTATGGGATGGGACCCATTTGTTGTAATGTGTTTCTTGATTATGAAAATTATAATATTTTACTTGACCTGTATTTCCTGATGGGTATATTATGTAATGAATTAGTTATGTAGGGGAAGTATGCTTAGAAGAGAATATCTATAGGTTAAGCTCTTGAGTATCTAAGCTTGCATGTTGGATTTTTTTTTGAATTAGAAGGATGCATTTGAGTAGGCCATATGCCTAATACCTTGTAATCAAATTGCATTGGATCTACATGAAATAAATTGAATTTTGTTATTTCCTATGTATTTTGTGTTTGGATTTCATGAGCTTACTTTAGGAGGTTGGTTTGGACAACTTGATTGAGGTTCCTCCTTCTATTTCCCTACATCATTTTAAGATATTTGTACAATATTTTCCATATGTATGAAATAGAATTAGAATTACAAGTTACACTTTTAGAAGTTCACTACTTATATTAGAAATTATATGGATGTTTCATGTAGCACATTTTCTATTACTTTTGTTAGTTTTACATTATTAGTCTACCTCTAGCTTGGTTGGGTATCTTGTTGGTCCATACCACATCTTAGTATACTAAGAGAGGGTGGGGAGGAGTTAAATTGATATACTTATTATTTTCAACTTTCTTCTCTTAGATCACACTCCCTTTAAATCTACAAGTTAGTACGGGTAGTAACTCAATCGGTCAGGGTTTAGAGAAAACCACATCACATGAAAATACCAACACATAACACAATATTTATCACAATATTAATCTCATGGAAACCCAATTAGGGTAAAAGCCATGGTATATGAGATGATCATCACAAATTTGCACTCTTCTAAAGTACATGCAGTCAAGAGCTTTTCCCTATAAAAATATTACAATGATACTATGAGGTGTCACCATGTTAAGATCTTGCTATGTTAGAAGAACCCTAATTAAAGGACTGTGGAACACAAGTTAATGTGCCACCTCATTAAGGGATTTATACAAAGAATCTATTAGGGTCCATCTTTGATGGGATTTTCTATCAAAAAGGTAAGTAAGAAACAATGAAATGATCTAATAGCTTTGCTACTAAACCTAGCTTGTTTATATCCTTGGTTGACTCTCTTGACCAATCTACAACTATGCTCTATCTTCTTCAAGCTCTGAAACTTCAGTCTCTAATCACTTGTCATGCCCAAAATATCAGGGCAAACACAACAACAACAATTATTATTATTAAGGTGGTAACAACTATGTTAAACACATACTAAAATTTAATTCATTGTGACATGATAAAGTGGGTTCAAGTCACAAGGTTTCGGTGAAAATTAATTTCTAATTATATTTCTTGAGGATGTAGAGTCAACATTCAACCTTACTACATAGGTTTGAAACCCATAAATCAAGTGCTACAGGAACACTTAGCATCGATGGAATTAGTTTGATTAATTTAAACGATATGTTTATGTTTTCAAAAGTATGCCATTTAAGGGTTTCCAAGTTCTCAATTTGATTTTGAGAAAGTTAGATATAGTTTCAATAGAGTCAAGATCATAAGATTCTGACATGAGGATAGAAAACACCACAACCTTGACACATTTGGGATTTAACCCTAGTTAATGATTAAAGCAACCTTAATTATATTTCATTTCACAGCATTATTTGGTTAATAACATAAGTTTTCATTAGGTTGATATGATATCGTAAATTCATTTCGTTATAGTAGTTCAAAACTCTGGGTGAACAAGTTCTGCATTTTTTTAGGGAATTGACCTATCACCTTAATATTCAATCTCAATTACTAACATAACCTATTAGAACTATATCAAGAAATCAAATATTCATCATTAAAATAATTATGACATACACTTAAATTTATCCTCCAACATAACCGTAAAGAAACTATCGAGTTATCTATGCAACCCTTTCTATATCTCTTTTGATCATTAACATTAGAATTATCAAAAAAATTAAAATAAAAAATTAAATACATAATATCATTATGAAACAGTATTAAAATTATTTCTCCAAATCATATAATATATATATCCAAAAATGCTCTACCATATAATTAAAACTAAAACTCTAACCACTAATCAATCCTCTAAACTCAATAACAATAACCAACTTACACTAGCTAACCTAACCACTAAAGTTTCCTTTAATTAGAAAAATTTACAATGGAACTCCTATTTTCCAACCATGTATTACTAAGCATATATAAAAAAACAATAACAAATTAAAAAACTACTAATTTCTATCTTACATCTACTAACTACCCCTTAAATTACATTTACATACAAAACTACTATCCTAACCCTTACTTAATACAAGTGGGCCACTTGGCCATTAGGCAACCCCCTATTACATTTTACCAACAAAAAAAAATAAAATCAAATTACTAAAATTACAATTCTACAAAAAGTCATTCACTTTTACTAATTCAAATTACTAAAATACTATTTAATCAACATTAAAATTACAATATCCTACTTAACTACACTAAGCATATACCTAAACCAGACCACTTGGCCACTTGCCCTTTTATCTTTCTAAGGACCCTTAGAGTGCTTCCCCACATCTTCTATGGGCTGCCCAAGGCATACAGATCATTTCACAAGGCAACATGTCCTTCCTCCTTCCTAGCATGCATGCCTTTACATGAGCCGTTAAGGGAGATGTGATGGTGTTTAAAGAGCTATGTTTTAATACTTTTTCATATTGTTGTTCAACAAAGGCTACCCAAGACCACGTGAGGCAAGGATGTCACAATCAAGGAAGCATTAAAGTCCTTCTTAAATGCATTTCAGATCTTTTTGAGGCATTAGGAAGGGTTTAGACAATTGGGGAATGAGGTGGAAGGTGAGATAGGGGATTGGGTAGTTTTATGAACTAATGAAAATAGTTATAATATTTATTTTTTGTTGAATTTTTTTTATATTGTGTTTTCAGTCATGAAAGCCTACATGAATCTCATTAGAGGAGATCAGGTGGGTCACATCCCCACACATCCTACTAGCCCTTTTTGTATTTATATATATATTTTAAAAGGTCTTATATTGAGGTCATCCTTACATCTATCTATTTTACAAAATCATTTTATTTTCAAGAAGGGAATCTTTAAGAATAATATTCTCTTTTGCAAGGGAAAATTTGAGGATGAATTAATTGTTTGCCGTACATTTTCCAAAGAGCTAATATACTCTCTTAGAAAAGTATGGATTTTCACAATTCTTGATTCATTAGATTTCTATCCACTTTTAATGCAATTTTTTTCTTCTTCTAAGTTGGGTCATGTATTGGAATACTAATCAAGATAATACTATCACTTAGGAACTATGCTCCTAATGTTTTATATAGGATTATTAACTCATAGTATATCATTTAATCTATTAAATTGATAAGGTCGAATACTAAGCAATTTATCATATCCAAATGTAGGTTAATCCAAGGACTATGTTCCCAATCTAATTTGCACTTGAACTCATATTGAAAATTCACACAAAACATACTTAAGATCAAATCCTTTCATTCTTTCATCATTTATACAATTTACAAAGGAATGATTTTTTAATTTTTTTACTATAATGTAAATCAACATTTTAAAAACCATGTCTTTTATTTCTATTTGAAGACAAAATCACAAGAGAAGAACTAATGGAACATTATAATAATTCAATGCAACTTTTCCCTTATAAGGAACTATCATTTTATTAAAAAACCTGATTCAAAGACTCAATCGGGAAAGAATCAGGGAAGAAAATCTGATATCATTGTTATTACAAATATAAGGTTAACAATGAATTATACATCAGGATCATTTTCTCAAGGAAAAGTCCCCATAAAATTGAACTCAAGGACACCAAAACTTTGAATCCAGTTTGGCTCCATATTAAGATATCAACTATGCAATCTACAAATTTACATCAAGATAACCATGGAGAACTAAAATTAACTGATGAACAATCAAATTTAAACACATAGACATACTCAACCAACTAATCCCATCCCAGGTTTGTACAACATGTTCCTTATCGAACCAAGAATAGGAATTTTTCTAGGGTATGAGATGTCAATCACAACACCAAAACACATGCCTCTTCTGAGGCTAATAATCACAAGAACTTTTGTTCTTTCACTCATGATCTCCCCAAACACAAAATGGTATGTATTGACAAGTAGGTGTCCATAAAACCCTATTTTCTCCCTCTTCTCATCATGAGGAGAGACTCTACATTGACCTGGAATCCAACTAAGGCCCTCCTCCTGTACATGGCCACTTTTGCCCTATCCAAGGGTGAGTAGTGCCAACACAACCCTTATAGTTTTCCCCACAAAAAAAAATGTAAAACATGAAAGGAAAATAATTAAGAACCCCACAATAACCCATCCATCACATATATGAAAATACACACACATGCAAAAGGCATACTTAAGCAAATGAAAACACAACATGAAGAATAAGGCCATGAAGATTTCCTACCTTCACAAATGGTTATGGAAAATTAAAATTTTGAGAAGAGCTAATCCTTCTTCCTCCTTCAATCCTGGCTTGACTCTCTCTAAATGTAGAGAATGCGTGAAAAACTCTTCAACCCTTAAAATAACAACTAAATAGGCTTCTAAACTCACCCACCTAAAATGACAATAACTCCAGACTTGACCATAGCCTTCTAGGGTCTTCCTACTTGATCCTACCATTAAGACAACCTTTTTGGTGAAATGTAAACTTGGAAAACTCATGAAGAATTTCAATTTTCGCACTAAAGGGAAAATTAGATATTTAGGAGGTCATAAAAGTCAATAAAAAAATCTAGAAGGGTGGAAAATGTCCCCACCCCATACACATACCCCCTAGGCCCTTGGTTTGCATTTATTTTGGCTTCTAGGATCATTTTTAGGACCTATAAATTGACTTAAAATATTTGGACTTAAAAAAAACTAAGAATGACACATTTTCACTAAACCCTAATTAGGGTAATCAATATAGGTTACCAATTAATTAGCCTTAGATTGCTAACTTAATCAATCTCAGATTATCAAGTTACTCTGCTAACCCTAATTAACATTCTAATAGATATATATGAATTACAACTGTCAAGTGACACCATAAGATTCACTATTACGTAACATTAAACACCTTACAATTATAGAATGATACACACATTTAGATTATGATACAAATAAAATACAAAACAATGAGGTCTACATCTCTTCATCAGACTCAACCTTGGTTTCACAGATTGTACATAGGGTCAATTACTGATTCTCTGATAAATTCCATGGTTAATAATCTTGCACACTCAATTCAAAAATCAATAGTTCAATAACATCATATTCATATATTTAAAACAAATTGCATACCCACATATAACCTAACCTATTCATTAATTCAAATTAAAATACTAGAATACTCATCATTAGGCATGCGTTTACCTAAACATCACAAACATCATCAATAGAGCATACTGAACTATTCAAATGAATATAACCTAATCATCAAGGTACCATAATCAACATCATCATCATAAGGTGAAACATCTCGTATCATCATTAGTGCAATTAATGTTTAAACAATTGAGATAATTTATTAGTTCTCCAATCACAAAGTATTTAAAACATGAATGTATCAACTGATCTCAATTTCCATTAGGATACCTAAACCATAAAAAATTAATTCAAATTTAAATAAGTACATACAAGGAGGGGTCTTACATCATTTGTGTGCTTCTCTTGTGCACATGATACACTTTGTGTTGTTTTAGGCTCACTCACCTCTTCTCAACAATCACTTTGAAGGATTGGTCTCTCCTTGATTTTTTTCATTTTCTCTATGAGATTCCACTTTAGCTTGGCTCCTTTGGCTCTTAGGATAATCACTTGGAAATCTAACCTTCTCTCTTTCAACTTATTTTCACTTTATACTTTTATTTTTTCTTTTTCCCAATAATTCAAAATTTGAATTCCCTCCCTATTACAAACTGATCCACCCATTGCAGTGATGCATCACTCTTGTCAGGTTGTGACATGTTTGTGCAAGGGTCATGAGTATTATGTACCTTTGGTGACTTCAATCTACTATATATAATTCAAATTTGAATTCTTTTGACTATTCCTTGATTCTTTCTCCCATCATTATTAAATGCGATGTTGAGTACACTCTTTTCCTTCGATGTGGCTAGGCAATCACAAGTATCTTCCTTCTACTTGCATGGACTTCACTTAGCACACTTAGTGTATTTTATTTACTTTTTCTATCACTTATCTTCTTTCCTTCCTTACCTTTTGACTAAGGGTCTCACCTTAGTATGCCTTATTGGTTATGCCAATCTACTAGTTAGATCTCTTTTCTTGTGTTTGTGTTGCCAGCAATGACAACACCTTTGATGACTAAATCTACCAGTCTATTTACCGATTAGTCTTTGACACTTTATGCCAACAATCCACCCATTTGGCATTGATGGCAACACTTAGTCATTTTGGCACTTTCTACCATTTGCTTCTTTTCATTGTCTCCCCCTAGGATAGTGCATTTTTATGCTTGATCTTCTATGACCCTTCTCAACTTCTCCCCCTTTGACAATAATGCCAAAGGCAACCATATTTCATTTCCTATTATATTCCTTATTGCTCCCCCTATGGAGTAGTCCCATGTTCTCATCAATCCACTTTGAGCTTGTTGCAGTTCATGATCATGGATTGATGTCCTCCTATCTTAGTTTAAATTAGGCTAGATAGGGGTAAAACCCCTAACATTTCTCATAGATACACAAACATATATTTCTTAAGAGATATACTAAAGATATCTACTAGTTGTTCCTTGGTTGGTACACATTCCAACCTGATCTCTTTTGCTTGCACTTGTTCCCTCATAAAATGGTACTTCATAGATATGTGCTTGGTCCTCAAGTCCATGACTATATTTTTGGATATATTGATAGCACATATATTATCACAGTTGATTACTAATAGTTCCTCCATTTCTCCCAAATTCCTTCAATCATATGTTTGATTCAAATAAATTGAGTGCAATTCATAGCTGCAATAACATATTCTTCTTCTATAGTTGACTACGATATGCAATTTTGTTTCTTGCTAGTCTTGGCCACTAGTCTTCCCCCAAGGAAGAATGCACCTCAAGTTGTGCTCTTTATTTCATATATGTTTCCTGCCCAATCAACATGTATAAAGATAGTAAGTTCAAAGATACTTTTGTGGGGACACCATAGTCCATATTCTTTAGTATCCCTTAGATACATGAAGACTCTTTATGACTACCATGTGTGATTCCTTTGGGTTGGTCAAGAATCTGGCCACTAACCTAAGTGCTTGTTCTATATTTTTTCTTCCATGTACACATATTGTAGCTTGCCAATTATTGATCAGTAAATTGTCTCATTCACTTTGGGGCTTTTATCGTCTTTAGATAATTTGCAATCGGTTGCCATTGGAGTTCCCACTAGTCTTGTGTCTTCCATGCCAAAAGTTTTAAGTATTTCTCTAACATACTTGATTTTCCCTATGAAAATACCTCTTTTTAGTTGGGACACTTGAAGTCTGATGAACTTTTTTATTTCTCAGATCATTGACATTTCCAACTCCTTCTTCATGGCTTCTACAAAATCAACACTCAAGTTGTCGTCTCCACCAAAGATGATATGATCTATGAAGATTTATACAATTAGCAAGATTTATTTTGTCTCTTGCTTCATGTATAAATAATATTTTTCACTAGTTCTTGCAAACCCAATCTTTATTAGATATGAGTGTAGTCTCTCATACCATGCTCTTGGTGCCTATTTCAGTCCATATAGGGCTTTCCTTATTCTAAATACTTGGTTCCTACCATGTTCATTTTCAAACCCCTTATGTTGCTCAATGTCAACTTCCTTTTCTAGAATTCCATTTAGGAATGAAGACTGCACATCCATCTAGTATACATTGAAGCTCTCGTGTGTTGTAAATGCTACGAGTATCCTAACTCCTTCAAGTATACCTACTGGTGTGAAGGTTTCTCCATAATCTATACCTTCTTCTTATGTATATCCCTTGAAAACAATTATGGCCTTGTTTCTAACCACTTCTCCATCTTCTTTCACTTTGTTTTGAAACACCCACTTTGTGCCAATGACATTCTTGTCATTTGGTCAAGCTACTAAGGTCCATGCATCATTTTTCACTATCTGGTCAATATCCTCTTTGATTGACTACCTCTAGTCTTCATCCTTTAGTGCCTCTTTTGTGGTCTTAGGCTCCATATGTTACAACATGCATAGTATCTCTCTCACCTTTCTCCTAGTGATCACTGCAACATTCCTATCTCCAATGATCTGATCTATTGAGTGGTGTCTTCTTACATATTTTGCTAGCACTGGCTCATCTTTAGGTGCATCTTTTTTTTGTTCTCTAATTTTGTCTTCTATTGGTGCTAGTACAACTTTTTCTACATGTTCTTCTTCAACTAACACTCTCTCCATTATATAATTTAGCACATTTCTTATAATCTTTTAGTTCTTTTATGCTTTCTTCCTCATTCTTATTTGATAATTTATCCACTTTGACACCTACTTCTAAAGACCTTGAAGTATATGGCATGTTATTGAACCATAGTTCGTAGGGAGTCTTCTTTGTCCTTTTCTTTAATCATACTTGATTTAAGGTGTACACTCTTGTACTTACAACTTCTCTCTAGTAGATCTATACAACATTCTTTTGAATCATTAATTTCCTAGCACAGTCTATGATTATTCAGTTTCTTCTTTTAGCAACACCATTTTGATGTGGTGCTCTTGGAGCTGAAATTTTCCTTCTAATTCCATGCTCCTCACAAATTTTTTTTAATTCTTGTGAGGTGAACTCACCTCCCTGGTCTGATCTCAAGCACTTTAATGCTCTACTAGTCCCCCTTTCTAACATTGCCTCATACGTTTTGAGCATGTGAAAGGCTTTTGACTTTTCTTTTAGATAAACAATCCTCGTCATTCTAGAAAAATCATCAATGAACAACATAAAATATTTATCTCTAGACATACTCTTTGTCCTCATAGGATCACACATGTCAATATGAACTAGATCTAATACATGTTCATAATTGAACGATTTGCTAGAGAAACTTGAACATGCCAACTTTCCTAGTTGACAATCCTTACATACCACATTGTAAGGTTTGGTGATTGGCATCAAACCCCTTACACAATTCTTTCCTCCTACTTTGATAATTATTTCAAAATTAACATGAAATGACCTTCAATTTTGTAACCAACTATTGTCACCGCTAGCTACCATACATGCAAATATTGAGGTAAAAGAGGTTACCTTTGCTTTTCTCTCCTATGTCCAGTAGCTTGCCTCTCTTGCTAAATATTTTCTAAGACCCTCTATTGGACTCAAACTTGTAGCCTTTTTCCATTAGTTGAGTCATGCTCAACAAGTTGTATTTCGATCATTCCAATAAATACATGTTCTCGCAAGTAGTGGTCTCATTTAGAGGAATGATACTTTTTCCTATCACCATGCATGGTGAGTTATGCTTTATGAAACTGAGGAATTTGACCTCTGGGTCAAGGATGACCTTCTAGGTGAAGGTTGACCTCGACCCTAACCTAGGTCAAGAATGACCTTGACCCTGACCTAGGGCAAGGTTCGCTTCATCCTTGACCCTAGGTCCCATTTCAATTTATGAGATTTTTGGATCTCAAGCTTTAGAAAGTTTCATTCCCTACTTCTGGGTCAGCTATTTCAGGTTTGGGAATGGTAGACTCTTAAATTACATTTAATCTAAGTCCATTCCTAAGGGTTAAGGTTAAATGGGATTTAATGCTCCTATGTCAGCTTTCTTTAGGAGTTAGTGCCTTAGATCTCTATATGAGGAAGCCTTGTTCTATGAAAAGATACATTCAAGATTGGTGTTGAAGATCTAATGACATTAATTTGAGACATCCTACATACATTTCTACATTTATTTGGAGCATCCATACTTGTGGATTCAAGGATTCCCATATAAGCAAGGTAAATAGTTCTATTTACTTTGTTTATGCATATTACAATTTTGAATTATATTTCAAGGTTAATTCCAAATAGGGTTTGAGTGAGGCAAACCCCCCATCCAACAAACAAACCATTTTTCTTGTAGATATAGGTGTGGAACAATGAATTGGAGAACAAATTTGGATACCCTCTACATCAAACTTGCAAGATCCGTAAACAAAATTTTTGTCAAAGTAGTGTAGGTCAAGGTCAACTTTTAGAGTTACAATTGTGCCCTGGGGTAAGATTTTTCCCCATGAGTAGGGTCAAGGTTGACCTCCCTTCAAAAAGATAAAATATTTCTAGGTTTTCTTCATCTCAAAATTTCCAGTCTAGAACAAGTTATAGAATTCCTTGAACTATACACAAACATTAGAAATGAACATTTTCTAGATTCAAGGTTAGTATTTATCTTTCTATTTCAGGATTTAAGCACATACTCCCATCAAAATGGAAAGAAGACCTATTGAACCTCTTTTCACCCTTTTCTCCATCACTTGATCCATTTTTGTATTGAACACTTTCTTGTGCTTAATCAATTTGGATCATTCATTTTGGGAATTAGGGTTGAGAAGAGGTTTCTAATTTCTTTCCATTCAAAAAGATACTTCATCATCTTCCTCATTATTGATACACTCTTCACTAGCCACATCTTCTTCTGAGATATAACACTGCTTCTTCTCTTTCATCTTGGACGACTTCTTGTTGGAGCCTTTTGAAATATTATTTTCTCTCCACTTGCTGGTCTCCTTTCTAACTGGCTCAGGACACCTAGCTATGTAGCATCCTACTTTTTTGCAGTTAAAGAATTTCAAAGGAAGCTTATCTTTGTAATTTCCTTTTCCTCTAACCATTCTTTTTGTAAACAAGGCCTCCTATTCTTTTTGTTCAACCTCTTCCATGTACAAACTCTCCAACTCCTTTATGTGTTTGGACAAACTTGATTCTCCTCTTTCCCTTTGTGTTGCACTTGATGCAACTAAGGCTTTGAATGCAATCTCAACCTTAGCTAGTTGACTATTATCATAGTTGTGATAGGGTTAGGTTATTCTTCATGTTAGGAAGAATCCTAGGGGAGTAAACACTCTGTGGTTGGTGAGGTAAAAGTGCCTAGGCCACACTCCCGTCTCAATTAGCAGAAGGATGATGTCTAAAGGCTTTGGAGATTGGATACACTTTAGAGAACATAATCAAGTTTCAAAACATTTCATATGGCCTTGTAACTTCATCTTAGTGATGATGTATGGTATCATTTTATTGATGTAACGTTGGTTATCAGATATTATAACATATAAGTTGGTTAAGAATTGTTATTCATGTATGTGATGAACAAGTGGTGTATATACATTTATTTCATCCATAGTTCACATAATGTAACATTTACACAAACAAATCAAGAATTTAATAATATGTTGAATTTCTCATTGACTTAATGTATATTAATGCTTATGAAAAACATTGTGTTATGAGTTAACAACTTGTTAACCTTGATTAATTATTTGAGTTCAAATGCAATGAACTTGCCTATCAAGGCGCTGAGTAACATGTCCATCTTATCTATGGTTCTTAACTCTTGGATATCTGACATCCTTATGAAATATTTTGGCAGCAAGGTTCTCAACACCATACTTATGCACTCATCTCTAGATATTAATCCTCTACATTCTCTAATGGCTAACATGGTATCCTTCACTCATTTTTCATATGCTTTAATCTTTTCTCCCTCTTACATCCTCATGCCATTGAACTTTCCTCTCATGCTTTTAGCTTTATCCCTCATGACATGTTTTTCTCCACCATGGAAAAACTTCAAACTTTCCTTCATTTCATATGTGGTTTCTAGTTCCTCCACATCTTTATACTTAGAGTGTGATAGGGTGCTTGCCAAAGCATCCACTATAGCAATATGTATCTCCTTATCCTTCAACTAGTTTGCACTGAGTTGACCGATTGGTTCAACATATTTAACTTCTTCATGACTCATTTAAACATCTCCCAAAGTCTTTAGATGCAAATGCATCTTTCTACACCATGAGTTATAGTTCTCCCTCAAGAATTTGTGCTCGTCTCTTTTAAACATCTTGATCTTTTCCTCAAGCTATTAGACTCTTGTATTTTGCAAACCTAGGCTTTGATACCAATAGATGGTCTCTACCACAAGTCAATATACTGGTGGGGGGTGTTTGAATCAGTATACTTAATATTTTCAACTTTCTTCTATTAGATCACACTCCCTTTTAATCTATAGGTTAGTGCAGGAAGTAACTCAACTGACTAGGGTTAAGAAAAATACATCACACAAAAATACCAACACATAACACAATAATTTATCTTGTGGAAACCAAGTTAGGGTAAAAACCATGATCCTCACAAATTTTCACTCTTCTAAAATGTGCCTGGTCAAGAGCTTATCCCTATTAAAAGCTTACAATGATATTGTGAGGTGCTAGCCTATTGAGGAATTTGGATAAGATTTGTTAAGATCTTGCTCTATTAGAAGCATCATGGTTAAAGGAATTTGGAACATAAGTTAATGTGCCACCATTTTAAGGTATTTATCAAAGAATCTGTTAGGGTCAACCCTTGATGGGGTTTTCTATTACAAAGGTAAGTAAACAACAATAAAATGATCCAATAGTTTAGCTACTAAACTTATCTTGGTTTAGATCCTTGGTTGACTCTCTTGACCAATGTGCATATGTGCTTTGCTTCTCTGGGATCTACAACTTTAGTCTTTGATCACTTGTGTGCTTTATTATTTTGTGCATATAATACACTTTGTGTTTTAGGCTCACTCACCTCTTCTCAATAGTTACTTTGAAGGATTGATCTCTCCTTGATCCTTTTCCTTTTCTCTATGAGATTCCACTTTAGCTTGGCCTCTAGCTCTTAGGATAATCACTTGGCAATCTAACCTTCTGTGCTTCAATTTTCTTTCACTTTATACTTTTCTTTATGCTTCACTTGGAAGTTTTTTCCCCAAGAATTCAAAATTTTAGTTCCCTCCTTATTAAAAATTTAGTTGCTCATTGCAGTGGTGCACTGCTATTTTTAGGTTGTGGCATATTTGTGTGAGAGTTATGAGTTCCATGTGCCTTTGGTGACTTGCATCTACTAGAAAGAATTAAAATTTGTATTCTTCGATCCTTTCTCCTATCATTATTAAATGCAACATTGCATGCACTCTTTGCCTTTGACATGGATACGTAGTCACAAATATCTTGCTTCATGCTCTTTATGCTGAGTCATCTTGTTATCCTATTTACAGGTCCTATTGCTTGTCTTCTTGCTTCTTGTGTGGATTCACTTAGCACACCTAGCATATTCTATTTATTGTTCTTGTCACTTTTCTTCTTTCCTTCTCTTCTGAGTAGGGTCGCATGTTAGTGTTCCTTATCGATTGTTCCAATCTACCGATTAGTTGTCTTTGCTTGTATTTGTGTTTCTAGAAATAAAAACACCTTTGATAACTAAGGTTGCCAATCTATTTACTGGTTAGTCTTTGACACTTTGGGCCAACATATCTAATGAAGGGTGCTCCCCTTAAAACCATAAACTCATAATAGAAACAAAGAAACAACAACAAATGTGAGAACAAAATATGGACTTCTTATTTGCGCTGCAAATGTGGGATTACAGAATTTACAAGTACAATATGCTAACCCACATGGGTGCCTTCATTACAATAATTTGTAAGACTAAGCTATGAACCAATACCTAGAGTTGTCCTAGACAATTTTTGGGCCTTTCTTAAATAGGCAATTTTATGCCACTTAGGGAGGTTCTAGACAATGAAACTTGATACCTATGGCCGAAAAACCTAACAATATATATAGAGTTAGCCAAATACATCTTTGACAATTATTTTAGATATTTCAGGTAGCCCAACTTTGGAAGTCCATAACTCTCAAACTGTTGCTCTGATTGGCTATTATAACCACTTTTCATAAATGCCAAACTCTTGATATACATGGTCAAATGGTGCTAGTGCCTTTCCATCAAGTTTTTGGACCTCATCTAGGCACTCTAAGGCCTCCAACGGTGAGCCTAAGATTTTTTTGCAAATATTTCCACCAAAAATCTGCAATAACTTCTCTGATACCTATGCTTGAGAAATGAGATTTGTATGGTAGGCTTACAACTGTAAAATGAACCTTCCTATAGAAAATGAGAACATTCCAAGCACATATGAAAAACTTACTAAAAATAGCAAGTTCCCATTTATAGTAACCACCATGTTTGTTAGTCCTTATTAAAATAGAAAAGACTAAAAATGAAATATATTTGGGTGATGCAAGATTGCTCTTATACCCAGGATGCTCCTGCATCAAATATATTTCATGTCAAGGAAGATTCTAGGGAATCATGACTACTTTGTGGTAGGGTGAGAAAAAAACTCCTACAATATTATTACCCCTAATATTTTGTGTAAAAAAAGTGTTTGGAGATGTTGTCAAGAACTTTGGCATGTTTAGAAGATTGTGTTTTCATGTTCTCAACCAATGGTCTATTGTAATGACATTTGTAACTTATGATAGTTGATGGATCTTGTAAAATATTTCTATCTTGTGAAACTATGTTCATGTTTGGTCTATAGTTCCTAGATAAGCATTGATGTTTTCAATAAGTTGGTCAAAGTTCTTCTCAGTTGGTCATTATGCTTTTTGATTATTTGTCAAAATTGTTATTAATTTTGATGTAGCATCTCATGGTGTGTTTGATAGTTTTGGTCAACACATCTTCCTTATTTGTGGGCTCATGCAATCATTTATTCTTTGTGGCAAGCTGGTCAAACCTTGTTCTTTTTTTGGCAATTAAATGGAAATTAATTTTGACGTGTTGGTTAGTGGATATGATATTTGACTATGTGGACCAACTTCTTGGTCTTGCACCTTTTTTTGTCAAGGTTCATTATTTATAGACATCCTACAAGGGAGATGGGTGTTGGGGCTTCTTAGAGCAAAGACATTTTCCTACTCTCTACAATGACTCCTAGTCCAATGGGTATGTACACTACAACAGATTCAATGTCTTTGGATACAACAACTAATGATGTTGTTGTAACAATAGCTTTTAGTGTTTTAGTGGTGTTTGATATTCCTAATAATGTTGGTGTTGA
Organism: Cupressus sempervirens; assembly: GCA_028749045.1. Taxonomy (NCBI): domain Eukaryota; kingdom Viridiplantae; phylum Streptophyta; class Pinopsida; order Cupressales; family Cupressaceae; genus Cupressus; species Cupressus sempervirens. The sequence goes on from CM053791.1 coordinate 407,132,553, forward strand.
AAACATTCCTTCTACTAGTACTCTTTATGGGCTAGAGTCATATCCACACCAATATGTTAAAGGTTAGGGGGTCACTATTGCAGCTAGGGGAAGGGTTTCCCACTCATCCCCTCCTAATTCTTTTGTTAATGGATAGTGTTGTACTCATTTTGTCATATCTGCTACTCCTATTCCTCTAAAGGGGAAAGATTGACACTTTCTTGTGCTAAGACCATCCTTGAAATGGTGTGTGGCTAAAATGTGGTGGATAATGTCAAGTCATACCAAAGTTGTGGGTTAATTTGTAGATTTACTAATCTTTGGCCTTCTCTTATGGATCTATATTGTTGGGTAACAATTCCTTGGCAACCCTTAGTTTTGAGTAGTTCATTGAAATTTTCCCTTGTGTAAAGGTTTTTTATTGTTGTGTTCTCTTCATCAAACCATTATTTGGTGTTGAGAAAGTTGTGGGTTTGGGGAAATCGCTCTCTCAAACCTTGGACAATCTCCTTCAAACCCCTAACTAAACTGTTCAATATGCACTCTATGTGGATTCATCTCCCCAATCTTTGACTCAAATTTTGTGATATTTATTACTTCAAGATCATTGGGAAATATGTTGGTCATTTCTTGAAGGTGGATGAGGCTATGACTTCACTAGACTACTCTATGTTTGTTCACATTTTGATTGACATGGGTATCTCCACTTCATTCTTGAAGTATGTGGTGCTCATCATTAGGGATAGGCCTTGGAATTATTTATGAATTATGAGTTGAAGAGCACAAATTTACTTCTAAGAAGGGGGAGGGGGTGAGTTAGTAATATATAAAATTTAACCCAACTATAATTGGTTTCTTCAATTTGTCTCTTTGCACTTAAGAATCAAATTAAAATATGAGAGAAACACCAAAAGTATCAAGGAATAAAGCACAAAAGAGAATGCATAAGAGTATGACGTAAAAACCTAGTCTAGGAAAAAAACATAATGTGAATAGTTGTTAGAATCTACCGTCCTAATCTAGCTTCACAAATCTCCAATCCAGATACAACTTTAAGAACTTCAACCTTAACAAGCAACAACCCCTACTTAGAGAAATGAATCTTCCAAATCAAAGAAGCTACTCAATGAATATGAGAACCAAACAATGAAAATAAGCATAAACTAAAACACAACATACAATTAGTTTATGGACACATATGTCTCAAATAAACTTTGGACCAATTACGATTCTATAAATTTCCTCTTGAGAACAAAATAAATAGTCTTGTAATCTTGATACTATGAACTATATAAATTTCTCTAGATGATAAATTCAAGTCAGAGATATATAAAATTCCTTTAGAACCTAAACCAGTGATAAATATTGAAGTGACAATAGTCTCTCTATATTTACACATCAGGTTTATAGTCTAGTTTGAAAATATTGATTTGAGACAAGATGTTTCTTGCTTGAGAATTCATATATGTATACTATTTAAATCTTTGTGAACAAAAAATTGGTCAAACGTAATGATCTCCCTTCAATATAAAACATAGATTACTATCCTAAAGATATTCTCTTTGTTCTAGAATAATAATATTTATTTATCTTGTACACTGATCTTAAACTAATATGATAGTCTCTTTAGTATAAACCCAACTTGAAACAATATTACAACCAACATGTTCTCTGATACTACTTTGTTTTCATAAACAAAATGTTCAATAGTTACATATCTTGAGTATGGTTAAACCAATTCAAATTTGAACACCACTTATGTAGATTGAAATAAGTTGCATTTAGAAGTATAGTGAGATAAATATATATCTTTCTTAAGAAAAGAATATGAAGCATTGTTTCTGTTATACTTGTGTATTTCTTACTAACTATCTTCAATTGTATCAATTTTTTAATCCCTTTTCTACATCCACAAATATACCTTTTATCATTTATTTTCCTTCAAATCACATCCCATCAATGAGTCTTTTACAACCTCTATATCTTAATTTTCTATTCACAACATATTGAACATTGGAAATCATCTTTAAAAAGGGTTTGACTAGGTGGAATTAGTTTCAACTTCCATCATTAGGTATGCACAATTTTTCTTTAATTAATCTGAATAAACATCTTGAAAATTATTCATAGTCCCTTAAAATAGTTTGACATGGATTGCCTATGTAGATATGTATGGTGACTTTTCAACTTGCTTGTCAATCCGATTTCAAAGATATGTTGTAAATTTTTTGCCATAGATCTAACTAGAAATCAAAACAATAATTAAAAAATTAAAAAAATAGAGAGAAAAAAGCTCCTCACAATCCATGAATAAAAAAATGAGTCTCGCATTCCATAAAAATTACTTGAATTACAATAAGCATTAAGCATCCTTTATACAAATTAAACTATTCTGAATTAAACATGCAAAATGCATGCACACTAATCAACATTGAAATCATCATCTATATGCAAATCACCATAACTCTACATTTAACTAATGAGTTTTCATAAATTATGGATCAAATCAGAGGTCAACCTATCATTAGAATTGCTAACGCTAACACCCCCCTTAATTCTAACCAAGGAGAATAGAAGAAAATGAAGAAAGGAGGAAAGAGGGAAAGCCCAGTGAGAATAAAACCCTCCCTCAAAATCTATAGAGTTGTAATGAAAGTTCTTTGAGATGAGAAAATTGTGGCCATTTGTCGAATGATAACCACCATGGTATGGAATAAAGAACCTCCTCTGAAACCAATGTGAAGACCAAGATCAATTTGCACGAGTTCCCCCAATAACACTACTCAAGCAACGAGTAGATGGAAAACTAAGGAAAAACATCTACCAATTGAAGATATAGAAGACAATAAGCTGCATAGATCCCCCAAAAAATTAATAGATGACAAATAAAGGAAAAACATCTATCTGTCAAGGATGTAGGTAACACACAAATCTGTATGAGTATGATCCTAATGACACTATTCAACCATGCAAGAATAAAATGCTAATTAAAAATATAGGTGTCAATAGTCCATAAATATGATCAACTATGGAACCAAGAAAGCATTTTTTCCAAGAGGCATGATAGATCTACAAAAAAACTATCACTAAAGAGAAAATCAAGATGAGGCCCATGTAGTAAGAGCATGGTCTTGACTAGTATGTGATGAAGAAGATGAAACGAAAAAAATTTCATGTTGTTGCATGGCCTTTTCCAAGGTCTCTAGTCTCTTCCAACATTTTTTGACCACATGTCCCTCCTTACCACAGAAACTGTAAGATTCATCCAACTTCTTCTTTGTCATAGGCTGTTGATTAGATTTTAAATTTCCCTTCTCACTTGTATGCGCAACAAGAGCACAAGCTTTGGAAATTTTCAATGTACCCATCTTTATAAGCTTATCCTGCTCATGTACCAAGGACTCAATGAAAGCATTAAGAGTGGGCATCTTCCAACTTTTCCCTATTGTAAGCTTGATGGTGTGAAAAGAAGAGACAAACACAGCATATTGTGGACCCAATTTTGACAAAATAGAAAGAATTAAGTTGCTTTCTTGTGTGGATTTGTCAATTCCACATTCTTTCAACTTAAGTAATAAAGCCTTGAACTTTATGAAGAAGTCTTGAATATTCTCCAAATTACCTTAGATCTAATGAGTTTATCTCATTTTCAAGGATGTGAACCGACATCTCATCTTTCTTCCCAAAAAGACCCTCTAGTGTAGTCCAAATTTCATTTGGAGTTGTTCATGCTTCAACATGAAATAGATAATCATAGTATACAAAAGGATTCACCATGTAGTTGAAGTATTTAGACTTTTGAACTACAGAACTGGGTTCAACCTCCAATCCCACAACTATTTGATACAAGCCTTTACTTCTAAGCTAAAGTTGAATCTTGGGCTTCCATTCAAAATAGTTGTATAGAGTAAGAAACCCAAAGGCTAAAAATTCCATGTCCAATAAATATGATCTTCAACACCTGCAAAAAAAAATTGCTCTCTTTCCTAGCAACTAGACTCTGATACCATGTAAAATTTTTGCCATTGATCTAACTAGAAATTAAAATGATAATTACAAAACTAACAAAATAAATAGAGAAAATAGAGCTGCTCACAATCAATGCACGAAAAATTGAGTCTCGCATTCTATAGAAATTGTTTGAATTACAATAAGCATTAAGCATGCTTTTATACAAATTAAACTATCCTAAATAAAACATGCAAAATGTATGCACACTAATTAACATTGAAATCACCATCTACATGTGAATCACCGTAACTCTACACTTAACTGATGAGTTTCCATAAATTATGGATCAAAAAAGAGGTCAACCTATTGTTTGAATTGCTAACACTAACATATGTGAGATAGATACTTTTAAAATTATCTAAATTAGCTACAAAAATAAAGTTCACATAAGAAAATGAAACCAATCTATTGATTTATCAAGACTTGTTAGATTATTTCAAATCTGATGTCAGTTATTATACCATCTTAGTACCTATCATTATTTTTAAATTCATTGGAGACTATAGATTGGATCTCTACACCAAAAATGTTGTCTATCATGACGTTTAAACTTGCTAAAGTTTATACAAAGGATCTTCAGTGCCATCTAAACATAGATATGACCATGCTTTTTACAAATAGATAATGAGTTAATCATAATAAGTATGTCTTTTCCAAGAGATACCCAATTGATGAACAAAATGAGTAATTTTGAATAGAAACATACATGTTATTTCAAAATAGAAAGGTAACTATCGTTTATATATAACAACGTCAATTTGTTTGTGTGTACACAATATGCTATATATTTCACATATTTGGAATTGTCAATATCTGAATCTCTTAATGAACATAATACACAATGATCAATTTTGAATATTTCTATTCAAGCAACATATTGAAACCCTTTCTACTACACACACACACACAATTGTACAACAAATATACACATATACATATGATTGTATGATGATATTCCTTGTATTAATTTTGACATTACGAACACAATTGATCAACAATCTCCCCTTCTCATTGATGAAAAAATACCATCTATAAAATACAATACCTTGAAACCAATTTGAACTTGAAACACAATACCATGAAACCAATATAAACCTACAAAAATTTCATAATCATAATCATTTCTCCCCCTTTGACATCAATGACTAGGGATTGAGGTGCAAAACATAAACCAATAATTATTCCCCCTAATTTCGGGCACGAATTCAAGAGCTCAATATGGAAAAGCCACAAGTCTAAGCATTTCTCGAAGATGTTTAAGTATGGTTTCAGGAAAAGGATTTGTAAATATACATCCAACTTCTATTGGGTATGCACATACTCAAGACAAACTTTATTGTCAACAACTATTTCCTTCAAAAAATGTTATTTCATGGAGATGTTCTTAATGTGAGAATGAAGAACAAGATTTGAGAAATATTAATTTCACTGCTATTATCATAATAAATAGGAACTGGACCATCAAACATCACCTTCAAATCCATAAGATTGTGCTTCATCCACAAGACTTGTGTACAATGAGGAAGTAGAAGAATGTATTCAACCTCAATGGTTGACAAGGTAACCAAATCTTGTTTCTTACTATACCGGGCTACCAACCTATCACCAAAAAAGAAAGCTCCATCACTAGTGTTGCATTTACCATCTAAATAACCTACAAAATTTGAATCCTTATAAATGACCAATTTAAACTTATTATTATTATCGGGATACCATAGTCCATAATCAATCATATCCTACAAGTATTTGAAATTAAGTATGGCTACATTAAGATGAGAAAATTTAAGAAAGCCTTGAAATCAAGCAACTGTGGTTTTTTTAGTGGCTAATATTTTCCAGTTGGCTAATTTTATAAATTTTTGGCTGGTAATTTGGCTAATAATTTAAGATTTAATGCAACCTGAATTGCCAAAATTTTATAAAGTTTAGCGCAAAAATATATAAAATCACTCAATAATTAATTTTATAAAAAAATTCAAACTCAAAGATTCCCCAAAATATTTGATATATGATTAGATTTGATTTACCTAAATATTATATGTTATTGGAGAAATTAAAATTAATTTACCAATCATAATTATTAGTTACTCTAGGGATATATCACCAATATTTAGTTTTCACTATTGATTTAAAATATAATGTAATGATCCTCATAATATTCCATGAGCTAAAAAGTATTCAATTTTGATTTGTAATATTCCATGGTGATTAATGAACTTTATATTATTGTTGAGATTCGCCGATATTTTCTATACAAAAATTATGATTCCAATACAGTTGCCAATATAAATAATATTTAAAATAAAAAAAATTAAGAGAAATATTTTTTTCAAAATAATTAAATATTCGCCAATATTTTATAATTTTTTCTGGAGGGGGGTTTCTTAAAGATTACCCTACGAGCAACCATACACACTTCCTGCATAATTTATAGTCTAGGAGTTGTTAGATAAAGCAAACTAACAATCATAGACTTGTACAATGTTTAATCTATTGAAAGAGAATCATCATCTTTACTTAACTTACAGTTAGTAACAATTGGAGTACTGAGTGGTTTGCATGTGTTCATCTAATTTGTTTAAAATATTTCCTTAGTATATTTAGTTTGTGGTAGATAAATTCCTTCATATAATTCAAAAACTTAAAAATCAAGAAATTATGATAGCTCTCCTAACATAGACATTTCAAAAGATGATTGCATTTGATTAGCAAAATCTCAACACACTTTATCATTTCCACCAAAAATTATATCATGAACATAGACAACCACAAAAAAACTTGATCTTCAAACTCAACATAACTTAGAGCTCAAGAAATCTCCAAGATTGCTTGGTTGTGATCTAACTTCTGTCTCAGATCTTCAACAATCAGAGGAGTAGTTGTTTACCTCTACTTATTCATTGCTCAAAAAATTGACAACATCATCACCGATACTGGATATGTGCAACTTCATTAGGGTCTGTCATGCAGGAAAGTTCTCCTTATTTAGCTTGGGTACATCTCTCTTGTTTATCATGATCTTTAGCTTTAAGTACCTTCAAAATTTTCTTTGTAAGCTCTAAGCTTTGATACCAATTATTAGAAATGCTTAGAATAAATGAGAGTGGGGGAAGTGAATCAATTACTCAAGGTCCATATGTACCACTTGAAAAATTAAACATTAAACACATCATTGTTCTACTTATCCTGCATATCTTGTTGTTGCTTGGTCTCTATTGTAAAATTGTCATAAATTTTAACTTATGCATTGCATTGCATAATGAAAACATCATCACATCTAGACATGTTAGAGTAATAAGATATTGCCTTATTAATTAAATCATTTTGATTTAATTATTAAGTCACTAATTATCTCTAGTTTACTTAAGGTTAAACTTTAGGCATATAATAATTAATGCTTTTATTAATTATTATCATGCAACCTAGGTTTTACCCTGTTAGGGATTTGATCTCCTTTTATAAGGATTGATCTCTTTGTAATTTTCTTCATTCACTTTTGATAATATTAATCTCTTTTTGTTCATCAAGAATGTCTCATAAATGGATCTGGCAATTCCAACATCCATAGCTTTTGCTTCTCTTTCTTCGACAAGTGTTTGCATGCAAGTGATTCTTGGTAGTTGTGGGGTTGATCTTTCATCAACTTCAACATGGTATTAGAGCTCTAGATCTTCATACCCCTATTCCTATTTATGAGAAGTTTGTCTTGGCTTTCAGATTTATACTTTTTGTTCAACGGAATTCATTTTTCAAAGTTTTTTTGTATTGAATCTAGGGGTCACCCTTTTTTGGTGCACTTTGAGCCCAAACAGACATCACCATTGAGCTTAGAGTGCCCAAAAATCCCTATTTTGAGGCTAAAAATTTTGCTCCTAAATTGGACACATTTTTTGAGGCAACAATTTTCTATTTTTTGGCACATTTTTCAAGGCAATGATTTTCAAAATTTATGGCATGTAAATCAAAATTTTTGGTTTGAAAAGTAAGATTTTAGACATTTCTTGAGGTGATGATTTTTTTAATTTTGTGCACAAATCAAGATTTTAGGCACATTTCCCGAGGCAAGAATTTTGTAGTTTTGGCACAAAATTAAGATTTTGGAGCACATAAATCAAGTTTTTTCAAAAAAATAAATATTTTGACACGTTTCCCAACATGATGATTTTGTGATTTTGGGCACCAAAATTGAGATTTTTTGCACAAAAATCAAGATTTTGGGGCACACAAAACAAGGTAGTTTTGGTACAAAACTAGCATGCTTCCTGAGGCAATTTTTGGTACTAGTGGACACACTTTTTGAGACATTTTGACATGGATCCTGAGATGGTAATTTTATTTTATTTTTTTGGTTTTTCCAGTGCTTTTTTAAACCTATATGTGGTTTTTTAGCCATAACTTGCTTATTCAAACTTCATTTTTTGATCCAAAAGAAGAATCAAAAAGCTAATTCTGAGCCCATCATGATTATGTAGTTTATTTAGATTTTTGATGCTATTTGGTGGCCTATTTTGGCTATCAAATTCAAAAGTTATATTTTGCACTCTAACAGACATATTTTGAGACATTATATTTTCTAGATTCTTCTTCAGGTACATCCCATTCAGTTTTTTGCTTTTCTGCATTATGATGGATATCTTGGTTGTTTTAAGTTTGAGAATTAATTTTGTTATTTCAGATAAATTTTCATGGGTTATTCTATCTATTGTATAAGCCTTATGTCTCTTTTGATCTTTGTTGACATCCTTTTGTAGTATTTTTGTAAACGCACTGAGATAAAGTGCCACTCTATTGCATTTTAGGATCTTGGACATCTTTGTGTTTTTTTGTACTTGCACTACATTATAAAGTGCCTTGGGGGGTTTTAGTTGCCCATATTTTCCATCTTCCTTTGTCAAGTGAGTGTTCCTTCCATGACATTAGCCTCATGATGTGTCAATGACATGTGCCAATATAAGTGTTTGTACTTCTTTTGCACTCATAATGATCCTAATTCTTCTTTCTGCATGAGATATTGCATTGAGTTTTAGTGTTCATGTCTTACCTCTCAGCATTAGATGGGGATTATGTTGCTTCTATTTATTTCTTGGTTCAATGGAGTGAACTATGTATTTAGTATTTGATCCTATGTACTAGGTGATTGCAGTGGCTAGATACCTATGCATTTTGGTGAGATGGATCATTTACCATATAAACATTCTTTTATTCCTATTTTTGGAGGCCAAAATTTACCTTCCATCTTTGATTGATCAGCTCTTTAGACTTATTCTTCTCTACCTGGTCATGTTCTATACAATGGAGGTTCTTCAGATCAACCAACATTTGCAACTTCATGCTTCAGTGGTGTTCTTCATGGTCATCTTTTGTTCCTATCTTCTAGAACATTCTTTACATATATTTTTGGAGTAGAGTTTTTTCCATGTGGTTTTCTCTATTTCTCCTCTTTACATAGGTTTGGTTGTGCTTGGGTACCTCATCAAGCCTTGTTGAGGACCCAAATTTGCTTTCAGTAATAGTTTCTAGGTTTTTAGCTACTCCCTAAGTTTATCTTAAGGGGGGGTGTTAGAGTAATAAGATATTGCCTTATTAATTATTAAGTCACTTATTATCTCTAGTTTACTTAAGCTAAACTTTAGGCATATAATAATCAATTCTTTTATTAATTATTACCATGCAACCTATGTTTTACCCTGTTAGTATTTTGATCTCCTTTTATAAGGATTGATCTCTTTGTAATTTTATTCATTCAATTTTGATAATAGCAATCTCTTTTTGTTCATCAAGAATGTCTCATCTATGGATCTGACAATTCCAACCTCCATAGCTTTTGCTTCTTTCTATCTGTGATAGGTGTTTGTATGTAGGTGATTCTTGGGAGCTATTGGGTTGATCTTCCATCAACTTCAACAAAACATTCATAAGACATTCATCATAGTTTGACAGTAGGATTTTATGTGGAAACCCAATTTAGGAAAAACCACCAACAACATGTCACTCTTTTTCACTCATTCGAAGTGAGCTATGTTAGGAGCCAACCCTGTTAAAGGTTACAATACACATTGTTAAATGTGACCTAGTTAGAGGATTTAATCACCCTATTAGGAGTGACCTTGTAAGAGGACTTTGATTATTCCATTTAGAATGTCATGTAGTTAAATGATTTACACAGAATGTTAAGTCTACAAATGACTATTAGGTCAACCTTTGTTAAAAGGATTTTAATACAAATTATTTACAATGATAATAAAAAAAACAATAAGTTTTGATCTATGTGATTACAACTCACTTTTGTTGGTCCAGATCTCTGTTCGGTCCTTATCTTGATTTACTAATAAACCTTTCATTGTCATCTTTGATCTTGATCTACTTGGACACCCTTCAAGCAATTAGTCCACTCTTCTCATCAACACTTAAGCCTTCAGCTCAAATTCACTTATCAACAACAACATCACATCTGCAAGATTTTCTCTTTTAGCTTTGCATCCACTCACTTGTGTGTTTCTAATCAAACTTTCTTTGTATCACTTCCTTCACATACAATCTCACACACTCACTGGCTAGGGTTGGACAGGGCACTAACTGTTTGGTTCTATATCACCTTAAATAGGCAATGTGTGCTTTACCATTTTCTACATCCATCATAAATCTTAGGGTTTACAATCAAATTCAACTCAATTTAATGTATCTATACATCTTCTTGATCATCCTCTAGAAACTTCTCTAGAATCCTTATGTTAGGTCTTTACCTAATCATCACCTTGAATTTTATGATCCAACTCATCAGTCTTATCTTCAACACATTTTACATCTCCCAAGAAATCAACTAAGAGTGGCTTGATCTTATAATTTATTTGAATTTGATCTTTTATTGTCACTCAAAAATCACTAAAATACTCATTCATTGTTTAAGTTTTCTGGCTCAGCATCAACTAGCTTGCTCGATCAATGCTAATGCTTGGTCAACACTAGATTTTCTTAGCACTAATTGTGGCTTGGTTGACACTAGCATTACTTGGCACTCCTTAGTATTTTACTATTTTACTCAGCTTGGCTTAGCTTCATTGGCATGAACAATTACTTTGCTTTATCAAAGTCTATCTAATCAAATGTCTATTGCAACTCATTTTCCATAAATTCAACCTTTCCTCTAGGTGTTATAGTTATGAGTAACTCCCAAATTATCTTCACCAATAAAATAGATATGACATTTATATTAGGTAGCAATATGTCTCATCCATAGATTTGACATCAATCGAAAAACAACAATTGTTCCAATTGTAAGTTTCCAACAATTATAAGTGCTAGCAGAACAACTTTCCTTCCATCCTGTGTTGAAAGAGAAACCAAAACATGGACATAAAGCTATGAGAAGCCACATGTAAACTAATGAATTGGAAGGTCTTAGATTTATATGAAAGAAAATTTTATTTTGAACTCTTGGTGATTTCTTCGTTCGTTTACTACCCATCTTTGTAAATACTTCATTATCACTGTTCCACTGCATAATCATCTTTAATGTCTCTCACTACTTTGTATCCTTTGTTATGATTACAAAGCACTAAGGAATCATGTTATTACTAAAAATGAAGATAATTATCAGTTTCCTCATTTGCAACAAGTTGATATAACCTAAAAACAAAATTTGTTATCATATTATATTTTCCAACATTTTCTTAAACTCACGATCGATATTTAATAAGAAGATGCCATCAATATCTAAATGTGACTTAGAACTGGGAATCTTCATTGGTGATGTATACTTTTGAAATGTACATGGTGCAATTCATGAAAAAAATAAAACTATTATAATAAATAAAGGGAACTACTAAGTCTCCAAATGGCAATGACCCCTATAGTCAAATTGGTGAATATATCATTATCATTAAATAGTAAAATAAGAGAAGATCTAATTCACTAAGAAGAGATGAAGATATGTGTGTAGTATTAGAGTTGGAGTTGATATATAATTCTCCCATGAGAGAAGAGAAAATGAAATATTGTATCAAATTTGATATTTACATTTCCTAAATTTGGTGTCACAAATATAATACCATGATGGAAAAGTATATTAAAGGAAGTGTGGTCACCAATTGGAGGAGGATGACATAACAAGAAAGAGGCAAACTAGAAACCATAAAAATTATGAGCTCCTAAAGCACTTGGGCAAGTTTTCTTTTTTATCACTCGAAAAAAAGTATTCCACTTGTGAAATTAAGTTGTACCTAACTGATGACCATTTTACTAATGAACAATTGGGAATACAAAAAAAAAAAGCAATATGCAATCAATAGATAAGAACATCCATATATAATCTTTGTGTAAAGGATGAAGGATGAGACATACATGGATGCTAACTATGGGGAACAACGATAGTGGAGACATATCATCATTTAGGAAAGTTAATTTATAATATATATGAAGTGTCTCTGAGAACAAAGGTTTTGCAGGGAGAATAAATGACAACTGAGCATTTTTATGTACAAACTAGCATAGAATCGATACCAACAATAACAATAACAATAAAAATAGTGGTCATAGTGAATGCCCAACAAACATCTTAGAAAAATAATATGTAAGAAGTTAAAATTTTAAATAAAAAAGATTACATCGACATAGTCAATCAATTCATAGGAAACAAGAACAAGGGATTATCAATAATTACATTAATTATATCACTATGCCAAATTGGGAAAATACATTCTTAATAAATGCTCAGACTCTATACTCTTGGAGATTCATTCTACATCTATTGAAAATATAATTCTTGAAGACAATCAACTTGTATATGCAAGTGTTTAGTAGAAGAAAACTTGTGAAAATAAATAAAACATACCCAAATTTCATATGCCATGAAAGGGAAATTGACAACATTTTATGATTGACTCCACCCTTGGAAGAAGAAGATAGGATATATATATTGGAGCCTATTATGTACTATGCAATCCAATCATAAACATCATACCAAAAATATGATTTAAAGAGTCCATGAGATTTGAAATGGAGATAGAGAATCATCAATATTTTTAAGGAAACTTAAGTTGAAAAAAAATGAGCCAATCAATGAAGAATAAACTATGCAGTTGTTATAGATACTTTTCAAGAATTTTTTTTCTAAATCAAGGACATATAGATACAAATATCCCTATATAGGAAATAAGATTGGCCATAAAATTACGGTAAATAATCAAGAAAAAGTATGTTCTAGAATCATATTGATATTTATTTGATATAAGGACAAAATACTATATATGTATATATATATATATATATATATATATATATATATATATATATATATATATATATATATATATATATATATATATATATATATATATATATATATATATATATATATATATATTTGTGTGTGTGTATTATTTTTATTACATTACATCATTTCTTCCCAAGATAAGGTAAGGCATGCGGTAGAATGGATAGTGCTACATCATACAAAGGCACTAGGTAAGGCCTATAGTGGAATGGACATGAGCTACATCATACAAGGGCACTAGATAAGGCCTGTGGTGCAATGGGCAAGAGCTACATCATACAAGGGCACTAGGTAAGGCCTGCGGTTGAATGGGCTTAAGTTACATCATACAAAGGCACTGTATTGGGAGCAATGATTAGAGTGAGGTAATTAAAATTAGGGAGAACAATGAGGCCCACTAGGTACACCACTCCATATAATATGCAGTCAATGGTGGTAGAGGATATTCCCTTAGGCCTAGGGTTGGGTAATAGGGAACCCTATTGTAGTTCTTCCTCTAAAAGAAGGATATATTGATTATCTAAATAGACCACCTTGCTAGATGCTTAACATTTTCCATCAAGAACAAAGGGATCAAAGTCCTGCTCTTGGGCTTAGTATGGAATTAGCTTGAGCATAATTTATTGTGATACGCCTTTCTTTGGAACTTATATATGTATATATATGTCTACTAATAATTTTGTGGTTGCAGAGTTCATAACCAAGTATAATAAGGAAGTAAATTTTGTAAATCCTTTCTCTAACCATAGAAATTGTAAACTACATGACTTAATCAAGGAATTGCATAGCATGTGTATTATGTGTTCACATCATGCATGCTTCGTGTCTTCATCTCTCTTCATGCATTTATGTGTTTACTTCATGTATTTATGAATCAATATGTATACTCAATATATTCTTATGTTTTCTAATATCATATTTTTGTGGATACTAACTTTACATGGAAATATTTGTATAAATTATCTTTTCTTGAGGACAAGCAAACTTGGAGAGGGGAGGACTGTGATGTCCCCAGTTTTAGACTAGGTTATAATAAGAGTTAAACAATAATATTATTATATTTATATAGATAAATATATGATATAAAATCATCTAATATATTCTTTTTGATATATTTAAATATAATGATAATATATTAGTATTTACTAATGATAATATATAAGTATTTACTAATATAACAATCTAACAATATATATTTACCAATATAAGAATCTTATGATATATAATAATGCTAATAAATAAAGATGGTACCAAATGAATGGTGACAAAATTATTATATTACCTAAATAGTTTATATTATGCATATGCCCAAGGATACACTACAAATATAGAAATTTAAAATAAATAATAAATGTTATACATATATAATATATATTAATGTATATTATTAACTATATGTTAATAAAGTAAGTTATTAAACCTTAACCATAACAACTAGATTAATTATTATTTGAAGGGATGAAACCATCCATGACCATTCACTAGTAATAAAATATATGAATAGGAGAAAAAATGATAGATTAAGATATATATTAAATGTATTGGATTAAGAGGAATCATTAAGAAAAACTAAATGTAGTTATGAAAGGTGACATTACACATTTGAAGATGTGAAGTACTTTCGAACATATTTTCTAAATTAACACCACAATCATTAGAATTGGCCTTGTTAATTGTTCATCAATTAAATTAAATTAACACATTCAACAATTTTCATTGAAATATTGTTATAACATTTATATGTTTTTTGTGAGTTTCAAATAACCAAGAAACAACCCTTCGTCACATTTTGAATAAAAAATACCCAAGCCTTCTTCATCTCACTTAATATAATATTTTCTTCCAAAAAAACTAAGTACTTTACTAAAACTGGCTTACCATACCATAATTCATAAGGAATTTATTATTTTTAGGCTTGAGCTAAACTCTATTAAGAACATAAATTATTGTATGTATAGCTTCTATCCAAAACTTGTCAGGAAGATTTGATTCATTAAGGTTCTACCTTCATTTCTTTTACTATTATGAATCTTTGTACAACTAACCCATTTTGTTGAGGTGTCCTAGTTGTAGATTAATTCCTTTCTTTACCTTTTCTACTTTAAGAAACAAATTCATCAGACAAAACCTTGTCACCTCTATCATATCTAAGGAATTTACATTCATAATAAACTTCCTTCTCAACCATATCCCTTAAAATTAAAATTTTTCAAGAACTTCTGATTTTTCTTTTAGAAATGTCACCCAAGCCATTCTAGAGTAGTCATCTACAAACAACATAAAATGTCTTTAATTTTTAGACCTTAAGTTTTGGTACATCCATAAAGATCAGTTTGAATTAGTCCAAACGATTGTAGAATTAAAAATTCTTTGGACTTAAAATTTACTCTAATTTGTTTCCCTCGCTGAAATTATTTAAAAACAATTATTTTATGCTTTACAATCTTATGCATGTGTTTAATTGAATTTAAAGAGTTGATCTTTACAAGATCATCAAAACTAACATGGCCTAGCCACCTATTCCACAAACAACTCTCATAAACTTGACTCAACAAATAATTTCTACCTTTTACCTCTCTTAAATCATAAACATTTTTATCAGCATGTCTACCTTCTACAATTACCTTTCTAGAGTTAAGCTTTCTTATTTTACAACCTTGAACATTACAGTTTATTGAGTACCATTATCACACAACTGAATCACACTCAAAAAATTATACTTTAAACCATCAAGAAACCATAAATTGTTGACTTCTAACACTCCATTTTCACTGAAGGAACCTTTACCTCAAATTGGTACTGAAGATTTATCTCCAAATTTTACTAGACCACCATTCTGATTTGTGAATCTAAGAAACTTGCTCTTGTCACCTGATATGTGGTTTGACCAACCACCATTGACAATCCACAATTATTTTTTGTAGCATACAAAATTTTAATAATGTGAGGCTTGTACTCTTTCCCTCCATACTTTTGTATCTTTCTTGTTAAGTGACCTGATCCATGAATTGACATTAGTCAACTAGCAATTTCTTGTAGTGTGCCATAGATTCTAATAAATAAAGAAAACCAAATGTAAATTTCTCAAGACACCAAAGGAATTTGGACTTACAAACATGATCCTTCTTCTTAGCATAACCTTCCATTTTTTCGGTGTATGACCAAAGTAGTTACATAAATAATAATAACCATAGAATGAATAAGTTCTTATAGGAAACCATTTATTTCTTTTAGAATTCATTTTTATTTATTGCATGTTACTTAAACTTTCAATCTTTTCAAATCCTACCCCTATTTTGATACCATTGTTGCATTATTTAGCCAACATATCATTTAACATTTCAAAACTTTTTAAAAAAATTTCTTGCTCATCAAGTATCATAGGTAGTTTCTTGATTTCATTTTTCAAACCAATAATCTCACTTGCTAACTTAGAGCAGTTTTCAATCTTAGTACAACCACTTCAGAATTTACCATATATAATTTTCTTTTGGTTTCTTCAAGTTCAAATTTCAAATTTCTAATAATCTCAATTTTGGTTTTAATATCTTTTGGAAAATCATTACTTAATACCATCTAATTTTTCCTAAAGGATACACTTATTCTGCTTCAAGATCAATCTCATCTTATGTATTGTTTCATGATTCACCATCATTAGAACCTTTAGAGAAAGATCGTAAACCCATAAAAAAGATTTCATAATTATCCAATTCACAACTCTCACTACTATCATTCTTAACATACACACTTTTCTTCTTCTTTGTAAACTTTTCTAATTTTTTAGCAAAATGACTTCTCTTTAAACCCCTCTTCCTCATCATTGTTAGAATAAGAAAACTTAGTAGCAAAATGATCACTTTTTCCACATTTGAATCATTTCATAGGTTATTTTCCTTTTCTTTTATCAAAATTTTAAAACTTTTTAACAAGGTTGGCTAATTTTTTTTCAAGGTCTTTTGGTTCTGAACTTTTATCTTTAGCCACATTAGTTTTTGATTAGATAAACAGGTTTTACAGGGAACCTGAAACCCGAAAGTTAGTACATAAGAAGGCTAATAATAAGCATGACAACCTAGCCAAAAAAGTATAAGTTCAAAGGCTGATAATAAGCATTAAGCCCAGCCAAAGGAAAGAGTACTGAGAAAAGACCAGGAAAAGGAAACTATCAAAGCCACGACCAAAAGCCAGAACAAAAGGCTAAAAGATAGCGATAAACAAAAGAACAAGCAAGAGTTATTCCTCGTTGTTTTGAAACTAATTTCTCTTTTAGTTTCTACATCACCTATCAATCTCATCTCATAAGTAGTTAGAATACCATGTGAATCATCTATTGTTATTTTTGTGAGATACTTGGCTTCTTCTATAGAATTTTTTCTAGCATTATATCTTGAAGATAAAGAGCATAAACCTTTTGCACAATAGTTGGCTCTTTTAATTTTTCACCTAGAATTTAGATTTCATTCACAATCTCATCAACTCTCAAAATATACATTTTTAAGTTTTTAAATATAGTCTTAAAGGTTTGTAATTTATCCTATTTAACAGTATCATCCATTTCATAGACACCCTTTAATGAATCCCTGATTTCCTTAGCAATTTTATAATGCATGACTTTGTAAATTAATTATAAGTTAATCCACATAATAATGCATTACTAGATTTAGCATTGTATTCATAATCTCTCCGAGTTGAAACATCATTTAAAGGAGATTTTGGCAAAGTGTAGTCATTTTCAATAGATGTCTAAGAATCATGTGACCAATTGAAGCAATACAACTTTCCATTGCAACACTCCAAAAAAAATGGTGCGTTCCATCAAATAAAGGTGTCTTATTTGAATATGCTTCCTCTAAATTATCCATGTGTTTTATTCTTAGACTAGTTAGGTCTTATGACAAGCACTGGCTCTAATGCCAATTGTAAAACACAAATTCACTACTAAGAAAGGGGGTGGGGGGTGAGGTGAATTAGTAGTGAAGAAAATTCAACCCAAATACAATTGATTACTTTAATTTGTCAATTTTCACTTAAGAATAATAATAATAAAAGAGCAACATCAAAAGTATCAAGGAACAAAGCACAAAAGACAATGGACAAGACTATGACATGGAGACCTAATGTAGGAGAACACTATAGTGAGAATAGATAATAGGATCTATTGTGCTACTATAGCCTCAAAAATCTCCAATCTAGTACAACTTTGAGGGCTTCAACCCTAAAAAGAAACAACCCCTACTTAGAGAAACATCTCTTCCAAAAATGAGCACCTACTCAATGAATAAAAGCACCAACTCAATGAAATGAGCATTGCTTAAATTTCTCTAGAAAATAAATTCAAGTTTGGGATATATGAAATTCCTTTGCAACCTGAACCTATGATAAATATAGAAGTGATAACAATCTTTCTATGTTTATACAACATGTTTATAGTCTGGTTTGAAAGTATTGATTAAAGACAAGATATTTCCTGCTTAAGGATTCAAATCTATATACTATTTAAAACATAGTGAATGATAAATTGGTCAAATGTAAGTACCTTGCTTCAATATGACACACATATTAATGTTGTGAAGATCTTCTCTCTATTTTGGAATAACAATAGTTATTTCTCTTATACATTGAACTTAAGCTAATATGATAGTCTTTATAGTCTAAACCCATCCTAAAACAATATTATCACCAACATGTTCTCTGATACAAATCTATTTTCATTAAATGGAGTTTTCAAAAGTTATACATCTTAAATAAGGTTAAACTAATTCAAATCTAAATATTTCTTATATAGATTGAAGAAAGTAGCATTTAACAATATATTGAGACAAAAATATATCTCTATTAAGAGAAAAAGATGAATCACTATTTTTGTTATACATTTGTGTTACTTATTAACTATCTTCAAACGTATCAATTTGTAACCCATTTTTTTCACCCATAAATATACCTTTTGTTCTTTATCATCCTTCAAATCACAACACATGAATTCTTGAAAAAAAAACATAGTTCCTTAAACTAGTTTGACGTGGATTGCCAACATAGATATGCATCGTCTACTTTCTTGCCAACCTGATTTCAAAGATATACATGACATGGATAATTTTAAAAATATTTCAATTAGCTACCACAAAATAAGTTCACATAAGTGAAAGACACAAACCATTGAGTCATCCAACCCTATTAAATTATGTGTGGACTCGATGCTAGTTTTGTTCTCACCTATACCATCTCAATACCTATCATCATTTTTTAATTCTATGGAGACATTGGATGTCCACACCAACAATTTTGTTTTTCACAACTTTTTAAATGGCTAAAGTTTATACCTAGGATCTTTAGTGTCGTCTAAACACAAATATGGGCCTGCTTTTTACAAATAGATATCCAATCAATGAACAAAATGAGAAATTCTGAACATAGACATACAACCATAACACTTTGTTAGTTCTAAACATAGAGGTATAAATTTCACAATTTCTTTAATATATTTGTTTGTACATAATATGTTATACATTTTACATGTCTGGAATCATCAATATCTGAATTGCTCTGTAAACTTAATACACAATTATTAATTCCAAATATTTATGTGCAACAAGCATATTGAAACCCTCTATGTTGTATTAATTTTGACATCAACGATACAATTGATCAACATGAGGGTCTTCTCTTTTCGTGTTGACAATGCTTCTCTACTTGACATATGGTGCATCGTAAAGGTGTTGCCACTTTGGCAAAAGGATGCAAATGATGATCATTTGACCATATGATCTTCCAATTCTAGCTCTAAGGACTTTTCATAGGTTGATGATGAGGATGAAGCTCATGTTGCGAGTTTGGGTGATGCTTCTACTACAAATCTATGTATACCCTTATTATAAACCATGTGGATACCACTTATTCTCCTTCTAATGCAACCCCCTTTTCTCATGTGGACCATGCTTCTCCTTTTTCTCCTTGCTTGTGGCCTTGGTGCCCACAACTATTCTTTTGGTGTTGCATTAGTGTCCTCCCCCTTGTGGAGGGGATTTTAATAATTACATCACATGGAAGTTGTGCTACGACACAAAATTATTTTTCTTCAAATTCATGCTCTTCTCTACATGCAATAAGTGACCCTTTCACTCTTGAGGGGGGCTACTAGCCTTTGTGAAAATGCATTATTTATTTTATATTTGAAAACACTTGTTTTTAATTTGTGTTGTTAGCAAGTTATTGATGGCTTGTTGTTGTTCTCTTTGATGCCTTTGAGTTGTGATTGTGTAAGTCCCCCTGGTGGACTATAGATTATAATTTTAAAAAACTAGCAAAATATCGGGGATACAAAAAGAAGAAGCAATATGCAATCAGTAGATAAGAACATCCATATATAATCTTTTTGTAAATGATAGAGGACAAGACATACATGCATGCTAACTATGGGGAATAGCGATAGTGAAGACATATCATCATTTAGGAAATTTAGATTATAATATATGAAGTTTCTCTGAGAACGAAGGTATTGCAAGGGAGAATAATGACAATTGAGCATTTTTATATATAGACTAGCATAGAATTGATACCAACAACAATAATAACAATAAAAATAGTGGTCATAGTGAATGCCCAACAAACATCTTAATAAACATAATATGTAAGAAGTCAAAAGTTTAAACAAAAATGATTACATTGACATAGTCAATCAATTCCTAGGAAATTAGAACAAGGGATTATCAATAATTACATCAATTATATCACTAGGCCAAATTGGGAAAAGACATTCTTAATAAATGCTTGGACTCTATACTCTTGGAGACTCATTCTACACATATTGAAAATATAAATTGAAGACAATCAACTTGTACATGCATGTGTTTAGTAGAAGAAAACTTGTGAAAAATAGATAAATCATACCCAAATTTCACATTCCATGAAAGGGACATTGACAACATTTTATGATTGACTCCACCCTTGGAAGAAATAGATAGTATATATATTGGACCCTATTATGTACTATGTAGTCCAATCAATATATATGGAAATTAAACATCATACCATAGATATGATTTAAAGAGTCCATGAGATTTGAAATGGAGATAGAGAATCATTAATATTTTAAAGGAAACTTAATTTTAAAAATGATGAACCAATCAATAAATATTAAATGATGGAGTTGTTATAGATACTTTTCAAACATCTTTTTTCTAAATCAAGGAGGACTTATAGGCACAAATATCCCTATATAGGAACAAAGATTGGCCATAAAATTATGGTAAAGAATCAACAAAAAGCATGTTCTAGAATCATATGAAATAACAAATGATATTTATTTGATAGAGGGAAAAAATATTGTATGTGTGTGTGTGTTATTTTTATTACATTACATCATTTCTTCACAAAATAAGGTAAGGCTTGCGGTGGAATGGACAGTGCTACATCATAGAAACATACTAGGTAAGGTTGGAAGTGGAATGAGCATGAGCTACATCATACAAAGGAACTGGGTAAGGCCTGCGATGAAATGGGCATGAGCTACACCGTATAAGGGCACTAGATAAGGCTTGTGGTGGAATGGGCAAGAGCTATATCATACAAGGGCACTAGGCAAGGCCTAGAGTTGAATGGGCTTAATTTACATCATATAAAGGCACTATCTTGGGAATAATGATCAGAGTGAGGTAATGTTGGAATTACAAGTGGGAAAGGAGTAAACTTCTGGGGGGGGTGAATTAGGAGTTTAAACTTGGACCCATAGAACTTTCACCATTCATACATCACATGCATTAACATACTGAAATAACATATAAAGCACATACATTTAAATCATGTAAACATATAATCAAACACACACACTTAACACCAGATATGATTACCCAGAAATCCTCCAAATGAGAAGGTAAAACTGGGGTGGGGATGACACCCACAAATCTTCATTACTGCAACAATAAAGTGTATCCAATTAAGGTTACAATGGTTTGACCATGAATCATGCTCTTCCTTGTGAAAGGCCTACCCTATTAAAGTCTTACAAAGATTGTTAAGTCCCACCTTGTTAGAGGATTTTAACACCTTGTTAGAAGTGTGCCTTGTTAGAGGACTTCAAATTACAACTAAGTAAGCACCTTGTTAAAGGATTTCATACAACCTATTAAGACTACTTTGTTAAGAGATTTAACTAAAATTACCTGTCAAAATGCCTCAACATAGATCCTGTGATTGGCACTTGCTTGCCTGATAACAGATCACCTCTATCCAATCTTTGGTTGATCCTTCATGATCTGATGTGTTAATGTTGTATCATCCTCTATCCTCTATTCTCTACTCAACTAATTCTACAATTCACTCTTACTACTAAGCCACTTTGAATGCTCTACAAACTGTCTTGATCTCTCCTCTAATTTGATCATTCACCCCTTGTATCTTGCTCTCAACATTGTTGAAAATTTAGGGCTTCATCCTCCTTAAGAAGACTTAGGTGGTTTAGGGTTAGGTATGAATCTATGGCTAAGATTCATCCATTTTGCCGCTTAAACCTTCCCATTTTCTGATTGGCTACATGTAATTGCATAGGGAATCCACATATTGATTCATCTTTATCTCTAAAAGATTGAAATCTATCTTTAGGTCAGCTAAAAACTAGTTTACATAGTTGTTTGTGCCATAACAAAGAAATATGTCCAATCTGTGTCACTCCTCATATGAAGTCTCTAATGCTCGGCATACACTGTAATTCTATTTCTGACTCGACACCTAAATTACTCGACATCTACTATTTACTCAGCACTTGAATCACTTAGCATGGTCTATCTGCTTGACACTTGAGTGACTCAACATGGTCTAATATTTTCATCTTGTACTTGGCATGCATTACTAGTTTGGCATGAACTAAGTAAATGTCTTAAGTGTGTTGACATTCACTTGTCAACACCAATCTGAGATCAACAATCTCCCCCTTTGAAAGGAGTGTCAAAAACACTTAAATATACATAATCAATCTAATCTTCTCGAGTATAACATATCCATGACTCGTCTTATATAAAAAACTTCAAAATTTCAAAAAAATTGCAATAACCTATATACCTCAAAATTTATAACTCCCCCTGAGTTAACATGCCTGTGCTATGAGTTAATATGTTTGTGCTCCTTTTTGAGTAGATCTGCTAACTGATACTCTTTGAATTTAATGAACTTATACTCTTTCATGTTGAATTCAATGCACTATACTCATTCATGCTCTCCCTTAGCTAATATCTATTCTGGTATGTTTCTATCTTTGTATTGTATTTCTCCCCCTTTCTTTATTTGTCTCCCCCATTCTATCTGTCTCCCCCTTTTTGATACTTATGTCAAATGGGCTATACACATATAATGTGTTTGTCCAAAAAATATTTGTAGACCTCCATTATAATTTTAAGAGCCGTATCCCTATTGTCACATGCAACATCTAGTGACTTGAGTTGGATGGCAAGCTCGAAAATAAGGTGTAGTAGGCCATTTAGAGTAGAGAGATTGGGGTCTTTCTTTAGCAAAGTTTCTACATAGCCTAGCTCCTTTTGTAGTACTCCATATGAGGGGTGAGAGACGCCTGGATGCATGTCAATTTGGCTCTTATTCTAGCCTCTTCTACTATTAACACAACTAATTGACTTTGTGTTTGAAGCATTGTATGATAATGCTTCTCACTCTAAGCTAGGTTCTGAGCTAACCTTGTACCTAATATGTTTAGATTTCTCTCCAGGCTTAGAATATGGTGTCTGGTCTCTTGGGTGAAGAGTGTAGGGTCACACAATTTGGTGTACAATGAGAATATATTCTCAAGTACCTTCATCACATCCTCAACCTTTGTTGCTAGTGCAACTTGAGTGAGTGCTATCTCACCAGATATCTTCTCATTGATCTTGTTCTAGAATTTCTTTTCCAACCACTCCAAAATTTTTGCACTAGTATCAATGTCTTCATTATTGACCTTTTCCACTATGTTTGACAGATTCTTTAGTAGTGGCTTGGTCTCTGTAGGAGTAGGCAGACTAAACGCATCTAGAAAGATGTCTTTTATGTCTTAAAGAGCTTGCTTCTTCTTGTATTCTCTCCTAAGCATTTCTTGATGCTTTTTCTTCTCTAAAGCTTGTTGCAAAATGCTTATTTGATCCAATGTCATTGTATCATAATCAAACTTAGGAATAACAATCTCTTCATCAAGAGTGATATCACCATAGTGAATTTATTTTTCAGCTTTTGAAGAGCTTGATCCTGGCACTAAAATTTGCAATGGTATATCTTTTATGCTTGGCTTCTGAAGAACTATTGTAGGAGAAGTGCTAGATGTAGGTAGAGTTACCAATACTTGGATGGCTTCTTGCTCCTTTACCTTATGTGTTTGCTCGCTTTCTTTAGATTGGCTCTTGTCTAATATAATGACATGAACAACACTTGTCCTTGTGCTTTAGGTATATAAGAATCCATTTGTCCTGATTTGTCTTTCTCTTCTTCCTACTTCTTCTCAAGAGTAACAACTTTCACAAGTGTATCAACCCTAGTAAGTGTATCTACTTTAGTTTGAATTAGAGGTTGCACTTGAGTAACTAAAGGGAGGGTAGAAGGTGGTTCTTGTGGATTCACTTTGTCCCTTTTCATATAAGTTACTACCTTTTGGAGCTCGTCTACACTAACCAAAATTGGATTGTCACATAACTTTTTCTTGTAGTGTAGATTTGGTCCAATATTTTCTTCAATTCATCTGCAGTTAGTGGATTGATGTTCTGAGCTAATGCATCAAGAACATCCTTGAAAATAATAGTTTTTGTTGACTTGACTGTGTCATGTGGGGGACTAACACTTGGCACTTGTGTGTCCTACACACTTTGTTCATCTTGCTGCTAATCAGCTGTAGCCATGTCATTAGTTTGATTTTCAGTTCCTCCCCCATTGCATCATATTTCTTACCATCTTGTTTGTCATCATCTTCTTTGTCATCTTCATCTTTATCTTCATCTTTACCCTCAAAAGGTCAGCTTCTCCTTTTTTTATAGTGGTCAACCCATAGATAAGTTTCCATACTTGGGTAGATTTCTTGACCACATCTTCAATATTATTTTGAAGTATGTTGAAGGCTCTATACTTAGGTGTGAACCTAACTCCATATTTCTTAGTAGCCTTAGCAATCTACCCTTTTGTTAGTTCTGGCATTACTTGGGCCAAAGTAGTTTCCCTTATTCATTTTTCCAAATTTAAATAATAATGTCATTTTTACTCAACTAAAAATCATATAACTTCTTGGGTATTGAGTTGGAAAATTTTAATGATATAGTCTTAAATTTAGACATCATTACATATACGACTTCTTCTACTAGCTTTTGTTCTTCTTTCTCAAGTTTCCCAAAATTAATATGCTTAAATCCAAACAAATCTGCATTATTCTTGACATTTTCACAAAAAAAATCAATATCAAAAAGTGGTTTGTGACTTACCACTTTGAATTGACTTAAATCATCTGATTTAGTCTTTTCTTCATTTGAGTCAGGTTGTGCAAAATATTTTCTTCTCTATTTCTTTTTCACTTGACCTCCTTGATCTGTAGCCTTAGTCTTCTCCTTGGTCTTCTGTGTGTTTGCATGTGTGCTAGCTCTGGTGGTAGGAGCAGTAGGCTTGGCTGGGCTAGGTTTGACAACTTTCTTTGCCCTAGCCACAGGTTGTGCCTTAGCCTTTCTCTTCTTTTTCTCATCTTGTGTGGGTGCTTCCTTGGATCCTTCTTCCTTAGTACCTTCTATTTCTTCTTCTTCCTTGTCCTTTCCCATGCCTTGAGTCAATGCAAGAGGTCCTTGTGTTTGTTCTTGCTCTTCTTCTTCATCTTTTTCCTCGTCTTCCTTACCTGCACCTTCAACAATTTTTTCCTTTAGCTTCTTTACTAGCTTATCTTTCTTTTTAAATGTGGAGGCAGTTTTGAAATCCATTCCAATCTCTGATTTCATCACATCATAGTTCCCAAAGATTTTTGCAATCTTGTCAACTTCCTTTGCTAGGAGTGTTGTGATTTCTGTTGATGCTTCATCAACATTGATCTCATATCCAAGTGGTCTTAACCATCTAACCCTTGGTGTGGTAGCCTATACAAAGGTGTAATCAACATCAAAAAGAAAGCATATATCATTGTAATGTTGCTCAACCAGTGAAATAGGTATCCTCATTCTTTTCTTCATTGACTTCTTAAAGTCCTCAAAGTAGCTAGTCATCAATGTCTCAAAAATTTCACCCATCTGTTCAATATACTCACTAATATGTACTGCAATTGACCTATTGGTCTTCCAGCCAAGTGTGCCAAAAGAGGGAAATGTATTTTGTACATAGAAGAATATACAGATAAGTATTGAACAAAATTTGCATTGTGCACTTTTGATTTTCCTTATAGCCCCAAGGTTCTCCATCAATTTTTGTAACTATAGCTTAGCCAGATCATAAGTACTATCTTTCTTTACAATTTTATAACCAACATCTATTGCAATATAGGGTACACTATTCAGTCTACTAGATTGATAGAATTCATGTGAGATTACCTTAATAGCAAAGTCCAGTAATGGATCAATGATAGTATCAATTGTCATCCCTCTCTTGTTCCATTTTTCTCTTGTATTCTTTTCTATTACTTCCTTGGAGTCACTTCTTAGAGTCTTGGGCTGATCTAGGGTTGGATAGCTAGTAACCCTGTGAATTATCCTCTTTGATATCTTAATTGGTCCTCCTTATAGCCATAAGTATCCATCGTGTATTTGTCTTAACACAATTTTAATCCATTTAGTCTTGAAAATAGTAGGAAAATCTAGGGCACAGGTCAAACCGTTTCTCTCAACAATTTTATATTCTTCTTTCAAAACACCATTATCACATAATCTATCATAAGCTTCTCTAATTTCTAGGTCTCCAATGCTACCAATTCTACAATTATAACATTTCCTAACATCTTGAACCATAATAACATTAGGTAGGATCATTGAAAGTGTGCCAAAGGGATCTTGTTTGTACGCTATGTCAGGGATGGCCTTGAATATAGGTTGTTTGAGTTCATTACTTACAAGATGAACATTTTAAACCTCTTTCCCTTCTACATTCCTCGAGCTAGATGTCATTCCTATCAAACTAATGTTTGTGTAAAATAAATTGTGTAGCTCGGCTTGTGATAAATACCTTGTAAAATCTCTATGCTAGTGTGAAATCCTTGCTGAAATCTTTACAAACACTTCAAACAAGTTTCTGAGTCACCTTTTGCTCTGTTTACTATTGCTCAAATTTGAAATGATGAAGAATGAGTGAAAAATAACCATATACCCTTCAAAACCCTTGCATAATGCTTGTACAATTGTAAACTCAGCATCAACTTGATTTCAAAATCATATGGCATCCATTAATATTATCATCACTTGGTAGCTACTACAAACTCAACATCAACTAGCATTCCACTCGGCATCCATTGAAGCTTTTCCATGCTCGATAATAACATAAAAACATAAAGATTTAATCTTGAATTTTCAACAACATCTTGCATCTTCATTCATGCTAATGTAGTCCTTTCAGTACTAACTTCTTTTGGAACTAATGTATGATATAACACTTTAAATATCAGTCCCACATTCCTCTTGATTGTTCAATTTGATGACGTGTGATCACTTGACTTATTGAGTGAAGTGATCCCTTCTGCATTTGATATACTACAAGCATCTTTCTTTTTGCATGTCTCATTCATCTCATCTCTAATGTGTTCAACATTTGTCTTGCCTTTTCCTTTATCAAATTCACAACTTGGTGCCTTTGTCTTAGTTGGAGAATGCTTACTAATGTGACCAGTCTTCAAATAGCTAAAACATGTAGTTTGACTTAACCACCTTTTGTAGTTACCATTGAAGTGTGTCCTAATACAATTCTTAGAAACATGCCCATATTCTTGACAATAGTGACAACTATATCTTGTATTGTAATCCCAATTATAAGAGTTTCCATAGCTTCTTACCTTTGTTGGCTCGTTTTATGACCACATGGATTTGCATTTGCATTTAAAGGCTCTATGTCCATACTTCTAACAAGTGTAGCAATATGCTTCAATTTTTTGTTTATGCATGGTCTTGGTTTTTCATTCATGTGCCTGATGACCTTGTTTGTTGCACTTATGACAATGAACCATGTTCTTAGGCTTAACATTCTGATTTGCATTGTTGCTCTAAAATAAACATTAGCAGTATGTCCTTTCTTTCTACAACTATGACAAGTAGGTTTGGAGTTCTTACCTCTGTTGTTCCTTTCTTCAATAACTTTGGATGATTCTCCTTCTTTAGTGCTTGTGTAGCCCATTCTTGATGTATCTTTTTGGATCTAGGGGATCTCAGTAATTGCTCAAAGTATTTGATGGCTTCATTTGGCTTGTTGAAACTTTCAACAAATTCCTTTTGTCTTTTCAGATCATTCCACAATTGTTCATTCTGCAACTTCAATGTGGTTACCTCAATGTCTTTGACGTTTAGTTCATAGTTGGCATTCATCATTTGACTTATAGTATCCAATTGCATGTTGGAGATCTTGGTTTGTTGTGTTGACTTTTCTTCCAATCTATTTGCCAAAATTATTTTGTCTTCTTCAATCATGGCTTTGTCTTCCATGGCTTTCTTCTTTTGTTCAGGCACCTCACATAGTAGTGTAGCTTGTGATTCTTGCTCCAACTTGAGATTTATGGTTTTCTCAGCTTGGATTCTGTTCTTCTCCATTAGAATTACAACTGATGCATCAAATACATTGGAGTTACCATCTGCAAATAGCTTGGTTGTGTCTATCTCTTTGTATAGTGTGTCATTCTCTACAATAGAAATTTCTTTCCTTCTCTTCAAGGAACTCTTTAAAGCATATCTAGCTTCATTCAATTGATGTAGTATAAGATGTATTTCAATCTCCTAGTTCTCAATAATCTTTCCCAATTTGTAGACTTCCATTCAAAGGTCTTTCCTCTAAGCTACAAAGCTTCTCTTTCAGAGAACAAGGCTTTGATAACAATTGTTGGAATTACAAGTGGGCAAGGAGTAAACTTCTGAGGGACGGGGGGGGGGGGGGTGAATTAGGAGTTTAAACTTGGACCCATAAAACTTTCACCATTCATACATCACATGCATTAACATACTAAAATAACATGTAAAGCACATACATTTAAATCATGTAAACATGTAATCAAATACACACACTTAACACTAGATATGATTATCTAGAAACCCTCCAAATGAGAAGGTAAAACTAGTGTGGGGATGACACCCACAGATCTTCGCTACTACAACAATAAAGTGTATCCAATTTAGGTTACAATGGTTTGACCATGAATCATGGTCTGCCTTGTGAAAGGCCTGCCTTGTTAAAGGCTTACAATGACTGTTAAGTCCCACCTTGTTAGAGGATTTTAACACCCTGTTAGAAGAGTGTCTTTTTAGAGGACTTCAACTTACAACTAAATAAGCACCCTGTTAAAGGATTTCATACAACCTGTTAAGACTACTCTATTAAGAGATTTAGCTGAATTCATCTATCAAAATGTCTTAGCATAGATCCTATAATTGGCACTTGCTTGCCTGATAAAAGATCACCTCTATCCAATCTCTAGTTGATCCTTCACGATTTGATGTGTCAATTGTGTATCCTCCTCTATCCTTTGTTCTCCACTCAACTGATTCTACAATTCACTCTTACTACTAAGTCACCTTGAATGCTCTGTAGACTGTCTTGATCTCTCCTCCAATTCAATCATTCACCCCTTGTATCTTGGTCTCAACATCGTTAAAAAATTAGGGCTCTGTCCTCCTTAAAAAGACTTAGGTGGCTTAGGGTTAGGTATGAATCTACAGCTGAGATTCATCCATTTTGCCTCTTAAACCTTCCCATTTTCTAATTGGTTGCATGTAATTACATAGGGAATCCCTATATAGATTCATCCTTATCTCTAAAAGATCAAAATCTATCTTTAGGTCGGCTAAAAACTAGTTTACATAGTTGTTTGTGCCATAAAAAACAAATATGTTCAATCTGTGTCACTCAGCATATGAAGTCTTTGAGCCTTGGCATACACTATAATTCTATTTCTGACTAGGCACATAAATTGCTTAGCATCTACTATTTACTCGACACTTGAATCACTCGGCATGGTCTATTTTCTCAGCACTTGAGTGACTCGGCATGGTCTAATATTTTCATGTTGTACTTGGCATGCATTACTAGTTCGGCATGAACTAAGTAAATATCTTAAGTGTGTTGACACTCACTTGTCAAAACCAATCTAAGATCAATGGGTAATTACAATAAGGGGGACTAGTGAGGCCCACTAGGTACACCACTCCATATGATATAGGACCAAGGGGGTCGGAGGATCTACCCTTGGGCCTAGGGTTGGATAATAGGGCGCCCTATTGCAGTTCTTCCTCTAAAAGAAGGATATATTGATTATCTAAATAGACCACCTTGTTGGATGCTTAACATCAACCATCAAGGCCAAAGGGGTCAAAGTCCCACTCTTGGGCTTAGTATATGGAATTAGCTTGAGCATAATTTATTGTTATACACCTTTCTTTGGAACTCATATATATATATATATATATATATATATATATATATATATATATATGTCTACTAATTATTTTGTGGTTGTAGGGTTCACAACCAAGTATAATAAGGAAGTAAATTTTGCAAATCCTTTCTCTAACCATAGAAGTTGCAAACTATAGGACTCAATCAAGGAATTGCATAACATGTGTATTATGTGTTTACATCGTGTATGCTTTGTGTCTTCATCTATCTACATCGTGTATGCTTCGCGTCTTCATGCATTTATGTGTTTACTTCGTGTCTACTTCATGTATTTATGCATCAATATGTATACTCAATATATTCTTATGTTTTCTTATATCATATTTTTGTGGATACTAATTTTACATCGAAATATTTGTATAAATTGTCTTTTCTTGAGGACAAGCAAATTTTGAGAGGGGAGGACTGTAATGTCCCCAGTTTTAGACTAGGTTTTAATAAGAGTAAAATAATATTATTATATTAACTTAATATATCTAATATATATTTTTGGATATATTTAAATATAATGATAATATATTAGCATTTACTAATGATAATATATCAATATTTACTAATATAGCTTTATTACAATATTTATATTTACCAATATAAGAATCTTATGATATATATAATAATGATAATAAGTAAAGATGGTACCAAATGAATGGTGACAACATTAGTATGTTATCTAAATAGCATATATTATGCATATGTCCAAGGATACACTACAAATATGGAAATTTAAAATAAATAATAAATGTTATACATATATAATATATATTAATGTTTATTATTACATATATGTCAATAAAGCACTATCAAACCTTAAAAAATAGCTAGATTAATTATTATTTGAAGGGATGCAACCATCCACAACCATTCACTAGTAATAAAATATATAAATAGGAGAACAAAGGATAGATTAAGATATATATGAAATTTATTGGATTCAAAGGAATCATTAAGAAAAATTAAATGCAATTCTGAAAGAGAACATTACACATTTGAAGATGTAGAAGTACATTCGAACATAGTTTCTAAATTAACAACACGATCATCAGAATTTTCCTTGTGTAATTTCATCAATTAAATTAAATTAATACATCCAACAAATTTCGTTGAAATATTGTTAAAACATTTATATGATTTTTATGAGCTTCAAATAATCAAGAAACAACCCTTCGTCACATTTTGAATCAAAAGTACGCAAGCCTTCTTCATCTCGCTTAATATAATATTTTCTACCAAAAAAACTAAGTACTTTACGAAAACTAGTTTACTATACCATAATTCATAAGGAATTTATTGTTGTTAGGCTTGAGCCAAACCCTGTTAAGAACATAAACTATTGTATGTATAGCTATCATCCAAAACTTGTCAGAAAGATTTGATTCATTAAGTAAGGTTCTAGGCATTTCTTTTACTATTATGAATCGGTGTACAACTACCCCATTCTATTGAGGTGTCTTCGTTGTAGAGTAATTCCTTTCTATACCTTCTCTACTATAAGAAACAAGGAAAACTTGTCATCTCTATCATATCTAAGGAATTTAAATTCATAATGAACTTCCTTCTCAACCATATCTCCAAAAAAATTAAATCATTCAAGAACTTCTGATTTTTCATTTAAAAATGTCACCCAAGCCATTCTAGAGTAGTCATCTACAAACAACATAAAATGTCTTTAATTTTTAGACCTTTAGTTTTGATGCATCCACAAAGATCAGTTTGAATTAATCCAAAAGGTTGTATACTTAAAAATCCTTTGGACTTAAAACTTACCTTGATGACATTCTTTACAAACAAATATTTTAGGCTTCAGAATCTTAGGCATGTGTTTAATTGAATTTAAAGAGTTGATCTTTACAAGATCATAAAAACTAACATGACCTAGCCACCTGTTCCACAAACAACTCTCATAAACTTGACTCAGCAAATAATTTATGCCTTTTACCTCTCTTAAATCATAAACATTTCTCTCAGCATGTCTACCTTCTACAATTACCTTTCTAGAGTAAGCTTTCTTATTTCACAACCTTAAACATTAAAGTTTATTGAGTAGCTATTATCACACAACTTACTCACACTCAAAAAATTATACTTTAAACCATCAAGAAACCATAAATTGTTGACTACTAACACTCCATTTGCACTGAAGGAATCTTTACCTCAAATTGGTATTGAATATTTATCTCCAAATTTTACTAGACCACCATTCTAATTTGTGAATATAAGAAACTTGCTCTTATCACCTGATATGTGGTTTGACCAATCACCATTAACAACCCACAATTATTTTTTTTAGCATACAACATTGTAATAACATGGGGCTTGTACTCTTTCTCTTCATACTTTTGTCTCTTTCTTGTTAAGTGACCTGATCCCCAAATCAACATTATTCAACTAGCAATTTCTTGCAGTGTGCCATAGATTCTAACAAATAAAGCAAACCAAATTGAAATTTCTCAAGACACCAAAGGAATTTGGACTTACAAACATGATCCTTCTTCTTAGCATAACCTTGCATTTGAACATTGTATGACCAAAGTAATTACATAAATAATAATAATAACCATAGAATGAATAAGTTCTTATAGGAAACCATCTATTTCTTTTAGAATTTATTTTATTTATTGCATTATTTGAACTTTCAACCTTTTCAAATCCTACCCCTATTTTGATACTATTTTCATGTTGTTGAGTCAACATATCATTTAATATTTCTAAACTTTTTTTGTAAATTTTGCTTGCTTATCAGGTATCATAAGGCAGTTTCTTGATTTCATTTTTCAAACCAATAATCTCACTTGCTAACTTAGAGTAATTTTTAGACTCAGTACAATGACTTCAAAATTTACCATATATAATTTTCTTTTGGTTTCTTCAAGTTGAATTTTCAAATTTGTAGTAATATCAACTTTGGTTTTAATATCTTTTGAAAAATCATTACTTAATACCATCTAATTTCTCCTAAAGGATACACTAATTCCGCTTCAAGATCAAACTCATCTTATGTATTGTTTCATGATTCACCATCATTAGAACCTATAGAGAAAGATCCTAAACCCATAAACTGTTGTAATTCTTTAGAATAACTGAGAGTGGGGGGGAGGGGGGGTGGGATGGGGGTGAATCAGTTATCCAAGGTCCATATGTACAAATAAAACTTTTCACACCTTAGTGAACCCATATCCATAAAACATATTCAACATGCATGCATCCATTAGATCATACATTCACTTAAACTTGTAGGTTACTACCAAATCAACTTTGCATAAATGTAAGCATGAAGCATAACATATTCAATAACACATTTGACACAATGATTTAACGTGGAAACCCAATTTGGGAAAAACCACTAGTAACATGCTAGTCATTCTCACTCTTCTAAAGTGATGTCTTGTGAAAGGCCAACCCTATTCAAAGGTTACAATACACACTGTTAAATGTGACCTGGTTAGAGGATTTCAATCACCTGTTAGGAGTGAGCCTTGTTAGAGGACTTTAGATCATTCACTTGGAATGTCACCTAGTTAAGGGATTTACAAATGATAGTTAGGGAAACCTTATTTCAAAGGATTTACCCTAGACTAGTACAATGATTAGAAAGTAATAGTAAGGCTTGATTTGATAACAACTTACAACTCACTTGCAGATTATTGATCTATGTTTTAGTCCTCTATTATGCTTAGCTTTCACACACTTCAGCTCTGATAGCTTGTTCACCCTTCAAGCATCCATACCCTTAAGCCTTCTTGCTTTTCTTGCCAATAGAAATCTCTTCTATTCGGTCACTGTATGAAGCAATACCTTAGACCTTTTGTCTATCTTAGGTTATCCAACATTGATCAACTTTGCTTCTAACCAGCCATCTATATAAATAAAAAAAGTTAAGATATTTTTTTATTCATCTTCTATCATCTATTTTTAGGGTTAGGAATTAGGTAGGATTCAATGAATCTACCCATCTTTTCATTTTAGTCCCTTCTGGAAACTTCTGCTTCAATCATCTTTGAATTCACCTCAAAATAGTTTACCATGAATTCTATACCACCAACTCATCATAGTTATCTTCCACACACTTCACAAAATTCAAGAAAATGAAATAGTCAGCTCAGATTCATCAAATCCACAATTTAACATGAATACTAGTACTCAACATCAATATGTTGTCACTCGGCTTCCATATTGTTCTTCCACTCATCATCAACTAGATCTCTCAGAAAATACTAAAGTTTGTTGATGCTCAATATTAACTAAACTTTAGTCAGCTTACACTATATCACTCGACAAAAATTGAAATTTGACTTTTCTCGACTCCAATTGATTTTTTGCTTGATTTGTACTAACTTTGCTTGACACCTACTGTCTACTCGGTCAAGCTTGGCAGACTCATTTTTTCTTACTTGTTCTTCCAGACTTAGTCAGTGTATCCAACCTTTGTAACCTTAAGTAAATAATCAATGCACTATATCATCATTGTCTTAATTGATCTTTGTATGTCTTTTATATACCATAACTCAACCTTTTCTCTAGGTTCTTTTGTTATCTCATTTGATCAAATCTTCTTCATCAATCAAACAATTGATAGTGCTCAAAATTAACTAAGTAGTTGTCTTACCAACAAGTAGCAAGCTTGACATCAGTGACAAAAAAATGATCGAAACACATTCTCATACTTGTATCAATATGTTTTCAACATAAACAAGATTTCATAATTATCCAATTCACAATTCTCACTACTATCATTCTTAACATATACACTTTTCTTCTTCTTTGTAAACTTTTTTGATTTTTAAGAAAATGATTTCACTTTAAAACCCTCTTCCTCATCATTGTGAGAATAAGGAAACTTAGTAGCAAAATGATCACTTTACTTTTATCAAAGTTTTAAAATGTTTTAACCAGGTTAGCTAATTTGTTCTTTAAGGTCTTTTGGTTTTGAAGTTTTTCCTTTCACCACCTTAGTTGTTTTGAAACTAACTTCTCTTCTAGTTTCTACATCACTTGCCAATCTCATCTCATAAGCTGTTAGAATACCATGTAAATCATCTATTGTTATTTTTGTGAGATACTTGGCTTCTTCTATAGAAATTTTTTTAGCATTATATCTAGAAGGTAAAGAGCATAAACCTTTTGTACGATAGTTGACTCTTTTAATTTTTCACCTAGACTTTAGTTTGCATTCGCAACCTGATCAACTCTCAAAATATAATTTTTTTAGTTTTCAAATATAGCCTTATAGGTTTCTAATTTATCCTATTTAACCTTATCATCCATTTTATAGACAACCTTTAACGTATCCCAATTTTTCTTAGAAATTTTACAATGCAAGACTTTGTAAATTCATTATTAGTTAATCCACATAATAATACATTCCTAGATTTAGCATTGTATTCATAATTTCTCTTAGTTGCAACATCATTTAAAGGAGATTTGGGTAAAGTGTACTCATTTTCAATAGACATCCAAGAATCATGTAACCAATTGAAGTAATACAACTTTCCATTGTAACACTCCAAGAAAACATAGTTTGTTCCATCAAATAAAGGTGTTTTATTTGAAGATGCTTCCTCTAAATTATCCACGTGTTTTATTCTTAGACTAGTTAGGTCTTATGACGAGTACTAGCTCTAATGCCAATTGCAGAGCACAAATTCACTACTAAGAAAGGGGGTAGGGTGAGGTGAATTAGTAATATATAAAATTTAACCCAACTATGATTGATTACTTTAATTTTTCAATTTGCACTTAAGAATAATAATTTTAAAAGAGCAACTTCAAAAGTATACTGTATCAAGGAACAAAGCACAAAAGACAATGGACAAGACTATGACATGGAAACCTAATGTAGGAGAACACTATAGTGAGAATAGATACTAGGATATATTGTGCTACTCCAACCTCAAAAATCTCCAATCTAGTTACAACTTTGAGGGCTTCAACCCTAAAGAGAAACAACCCCTACTTAGAAAAATATCGCTTCCAAAAATGAGCACCTACTCAATGAATAAGAGCACCAACTCAATGAAATGAGCACTTCATAAATTTCTTTGGAAAATAAATTCAAGTTTGGGATATATGAAATTCCTTTGTAGCCTGAACCAATGATAAATATAGAAGTGACAACAATCTTTCTATGTTTACACAATAGGTTTATAGTCTAGTTTGAAAGTATTGATTTAAGACAAGATATTTCCTGCTTGAGGATTCAAATCTATATGCTATTTAAAACTGAGTGAATGTTAAACTAGTTAAATGTAAGTACCTTGCTTCAATATCGAACACATATTATTGTTGTGAAGAGCTTCTCTCTATTTTATAAATAACAATTTACACTAAACTTCAGCCGATATGATGGTCTTTATAGTCTAAAACCACCCTGAAACAATATTACCATCGACAAGTTCTTTGATACAACTCTATTTTCATTAAATCAAATGTTCAATAGTTATATATCTTAAATAAAATTAAACTAATTCAAATCTAAATATTTCTTATATAGATTGAAGAAAGTTGCATTTAATAGTATATTGAGATAAAAACATATCTCTATTAAGACAAAAAGATGAATCACTATTTTTGTTATACATGTGTATTACTTACTATCTTCAACTGTAACAATCTCTAACCCCTTTTTTGCATCCATAAATATACCTTTTGTTCTTTATTGTCCTTCAAATCATAACACATGGATTCTTGAAAAACAAACAGAGTCCCTTAAACTAGTCTTGCGTGGATTGCCAAGATAGATATGTGTCGTCTACTTTCTTGCCAGCTTGATTTCAAAGATATACATGACATGTATACTTTGAAAAATATTTCAATTAGCTACCACAAAATAAGTTCACATAAGTGAAAGAGACCAAACCATTGAGTCATCCAACCCAATTAGATTATGTGTGGACCTAGTGCTAGTTTTGTTCTCACCTATACCATCTGAATACTTATCATCACTTTTTAATTCTACGGAGACATTGGATCTCCACATCAATAATTTTGTTTATCACAAGTTTTTATATGGCCAAAGTTTTTTTACCTAGGATCTTTAGCGTCATCTAAACACAGATGTAGGCATGCTTTTTACAAATATATATCCAATCGGTGAACAAAATGAGCAATTCTGAAAATAGACATACAACCATCACACTTTGTTAGTTCTAAACATAGAGGTATATATTTCACAACTTCTTCAATATCTTTGTTTGTACACAATATGTTATGTATTTTACACGTCTGGAATCATCAATATCTGAATTGCTCTGTGAACTAAATACACAATTATTAATTCTGAATATTTGCGTGCAACAAGCATATTGAAACCCTCTATGTCATATTAGTTTTGATATCAATGCTACAATTTATCAACATGAGGGACTTCCCTTTTCGTGTTGACAATGCTTCTATACTTGACATATGTTGCATCGTAAAGGTGTTGCCACTTGGTGGAAGGATGCAAATGGTGATCATTTGACCATATGAGCTTCCAATTCTACCTCTAAGGACTCCTCATAGGTTGATGATGAGGATGAAGCTCACATTGTGAGTCTACGTAACACTTATGCTACAAATCTAGGTCATGCTTCTGTTGTAAATATAGGTATACCCTTGTTATAAACCATGTGGATACCACTTGTTCTCCTTCTAATGCAATCCCCTTTTCTCATGTGGACCATGCTTCTCCTTTTTTCTCCTTGCTTGTGGCCTTGGTGCCCACAACTATTCATTTGGTGCTTCACTAGTGTCCTCCCCTTTGCGGAGGGGATTTTAATGATTACATCACATGGAAGTTGTGCAAAGACACAAAAAAAATAGGTCTTCAAACTCATGCTCTTCTCTACATGTAGTTTGTAAGTGACCCTCCCACTCTTGAGGAGGGCTACTAGCCTATGAAAATGCATTGTTTATTTTATCTTTGAAAACACTATTTTTAATGGGTGTTGTTAGCACGTTGATGGCTTGTAAAAGCCATCACCCTTATTTTAGTGTTGTTCTCTTCAATGCCTTCGAGTTGTGATTATGTAAGTCCCCATGGTAGACTACTGATTATAATTTTTAAAAAACTAGCAAAATTTTGATAAATACATTTGTATTATCTTGTTGAGAATGGACCTAAAATGCTACTAGTTTTATGTCACATTGTGCCATCAT
Source organism: Cupressus sempervirens (assembly GCA_028749045.1). Classification (NCBI taxonomy): domain Eukaryota; kingdom Viridiplantae; phylum Streptophyta; class Pinopsida; order Cupressales; family Cupressaceae; genus Cupressus; species Cupressus sempervirens. Next base: position 407,171,521 of record CM053791.1, read on the forward strand.
CCAATCAATTGAAAGTTTTTACTAGGCAATTGCATTGATGTGTTCAATTTGTATACAAAAGAAAAAATGTTAAAGAATGAAAGGATTTCAAGCTTATATTTATTGCAAATCACCTTACATAAGACACATTTTGAAGTTGCCAAAGAATGTGTCTTATGAGACATAATATTATATACATAATCTACAATAGATTTGGATGAAATAGAATAAATACACAAGAAAATGAAACGAGCTTATCCTCCAAAATAAAAAGAACCTAAAATAGAAAAGATGTGTCAAAATAAGAAAAAGATAATACAAAAAAGAGACAAGCAAAATTAATTCAAATACCTAAGTTTCATGTAACAAATATTGTAATACCTATTCTTTGCTACCATTGTAGATTACATTGTTTAAAGTTCTATCAGTTCTTCTATGAACTTGTCAATTTTTAGGAATATTTGAAATGTAATACTTTGATATGTTGAGAATTGATTATGTCAAATAGTAATGATTGGCTACTTGCAATGATGATGCTTTAGTTGTTCTTAGTTAGTTCATGGAGTTAATTACATAATAATGTCATATGATGTTTCCTTGAAAGATATTTATTATGTCCTCATGATGATGAGATTTTCATGTTAGAATATGATGTTTATATTCAAGATTTACTAGTATACTTACCCCATACTTGCATGTGTATGAGTTATGTGTTTGTTTTACATTTCTATTTGGCATGCTTGATATGGTTGAGGGAGGGAGTCATAGTCATCTGATAGTCGGGATTTACACAATGCACCACTCCCCATCATTGTAGCTTAGATATCTATGAACATGTACATGCTCATCTTTTATACAGGTTTGCAAGTACCAAGCATTGACTTCCCTGAATTGTCAAGATGAGTGTACCCTATCACAATAACTCAATGGTAAGAATAGGGAGATAATGTTCAGGTCCAATCCTAGCCATGTCCTAATTATTTATCCTGAGGAGGACATGTATTTGACAACCTATCCTTTTAAACCTATGACTTTATCTTGTGTGTGATGTTTGATTTGGTTGTTCGTCAGTTTTCTTATGTTGTTTTTATGTGGATTTGGCTATGTGATTTATTTGGTAAATGATTTAATTATAATATTTGTATTAATCATATAATTTTGAGAATTGTTGAATATTATTTCATTAAAAAATAAATTAAATATGTGTTTTACTTTAAAAGATTTAATTTAGAACTCTAATTTGGAGAATTGGTTAAATGGAAATTAAAATATGGTAATTTTTAATTAATTAAATATGTGCTTCAATTTAAAATATTTAATTTAAAAATTTAGTTTGAGATATTGGATTAAAAAAAAAAAATACTAAAGTTTTAATATATTCATTGTAATCGATTAATTAATAATGATTAAATTAGAGTTGCATTCAAACAATGGACTTTAATTATTGTTATTAATTAGAATAAATATATATATTTTTAAAAGTAATTTACATAAATAATAAGTGGAGAAAAATAAAATTAAAAAAATTATTTTAATTAAAAAGGATTTTCAGTATGCATGAAAGAAGTAAACAATTGAAATATTTATATTCTAATAAAGAAAATGACTTTTAAAAAATTAGAGAATAGAAACCCTAGTTAGGGTCATGATTCTTTATTAGAGGGTTTGTAGTGCATTTTCCAACACATTTGGAGAAAAATAATTGTTGAAAGTTTCATATGGTTTAGATTTGCATGCATTCACTAGATTGTTCAACATTTCAATGTCAGATTGAGGTAGGGTTTGAGAACCCATTTGTATGAATTATTTTGGAAAATATGTCCATCTCATGTCTGCTACATTGGTGAAATTTATGGAATGAAATCTTGGGAACAATTCCGGTTTGCAATTTAGAAATAGAATTTGTAAAATGTATGGTTTGAGAAATTTTGAAAGAAGCAAAAAATAGACTCATGCTACTAAAATGTAGAGAAATTGGAAAACTATGACTTTTATATTCATCTCAAAACCCTTTTTAAAATAAGAATTTCAACGATAGAAAATTGCAGGAAAACAAATACATTCAAGATAGAGAACAAAGTATATTATCCTTCCATGTTCTCAGAAGATCAAAGGCATGTGAAAATACAAATAGCATGCTTTTTTTAAAAATTAAAATATAATTTCATTTTTTGGATTTATTTTTAAAAAAAATTAAATATTATTTTTTATTTATTTCAAAAATTAAATAAATAGATATTGCATATTCTTATGAGTGAATTTTGTATATTAATGCTTTTTAAATATCTTTTGTGTGTGTGCGTGCGCATGCACGTGGGTGCGTGCATTCACGTTTGTGCAAGTGGAATTATAAGTTTATATATATATATATATATATATATATATATATATATATATATATATATATATATATATATATATATATATATATATATATATATATATATATATATATATATATATATATATATATATATATATATTTCTGATTTAATTATATTTTAAGAGAAATTATAATGGGTTCCCTATAAAATCATCTAATTATGAATATTTAATATTATGAGAGAAGCTATAAATAATTTAATTATATTTATAATTTCAAGTTTGAATTATCTCTAGTTGCATTATAAATTAAAGGAAAAATAAATATTAGTAATGGACTTGAATAGAAGTCATATTAATATTTTAGAAATGTAATTGATATTAATATTTAATCTAATAATATATATTTATGTTATTAATTAAGTCATTAATGTTTTAAGATTGTTTAAATTAATAATATGATAATATAGCATGGCATTTTATATGCACAAAGAGATTTTGACATTTAAATACTTATTCATATAAATAAGTAAATTAGCCTAAAAAATTATGTAAACATGTATAATCTTACTTTATTGTTAAACACATATTTGTAGCTCAATCCAAACATAGAAAATGATGGAATTAAACCATATGGATAAAAACTGTATGTTTCTTATGCTTTGTTTAAAGTCTCTTGATGTTTATTTCATGGTGATTTTATGTGACTTGTATAGTTGACCAAACTAGAAGGTGCACCAGAGGATTTTGAGATTTCTTTTATGATTCAACTGAGATTTATGTTGTTGAGCATTTGACTTGGGATTTGAGAACGAATACAGCTTTGTGTTGCTTATCATGGAACCAAGTTTTGGCATGGACACAATTGTGGTTTGTGAGTTTTGGGAATGTAGTCTAGATGCATCCTATGAGAGTGGGTTGCAGTGGAGGTTAGGGACCAAAGTGGTTGTTAAGGTAACTCATTATAATTTGTGAAATAAGTGATAACATAGTAATTAAAAAATTGAAATTCACATTAAAAATATAAGTTAGAGATACTACCTCGGCCATGCCTTGAGTGCTTGTATAGGATAAGGATGGGAATGAGATTATACCTAGTGAGAGGTATGACTAGTTTTCCCATTTTCATGAGAGGATATTCTGGTTCTACATGTGTCATGTTGAGGGTCTAGGGTCTAGAGTGACCAATCCAATGTAACTCAATGCTTGAGGGTCTGAGGTTTAGTGAGAGACCAGTTCAAGGTAACTCAAGTTGTTTGGCCATGTGATGACACTCCTTAGTATGTAGCATGAGTCTCCTTCGCTGTTTTTATATGTGCCTCTGGTGGTGTATTTGTTGTGAATGTTACTTTTGGCAATGTATTTTGTGAGTTGTTACATATTGATTGGATGTCATTTATTGTTGACAATTGATTTTTATTGATGATTTTTAGTTATTTATTGGTGGTGTATTTATTTGAGTTATTGATTGGGGATTTATTCTCTTTGACAACAATTGTTGTTTGTTAGTTTTTGTGCTTTTGAAATTTGATACTTGGTTTAGAAATGGTTATACTTTTAGTGTTGTATCTCTTTGGTTTCAATACTTGATTTATACTTGGTATCTTTTTGTTGACTTTTGTATGTGGTAGTTTTGTTAATGGGTAATTGTCTTTTTTACTTTGGTATGTGGTGTTGGAATTGGTTGAGTGTCTATTCAACTTTGGTTATCTTTCTTTTTCAATAGTTTATGTACCCTTGAAGTATATTTGGCTATTAGGATTCATTGCCTAGGATTTATTTTATGATATGATATTTGTAGTGGATCGTACATAATCTCCCCTGCACAACAGGAGTGAGAGCCTGATTAGGTGAGCATGGGATTAGAAGGTAGTGACTTCTTACCATTTGGGTCCTCCTCATATTGGAAAGTGTTGGATGTTCATTGATGCACTTGTATCATTATCATTCTTATTTTTATCTTGGATATTTCTATTCAAATGTTGTATCTATGTGTATTATGTATCTTGTGTTTGAGATCATACGAGATGTTGTATAACATTTTGATGTATTTGTATTTATTATTGCATACCTTGTGACATATGCACTAGAGGATTTTTTTTTTATAGATTAAGGTAAAAACAGGTTTTGAGGGGGCCCCGAAACCTCTTTACATCATAGACCCAAAAGATATTTAAAGAAAGCCCAAACATCCCATAGGGATTTGAACCAGAAGCATGCTACAATAGAAAAACATTATGACTAGAAGCATCAAAAAGATTAGAAAAGAAACCAACAAGAAGTTCTTAACTAGCCAAGGGGACTAAGAATTCAATTTCACTCCCTTTTTGTGAGAGTGCAAATTCATATCAAATTGAGGGAGGATCTTGTTAGACCTTTTCGTAGTCACGGGTATCCACCCCTCCTCTACCATCGCAGCCTTTGACTGCCAATTTTGAGAATCCAAAATAGAGGGAGACTCATCCAAATTTTGACAAGGATCATCTGTCATCACTACATCCAACATACTGGAACTGATACCAATAGTGTGTTTACCAGTTCTAGCATCAGCAACAAAAAGAAGTCCATCCTTTTGACTAGGACAATCTACCTTCACTTCTTCCATCAAATTGGAACAATTACCAATAGTCTGAAATCCATCTTTATAACTAGGACTAGCTGACATCCCTTCTTCCATCAGATTGGAAATACTACTAGTAGACTTATTACCAATTCCAACAGTAGAAAAACAATGACCAGCTCCAACAGATGTAGCGCCATGCAACTTATCTTTTCTAGAATTAGCAGCCTCAACGCCATTATATCAACTAGATTTTGCACAAAGAGTACCAGATTTAACACCTTGATCAAAAATAGTCATAGCACAATGCAACTTGCCATGTCCAGAATTAGCGGTCTCAACACCATTATCTTGACTAGATTCTGCACCAAGATCCACAACACCATTATCTCGGCCAATAACTGCACCAAGAGTACCAGATTTTACACCTTGGGCATCCACCTTGGAAACAAAAACATTCACCGTCTTAGATCCAGAAACCTCTTCTACCGGAAAAGAAGATTTGTCTACTATATAATGCTGCTCCAATACACCCTTCCACCAGGAGGAGGGTCATTTTTTTGTAGTTTTTCCATACTCACACTTAGCAGCCATATGCCCAGTATTGAAACATTTTTTATATCTAAAAGGGAGGCCCTCATAATCAAGCAACTGAGTCCAAGAGCCCTTTGAATGATTTAAAATAATCTCAGCTGGGAGACCCTTAGAAACATCAATATCCACTAGAATAATAGCATAAGTAGAATGGAAATGCTCAAAAGATTGGGAGTCAACCATATGGAAATCCCCTAAAGCCTCACGGATTTCCCTAAAAATAGAATTCCCCCAAAGATGAAGAGGAAGATTAGGAAGCCTTACCCAAGTAGGGATTTTGAAAGATTTTGTTTGAGGATTAAAATCTGGATGCCATGGTTTAACCATTAAAGGAAAACGGTTCTCCCAAAAAAAGCCCTAATCACATAGAATAGCTTTTTCCCTGTCCTTTGGATTAACAAATGTAACAATGAAGAAACCCTTGACCAAAGGGAAAATCTCGACAGTATCCATAACATATGGATCCCAATGCTTTGAAATCCAAGCATGGAGCTCCGAGAGAGTGGGCTAGAAACCTTTTAAGCGACAAATAATAGAATCCTTGGACAGATCCCTCGAATGTTCTTCAATTTCTAAAAGTGACTCATCCCCCAAAGTAAGAGAAATTGGCTTACAGGAAGGGATCAAAGGAGATACAAAAGATCTGCTTCCACAACCAGCGTCCTTGCCAGATTCAGAAGCCATCACACCATCATTGCCAGAAACCCTAGCACCATTTTTCCTGCTTCCGCAGCCAGCGTCCTTGCTAAATACAGAAGCCATCACACCACCAGAATAGTTATTAATAACCATACCATTGCTAGATCCAGCAACCACCACACCATTGCTAGAAGCCCTAGCACCAATTTTCCCGCTTCTATAGCTAGCATCCTTTCCAGATTCAGAAGCTAGCACACCACCATTGCCAGAAACCCTAGCACCAATTTTCCCACTTCCGCTGCTAGCATCCTTGCCAGATTCAGAAGCCATCATACCACCATTGCCAGAAACCCTAACACCAGATACAAAAGATCTGCTTCCACAACCAACATCCTTGCCAGATTCAAAAGCCATCACACCACCATTGCCAAAAACCCTAGCACCAATTTTCTTGCTTCTGCTGCTAGCATCCTTGCCAGATTCAAAATCCATCATACCACCATTACCAGAAACCCAGACACCATTTTTCCCGCTTCCGCAACCAATGTCCTTAAGTTTATCTATTTATTGATTTTTATGAGAAGGGATCAAAGGAGATACAAAAGATTTGCTTCCACAACTAGCCTCCTTTCCAGATTTAGAAGCCATCACACCACCATTGCCAGAAACCCTAGCACCAATTTTCCCACTTCCTATCATGATAGAACTGTTACTATGCACTAGAGGATGTTATCTAGCATCATATCAGTTATTTTTATGTATGTGTAGGAGATTATGTATTTTTTATTCATTTTATGATTATGGACATTGTACTTGAGACTTAAACTTATTAATAAAACTACTTAAACATGACTTGACGCAAAGGAACTCTTGAGGAATGAAATATGTACCATAATTGCATATGGATGATTATTATCTATGTGTTTATTGTTTTTGCATTGTGACTTTGATGTTGTTTAAACTTTTTTTTTTGAATAGTTAACTAAAATTTGTAATATATTAGGTTTATTTCTTTTGGGTTCCCGAGCAGGGTGTTACAAGATTGCTTGGAGCAAATCAAAATGTTGTGATGCATCAAATGTGTATCATTCCACCACAATCATAAGTATAGAAACAAGAAACACAGGTAAGAAGGGATTTCTCTAATCTAACACAAATAGATCATGTGTTTAAGTTAATCATAAAAGTAGACAAAAAGGAGATGTATGTCGTAGAAACAACTAGTAAAGAAAATCCTTAATACTATGGAGAATTATTTCATCTCTCAAGTTTATCGTGAGTCCAACAAGGATGTTGACCTTGTGGTCAATGTGGCAGTTGTTGGCTCCTAATTTGACAGGGTTTTAACCACCTCTTGGGATGTGGAAAATACCTAGAAACAAGCTACAGACCATGTCAAGTACTTCCAAACAAACCAATAGGACCAACTGACAAGACCACTTTGTCTTCTACACTTCAAATTTGCAAGATTCAATCAGGTGCACCTTAGAATTAATAACAGTTTCCCTTTACAGTAATATTTTACCATTAATCCCAACAACATAGACAATAGCCTTCAATTCTTCTAACTTCAAAGATAACAAAAGGAATGAAAGACAAAAAATCCTTCAAATTCAAGAGTTCTTAAGTCAAGCATAGGCTAATCCCTTCAAATCTATGATATAAGACAAAGTAAAATTATTTTGAATTTAAGATTTATTACTATGCAAGTTTCAAATCCACTCAAATGAAGATCTGATGAGTGCTTTTTCCATTGGCAAACCCTCCTCATAAATCTTACACTCAAACCTTATGATCTACTTACTTACTTTGTAAACAAGATTAATACAGATTTTTGAATCATATGCTTATCATAATCTTTTTATTTAAATTCAATGAGCTCAAATCACATTTAGCTTTTACATAATCCATTAGATTAATAGAAAAACATGAGATGAAATACAATTTTGGGAGAATTATAACTGAAATTCAATCAACTTGTATTTGAATTACATAAAATCAAAGAAGAAAAAAGAAGAGACAAGATCCAAAAACTGTAATTCTAGTATCAACATTTGTATTAATTTTCTTGATATTATACAAGTGGAGCATCAAACAATGACTCAAGACAATTCAAAGTATATTCAGAACCCCTCTATCTCATAGATTCTTCATTAACAAGCATACAAAACTTGACAATAATAGAAAGGATCGACTACAAAAAGAAAAAAGTTAGCAGAATCAATTTTTGGACCACCTTTTCCAAGCCTTGGAACTCCTTTTATAAAACAAGGATTGCAACAAGCTTCAAGATGGAAGGAATAGACATGTCACGTTTTCATTTGACAATAATACTTGCTACAAATAAGACAAAAGTAGCAAGAGACAATATTGGAGATAGTTTTAAAAATGGGCACCTGACAACATTTGTTTTCAGGACTAGCTCTCTGTTTCCAATGTAGGTGTATCCATAGCAGGTGAACCACAAAAGTAAGATACCCTATTCTGATGATTGTTCCTTCTCTATTTGTTCTCTATGATTTATTTCAGCTCTATTCAATCACTGTCTCCATCGGGAAATGCTTTGATCTCTGCTAAAACTTCCCAAATGGTAATATCAGTGTCAATGTTTGGCCATGTGGCATCTCCAACCATTTCAACTCATTTAAACTCTTGATCCATCTTGCATCCATTACAACCCTTGCATCTGCAACCACTTTATTCATATTCAATTCAATTTTATACAAAGTATCAACAACCTCATAGAAACTTGACACATCAACATCACCATCACAACAAGTCGTAACCTTTTCATGATTCAAAATATTCTCAAGTGATGTGGCCCACTCCAACCACTCCCTCATATTTCCATCATTATCAACAATAGGGGGAATAAAACCACGTGTGTCATTTGTAATAACCTGCATCTTATTTTGAATTAATTGTATTTTTCTAGAGAAAAATCCATCTAATTCCTTAACCTTGCCAATCATTTTTCCTGGTAGGAATGATAATTTCCTTTGGCAACTCCTTCTGGGTTATAATTGGAACTAGCTTTTCAAATAATTGGCTATATGGACCCTACTTCTTAAACAAAGGCGTTAACAATGAAAGTGCCTCAGAATATTGATATTTTGCACCTTGCAAACAAATGTAAACACTATGAACACCTTATGACATATGCTTTAACACATTTACCTTGTGATACAATATACCTTTCATTGCCTTTAACTCTACCTCCCTATCTATGTCCTTTTCATCAATGTCCATGCCTAATGGCCGATGAATTATCACAGTGGGAATTGATCCTCCTTCCTCTGTCTGGATCTCTTTATCACTGACCTCTGTTATAGGCCTAGAAACATCTTTTAAAGTTCTTATTTTTGCTTCTAACTCAGTGATACTTTGTTCCATCACATAAGTCTTTTTCATCTCCTCATATTATTTCTTGGTGGTGACATAATTTTTAACAGTTTGATATTGTTTGTCCTCAATCTAATTCATTTTTTCTAAACTCATAGCTGATACTGCACTCAGTAAACCTGAAATCTCTTTACCATGTGTGGATTGTACACTCCAAAAAATTATATTTCCTCGAGGTGTGTCTCTCACCTCCATTAGCTTTGGCTTGTTTGATTTGGGAGCAATACTCCACACAGCTAGGGTTTGTGCATCTATATTGTATCCTAACACTCTTTGTAATCCATTTGGGCACAAAGGCTTCAAAAGAAATAGATTTTTCCCGTCTTTAAATCTAATCTAACATAAAAAAAGAACTCAATTCCCAAACCAAGAGCAATAAAAATCCACTTCTTTTTACTAAGTCCTAGCCTCCTCCATGGTAAGAGTTTCACTATTGGGATCATAGGCTTGTAGTTTTTCAACTAATTTAGCCAACTTCTCATTTGAATGTTCAGGCTGTAATGTCAAGGACAATTGATTTTGCTTCAATCTAAACAAAAACTTTTGAATTCTTCAATCTTTACAAAATCATCATCTTGTAAAAATTCTTGAGCTTGGATGATTCTGTCATCAAACATTTTTGCTACAAACTCCATCTCACTAGGGGCTTTTTCATTTTTGATAGCTTGATTTATAAGAAAACTTTACCTTAAGTAGAAAAATCTTTACTTTTCTCAGGTAAAATTTGTAGAGCCTTCTCTCTTGCCTTTTGAGGGATTTCAATTCATTTTTGCTTCTTTCTCCCTCACCATGCCCATGTTGATGTCTCGATTTGTTCTTCCTCTTCATCTAGTTCAAGTACAACATTAGGCTCTAGGGAATCAAGGTTCACCTATCCTCCTCTTGATTTATCACTCCAGCTAGCATGTGGGACATTATCTCTTGATAATTTTAAATGCACTTATTAAATCTATCCAAAAAAAATTCTTCATGATAAAAACTTGGAAAAGAGGGATCAATCCTTCTCATTTCTTCTTCTACCCTCATGATAACTTTCCAATTCAAAGTCCTATCCCTATAGACATCTTCGTATAAACAATTTTGAATCACATCTTCCTCCCATAAAGGCTTGCTCTAAGGCAAATTGTACCCTCTCATTTGCCTTAATGCACTCCTAACAACACCATCTAGGTCATATATTCTAGTAATTGGAGCTGGCAATTTGTAATGTTTGAGAAATGCATCAATTTTATCTATTGCATCTTTCCCAATGTTAAAATCCCCAATCTTAAAATTTCTACAAAGGAAAGTGCCCTTTCACCTTGCAGGTCCTAAGTGCTCTCTATTCATCACAATCAATTGCCAAAAGAATTCCATAATCCCTAATATTTCTAGAACAAATTTGGGTAGAACATGAGGTGGTCGTGGGCATGCATAAACCCTCATAATAGTACAATTAGGAAATAGGAAAAGATCTCCCTAGTCATGTTCTACTTTATGATCACCATCAAAACACCTAGATGGCTTAAGCAATTTTTTCGCATTTCATGGAATTCTTTCCAAATCACTATCTAGCATACTTAATGTAGGGAACACAAAGTCATTGTAAAATGAAATAGAATTTGCATAAGGGTAAAATATATTCCATACCCTTGTTCGTCATTTCATAGGTAATGTTTATCCCATCTCCTCAGTCTACTCAATAAAACTCTAACTGACGTGGTCAATGTTCTTATATAGAATTAGGTGCATTGGTAATGAATAATGGTGGAGCTTAAAATTTCTCAATTCTCCTACTTGTATGGCTACAATCTCAATATGTATGTTGTAATTGTGTGCTTGACATAATCATATCTGACATTTTGTGTACTAATCCTGAATATTAATGGCCATTACGTATTTTGAAAATATCTTCTAAAATACTCAAGTGGCATGAATTCACCAACTTTATTCAAAATTTCTCCCAACTTCTTTTCCAAGGGAATATGTTGCCTCATTACCCATCCAATTTAGAAGCTCTTTTGTGATTGGAAGGTATTCCAAAGCTTTTCCAACTCAATTTCTAAACCCATTGGTCCCTCTAGACCAAACACTTCAATGAATGTCTCTATGTCCAAAGAACATAACACACTCTTATGTTGCTTGTGAAATGAATGGGTGGCAAGGTTATAAGCCTTAATAAAGGCTTTAACCAAATCTACATCAAAAAATACTTCAAGCATAATTAGCTTACCCAAATTTCTATACCATGGGTTCAAAGCTAGAGGGTTCTTCAACCTATAATTGTAAAAGAACCAAAATAGTCTATTTCCATTAGTATTTGGAACTGTTGCATCTCTACAGAAACTGTACGGGTCTCTCAACTTGTGTGAGCTCGCAAATTATTCATTGGAAGAGCCGGAGAGAAAATACACACATTCTTCAACAAAATGGCTTCGATTCTTGGCTTTGGTTTGTGCTAGACTTGATGGATCTTCTTGAGTTTCTACCTATGAAATTAAGGCACCTTCTTCCTCCGCCATTTTTGAATCAATAACCAAACTAAAAAATCTTTGTGAATTCTTTTCTCTGCAAATTCCAAAGCTCTAGAATTTTAGTAATGGCTTTTGTTATGACAGCTTTTAAAAGCTTTTGCGAGTCTGAAATGGTATTAATTGCATTAAAATTCTGCATTCATGAAATCTTTCAAATTTTTAGAAACAACACTACACTTATACATTGTGACATTCGTATTGCTTCATCATAAATTTTCCTTTGTCAGCAACTGTACTAATCTCCTTGTTTGCATCCCAACCATCTGTTCTTATAAACTCCACATGATTTTTCAACTAGGGAGTTGTGATGTTGCATTCAACAATTTCCTTACCCTTGTTGCATCCTTGCAACTATCAATCTCAAAATTCTTTTAGCATTTGCGATGTTGTGTTTGCTTTATTTCATGCTTATCCCCACTTCGCTACTAAGTTCTAATTGTGATCCCTAACTATCATGCCTGACTGTCAGCCTTAACTATCCTAACTACTTGGAGCTTCGTAACCTTAAATATCAATATCCTTCATATCCATGCGCAGTCACACTTATCAATTAATCTCCACTTCGCCATTGCTATTTGCAAACTATGTCACAGAGTCGAGAAGATACACTTTAACAATTTATTTTCATTGTATAACATCACAACCCTCCACCCTAACTACGCAACTTATCTTGTGAAAACACCCTTAGCTTCATATCGCCAGATCGCAACTCCTCCTTATCGTGTGGACTAAAAACACCTTGTGAAGTTGCACTTAACATCTTTCAAACCTTTTTCATGACATCGTGCAAGTTAGGAGACTTAAGCTTCTCAGAGTAGAGATGTTATGATTATTACTTTACACTACTCATTGTGACAAAGCAACCCTTGACATGAGCCATGATATATGACTAGTGATGTTACACTTAACACATTTCATAACTTCTCGCCACTTTGCAACTTGAATGCATATAACATTGTGAACACATGTGGTCTAGTGAATACAATCCTCATCGTTGGCTTTTCATTTCCTTTTACTAGATTCTTCCACATGGCAACATGCTCATTCACCACTATCCTAGCAAAGCTCCACAAAACATTCCATTGCTACTTCGTAACTTAAATTCCTCAACTTGCACATACTATAGAGATGTGGTGCTCAATGCATTTTACAAATCCATTGCAACATCGTAATTTAGATATACATCAAGAGATTAACAAGCGAGATGTGCTTAATTGCTACCAAATTATGTCACGACTGCATAGTTGCTTTATATTTTCATGCCTAACCGTAGAGATTTCACGATATCATACCAATCCTACATATTGCATCATCACTACTTAAAAAGGTGATTGTCATGATAACTGTGGCGATATAACGTTCACAATTAAAACTTGGTCAATCGTGCCTTCGCAACTCAAATTTGTGATTATCAAAAGGACCACAAATGTCATAACTAACTGCAAGTTGCGACTTCACAACTCATAAAAATCAAAACCCTATATCACTTGCAAAATCGTGAACCAACGAGAAAAAAATTAAAGGAATGAAACAAGAAAATAAAACATTTAGGGACTAATACAAAGCACATAAAAACCTAGGGTTTGAAGATTTGAAACAAGAGATATCAATAATAAAACCAAAACAAACCCTCTGTAAGACAAAAGGCTTATCGTTTCCAAAGATATAACAAAACTTTGCTAGCGTATTAAAAATAGGGTTAACAGTAGTGAGACTCAATCAAAAGATGTGCTAGTGAGGTGATATGTCCCTCCCTACAAAGGTCATTTCAAGTATTAAATCTGATTTGATAAATGGCAAATAGGGCATTATTCTAAGTGATGTTAATGGTACCTCGAGGTGATGGTTTTACGATTACAAGACATTTGATGGATTGCAAGGACGCGCATTGTAATGATTTTCCTTTTTGCTCACATGTTTTATGGGTGAATTTGATCGCCTTTTACTCATTGTTCATTCACAACCAATTTATTTTGGGCAAGTGCATTCTTTGCTGTTTGGTCGGATTCTTGGAGTGTGATTTGTGTGACAAGAATATTGGTGTACAACAAAGATGCAAGGAGCCTCCAAATTCTGAGTATTAGCAAAGAAGAACCAGGGTTTGGGAGATTTTGCATGACATTGGTCTAATGCCCTTCATGGAGAAGTTGTATGGTGGAAACCTTGATGTTACCAATCTCTTCCTCAAGAGTTGGAATGAAGGGACCCTCATATTTTGGGAGGAGTGTTATAGTAATGAAGGAGCTCTTATCCCAAGTCATAGGAATTCCTATTCTCAGGAAGAATTTTTATAGGGATAGGAAGATCTTTGATAGTATTGTCGAGGAGTCTCCTAAGGATGAGGAAGAATGTGTTGCTTTGATTAAGGATGATAAGATCTATTATTTTCCTAGTTCTATTAGTTATGAAGGTTTATTCTTAGAGCCATTGTTTACTATGTTGCTATGGATGAGAGATTTTCTCATATTTGCACCCATCACTTTGTTATGTTAAATCATTTCAGACATGCTATCAAAATCTTCATTCTTTTTTTATTTGTAAATACTAGTATTAATGGGATTAGGGAAAAGGTTATTACAAACCCTCCTCTACGTGATGGCCTCATGCTTCTTATTTATGAATATATTAAGGTTCATTATATGAGGAAAATCTATTGAGGACAAGGAAGAGTCTAGGGTAGAGTATGAAGATTTGGATTTCCCCAAGATTCTTCAGAGATAGTGGATAGTGAGGGCATGCATTTTGCAAACCTTGAGGCCACTACCACCAAAGACAAAGGCAACGGCTCATCTTTCAAGCATCCCCTAAAGACTGCCAAGGAGGAGGGTAAAAATGGAAGAATTACTTTCCTCTAATGAGGAGTACAATGAAGAGGAGATGATATGGAGACGGATAGAGAAGAGAAGGATTAGCATAGAAAGAAAAAAGGATCTCCTTCCCCTACCATGAAGAGCAAAAAATAGAAGAAGGTAGTGTTGAAGATTCCCAACAGAGAGGGTAAGAAGGCCACCAAGAGATTCCCCTAGAGCCTTCCCAAGAGTCTACTAACTCCTCCCACTCCCCTATTAGGGAATCCCCTCTCCCCCCCCCCTTGGTGAAGAAAACAGTTTGGACAAATATTTATTTGAGCACATTGAAGATGGGAATTGCTAGAGAGAAGATGAACATGGTTAGTCGGGGTGAGGAGATTGGTGATGTTGATCTTAGACACCATATTGACCCTTCTATGCTAATTCTAAGTGATTGCAACAGAGAACCAAAGATGGATGTTTGTCTTATTGCTAGAATAACCTACTAAATAATTTTAGGTCCATCAAGTGGTTGTTTCATGAGATCAATGAGATCAAGGGAAGGATGAATGTCCTTGAGACCAGTGTCAATCAGAAGGAGAAAGATAATGTTGAGGGAGTTGGGGTGGACACGGGGTCTATGATGAATATTGTTTCCTTTTACAAGATAGAGACCAAAGTCTTAGACTTGGATGATAGGGTGCCAAGCATTATGAATACCCTCAAAGTCATCGTTAATCAAAGCTTCAAGATCTTGAAAACCTCTAATGAGCATATTAAAATCCTCATCGACAAGTTCGAGGGTACCTCTGATGATAAAGCCATTGTCAAGATTTCAAATGATAAGGAGGAGCATGCTAATAGCCAGGTTGGTCTAGGAAAGAGAACCAAATCCAACTCTAGGAAGATGGCTTTTGTTGCCACTGTAGAGATCAAGCAAATCAAAAAGGTGGCTAAGAGGATGGATAAGAGCTAGAGGCTACTAAGCTTCTAAGAAATTTGGGCTAGCAGGCCTATGTTGTCTAATCTTTGTGTTTTTGTGGTTCTTCGTCTGTTGGTTCCTATCCTTTGGTTGTTGTCATTTCTTGGCTGGCCTTTTGTTTTCGGCTAGCCTTGGCTCGTTTTGTCATGTCTCTCAATATGGTTTGTAATGTCTTAAATCTTTAGTTATCTTTTGTATAGGGTTTCAAGGCCCCTTCAAAAACTATTTTCTCTTAATAAATAACTAGCAAAGAACATGCACATTAAATCTACCAGAATAAATTAGATGATTATTGTTGGGATAATGATGATTTGTTGGATAAGTACAATCATATGATCATTTTGAGGAAAAAGTTGAGCTTCTTAAGTTCATCCAATGTTAATAACAACCATTCTAGCATTTCTACATGTATATATCTATAGCTTAGATTTCATTTATCTTGTGTTCATTATTGGTTTCACATAATGACCACCTTGTTGTGCCTTGTTTCTCAATCTTTTTATGCTTACCTTATCTTTCTATTTTTAGTTTCATGTTTATCTTCCATCCTTGGCGTAGATTTGTTTTTAAATTTTCTTTATTTACATTTGTTCCCATATTGTGTTGATGTCATCTTTATCTTTATATTCTTTATTCTCGTTCTTCCCTTCTCTTATATTTTACGTGCAACTTAGATTAGTTTATTTAATTTTCCTTCTAGTTCCTATCCATATGCATACTTATTTAACATTTATGCTTACTAACTTTGACTTTAGTGTTCTTCACCATTTTGGTTTTTAAAGGTGCTCACTATTGCAAATGTTTTTTTTATGTATGTCTATACTTATTATGATGTTTCCTTTATGATCCTCGTGTTTGTCCACATGTTACTGACATTTACGATACCTAGCTCACATGCATGTGATGCTTGTCCTTCATCTTATGATAGTTGATTGCTTGTCATGTTCCTATATTTCCTTACTATGTTTTTAGAGGTCATGTATTTGTACTATATTGATATGCACATCATTAAAGTCACCTTTACATCCAACACATCATGTTTTCCCTATTGTACACTTGAGCTTCTTTTGACATATCTAAACATTACGGATACCTTGTCTTGCCCATTCCACATTTGATCTGTCATTGCCACATCATTACATCAAGCACATCACATGCACCTTCCTTTTGAGATCCTATTGTTATGTCATTATGTTGGAGACATCATGCAATCCCTCAAATCATTTATGTTCACATAATTAAGCCTCACTTGCAAAGCTACCTCTTTTGAGTGAAAGCATCTTGCTCTGTGAAATGATTGCTAATCTATTTAATAGTGGGAGGTGCCATGCCTCCACCACCATAAACTTGACATTAATTTCTTAATCCTATCATATTATAAAGGACCTACTGGTTTAGCTCAAACATCATATGTCCATACTCTTGCACACCACAATGGGGTCATATACCCATTTGGGGTCTCATGTACCTACAATGGTATTTTTGGCCATAAGTTTTATATCACCATTATCGATATGTCATGTTGGAGAACCTTATACCCTAGACCTTATCTCCATTCCAGTATGGTTTATGGCTCTAGCCAATTTAGACATTCTACACACTCATCAAATTATGCATTAGACATAGATATTATTTTACGAGTTGTATGCTTACATGCTTAAATTACATTTACATTTTATGTATTTTTGTTTTCCTTTTCCTCTAGTCCCTTGCATCGTATAGATGCAACCAATTGTAGGTAGGGTCTATATTGTCACTAACATTCTAATGTGAATCCTCAAAGTAGTAATAGCTTCTACACAAAGACTCATCACCGTGATCAAATGGAGCTTTAGCACATGGTGAGGCATTTTTCATATGCCAGCTAGAAACACATTACATTGTTTTCACTACATGCAAAGTTTCCTTGCCCTACTCATTTCTATGATTTTCAATTGTGTAGATAGTTAAGCAGCAAGCTTATATGTGTCTATTTTCTCTTGTCAGACAAAAGTTAATTGTTGGACACTCCTATTTGATATAGGTTCCTACAGAGCATGCATGCTAAAAGGACAAACACATAAGATGCAATTTAACAATGTTCATTTCTTTATACATATATGTTTGTGAGTACTTACTCATATACTTTAAAGTGCTTGATTATTCTAGCAATCACATGCAACATAGATGATGGATAAACTATCGCAATGACATTTACATACCCTCCCTCCCCAATCCCCACTATGTGCCCATTTCTTAGAGAACATCTTAATGCACAATTGTTCTAACAAAGTCAATCATGGAAGGGCCCAAATCCGTAACATCCAACTTGGAGGAAGAAGAAAAGGAATTCACAAGAAGTGAATTCAACAGAAAAGCAACTAGACAAAACAAAAAGCCAAAGTAGAAACAAAAACAAAAACTAAAGGGTAGGGGTCTTGACTTTCTTCCAATCCCGATTCAACTCCTTTAGAGTTTCCAAAAAGGAGCCCTTCTTATGAGGGTGTTGAGCTAGAGCCAAAGTAGATCCATATTTCTTCAACAATGTACTTGACTCTCCTTTTACCTTTCACGTACTTCAACTCCTCCTCAAGGGTATAAAGTGAGCTCACACTCTTTTCCACATTGAGATTGACAATATTTTCATGTTTTTTGTTCATCTAATCCTAATTTTGAGGGAATCAAACCTCTCAATTCACAAACTTGATCCTTAATGGTATCCAAATTGTCCATCTTCCTTGGAAAATTCACCAACTGCTTTCCCAACCCGAGAGTCCATATTCTATGACAATCCCTCATTTTGGCCTCAACCCCAACCTCTGCCAAAGCTTCAATTCTATTGGATTTTTTCTTGGTTGTGTGAAGTTGTGTTATGAGTCATTTAATGATGGCATTTTGCGATTATCAAGGTTGAATACTTGTGTACTTAGAGTACGAGTACGGGTACAACTATTTTTCAAAGTAAGGGACAAGGGTACTTGGTTATATCAAACTTTTTTTTAAAATTATAATTTTATATTTATAGAAAATCTGAAATTATGAGTCATGAAATTGGTTTTTCAAAACAAGAATAGTGATAAAGTTTGAAAATGTAATATATTGTTTTCAGTATATTTGCTATATGTTTGTAATAATAATATATAATAAATGTTTAGATGCATAACAAAGGTGGACTTCAAACATGAACAAGATCATAAATCATATGATAGTGACATATTGCAAATGATAAACTCCTAACTTGAAGAGTAACAAAGTTAAGTGTTAATCAATATTGTATCAAAGTTTCAAACTGATTAGGTATCAATAAATCTTGATAAACAAGCAGTTGATACGCAAAATGAAAACCAAAAAAAAAAAATCTTAATCAAGGTCCTTAGCTATGATGTTCTCCACTGAGTACCTGGTACTTGGGATATGTGTACCCGATACTTGGGTACGTGGGTATTTGTACCAGGGGTGTGGGTTCACATGCCCATGCAACCTAGATGATATATAAGATACACACTTTATTTACTTGTCCACAATGCAAGGGTAGCAAGGTAATTCATCTTCACGAGTGGGGTTATGAGAATAGGGGGCAGAGACATTATGCAAGGAAAAGAACTTGGGACCATCTTAAGAGGAAGGGGTGCAAAGGTATTATTTAAGAGAGCATGGGGGGGGGGGGGGATTTACTTGTCCACAATGCAAGGGTAGCAAGGTAATTCATCTTCACAGGTGGGGTTATGAGAATAGGGGCAGAGACATTATGCAAGGAAAAGAACTTAGGGCCATCTTAAGAGGAAGGGGTGCAAAGGTATTATTTAAGAGAGGATGGGGTGGGCGGGGGGTGGGTGAGGGGTCTTGAGTCATTAACATTTTAAGAGGGGTGTTTTCAAGTATCCAATCCGACTCTATAGACCATCAAGAGGAAGACTTAAGAGACAATATAATTACCTTGATATTTTTCCCTTTTCTCAATGATCTCATCTTAGCCTTTCTTCAAGGATTAATCCTAGTTGAGGAACTAGGGAGTTTATGGTAGAAACACTTTTAGTATCCTTCTAATTAGAGATTTCAATAATGATAAGGAAATATTTGAGGCCTAATCCCAAGGTGAAAGCTAAAATCAAATTATACATTTGAAGAATCAAACCCTACCAACACAATAGGCATTATGAAGTAACTAGAAAATATTTGCTTGTTATTAACAAAAACCAAGAGGTTCATATATACAAAAGAATAAAACGATGTTTCCTTAGGAAACAATCATAAACAATAGAAACATTCTATTTTAGCTAAAAGAAAGCTAAAAAAGCTAACAGATAACTACAATTAACTAAATATTAGATACATTCTAATATTTACAATAGATTACAAATAGATTACCATTAACTAAAAATAGTCGTTTATCTGTTATTGTAATACCCTCCCTTAATGGTTAATCTATCCACAACACCAAGTTGTCCTCTAAATTTAACAAATTTATCAAGACCAAGAGGTTTGGTGAGAATGTTTGTAGTCGTAGTCTGATTTGTGGTAGGAACATACTGCAAATCTATTGTCTCGTCTTCAACTAGTTGTCGTATGTAGTGACAATGAACATCCACATGCTTGTTTCGTCCATAGAAAACTAAATTTCAGGCTAACTTGATAAAGCCTTTGTTATCAACAAATAGAGTAGTCGGTCCTACTAGTGACATCTGCATATCCCCCAGCATCTGATGAAGCCAAATAGCTTCACATCCTGCCTTAATAGTCCCTCTATATTCAGCCTCCTTAGAGGAGAGAGAAATTGTTTGTTGCTTCTTACTGGTACATGTGACGGCACCGGATACCAAATTAAACACATATCTAGAAGTTGACTTTTTATTGTCAACAGAGTATTATGAAGTAATTGGAAAATATTTGTTTGTTATTAATAGAGACTGAGAAGTCTATATATGCAAATGAATAAAGTAATATTTCTTTAGAAAATGATCGTAAAAAATAGAAACATTTTATTCTAGCTAAAAGAAAGCTATAAAAGTTAATGGATAACTATAACTAACTAAATATTAGAAACATTCTAATATTTACAATAGATTATCATTAACTAATAATAGACATATATCTAGTATCGTAATAATAGGTTCCCCCACCCCAATGAGTTTGGGCTTCCACACTTGAGTGGGAGAGCGACAAACAAAATCCAAAAGGGGAAATTAAGTTTAATGCCATGCCTAAAATGATTAAGCATACAAAAAGATGGGAGTGGAAACATTTGAACCTACCTTCAAGCATAATGAAGGTGATAAAGAGTGATAAGCACTAAAGCCACATCCCTTCCATTCACCCGAGAGCTCTTCATGGTTGAAACCATTCTGTAAACAAGGAATTTTCTCTCCATGACTGAATAACTTTTTTAACTCCTGCTTGTAATGAGCTTCGAAGTTTCTAGGAAGTGTTGTCCCTTCCACCAGCAGACTAGTCACAACAGCAATAGTGTCCACAAAGACCACAAAGAAATGCCCCCAATGACTACTTTGCCTTCAATCCAAGATCCCTGAATTTCTCATATATGTTTGGCTCAAAGCCCTTCATCCCTTCCATATAATTATCCGTGAGGCCTGGTTGAAAAATAGGCCAGAGAGTAGCATCGTTTTTGAATTCATCACAAGTATCAGGATCAGTCTGAAAAAGATCCTCTTTATGCAATTGTTAAGCTGTTTTTTGGGGGGTTCTACTTTGAAGGATGGTTACTCTATCAACCTGGTAGCCATCTAAAAGTATTTTTGAATAGTGTCGATCCTCATAAATTCGTAATAGAGTAGACATCGAAGAATTCGACAAACCTGAAAGCAGAGGCCCCACAAATCAGATTTATGTCTACGAAATTGTCCCAAACACGTGAAACTGACCTCCAAAAGGACATGAATCTTGCAAAAAATCCAACATAACACAGAGACATACAGGATCCTTTTATAATCCCCAGAATATCAGATTTGAATCTCACATCAACTTCATCCTGCTTCATGACTAAGCTGCATAATCTATTCACCGCATATAATTCTAAGCATTAACATTTAATTTTCAATTGTCTATGCCCACAACTGTCATTTATTAATCTAAGTTAACTATGCGTATGTGCATGCATCTTATTGGATAAGCCCGGATTAAGTTTCGAAAGTTTATTTTCCCTTGCATGAGATATTGTACTGCATCACTTAACCATTTCATTTCACACTTCAGTCATTAGTCAAGTATTGCATATTGAATAACGCATCATAACAAATTTATTATCCCTTTATCTCGCACTATTTTGCAAAAGGAACCAAATGTGCAGGAAAATGATACAAATCTATGAACGGTATCTTTAATTGAAAGAATCCAAATATAGAATCAAGGAATTCAGTTGCAATTGTTTGCAAATAAATTAATGTAATTAATAATTATATTGAAGAGCTAACATCCAAACATTAAAAGACAATATTAAATGTAAGAGACCTATTAGTCAATCCAGAACATCAATTCTACCTGTTTGCAAATAATCCCCCATAATTATCCTAATCAATTTACAAGAAAACACAAGAATAATTGTTGTGTCACAAGGCATGTCATTTGAGGACATCCAACTAAACTTCTGCTCCAGAATTGTTAATTGGGGAACTCACAATATTTGTTTATCCTAGAATAGACAGGTTGCAATCCAGAATTGAGTAAAATTGTTGTGAGAGACATAACCAAACCATTTAATTTCAATCCAAGTTCTACCGAACATCTAGACCTTGTGTTGGGCACAAATATTGAATTGTGACTTTACTGCCACTTTTGAGACTTTCTTGTAAAACTGGAGTAATTATAAGACTGTCACACTATAAAAATATGGAGCCTGCAAAATGGTACAAGTTGCTTAGTCTTTTTTATGCCATGCAACTCCTGTACTGCTAAACCCCTTCTCAATGACGTTTGCTTCAGATTAAGATTTATTTTCTGACGAATCTTGTCTACTAGTATTTACTTCAGACGAAGATTTATATTCCGATGAATCTTGTCTTGTAACGTCTACTTCAGATAAAGATTTATTTTCTGACGAATCTTGTGTACTAAGTAATTGCCCAAAAGTTGGCACCAAATATGGAATACCATCAATAACCTGCAAAATTTAGAAGTAATGAATACACCAATGAAACTTGTAGTGACCTGCAAAATATTTTTCTTGGTCCAATGCAAGTGAAGTATGGTGAAGCACTTGAACAATGTCTGCAAGGAAATAAATTTGAAGTAACCAACAATCAAAATTAAAAATACACAGGCAATTAAGGGGAAAATCTGATGTTCCAGAATTTTAGGTGTATATAGATGGATACTAAATCAAAATGCATATACTTGCACATCCAGAAACATGTATGTTTAGAGCATTCAACATTATATACCAAATTAGCATCAAGTGGCATTTTTATAGATTATGACCTAATAAATATTGAGTCTCAATTTAAGAAAGCTACAATGTGTCATCTTTATAAAAGCAGAAATCATATTCATATAGTAAAATCAAGTGGGAAAGAAACAAAGTTAAACGTTTGTCTCCAACAAAAAGCTTAATGCTCTTTCTTTATGTAATGATAAATGCAAGCATTTCGATTAATTTTGGTTCCAACTTACTTATGATGCTGGAAAAAAGTGATTGTATTACAGGTTGGTTGTGACTAAGCTATCAAAAATAGTGAAGTTATTTCGATGTACACCTATTAAATTGAAGCTTCACAGTTTCTAAGACAAGAATAAGGTACCACATTCAAAGTTAAGGCAATTTTAAAGAAATTTAAGAATATATGGGAAGCAAGTAAAGAGAAAAATCAATAAAAGGATCCCTAGACTAGAGCTCTGTATGATGGAAATTCTCATGCTATCTATAAGTGCTAGAACTAGATGCATCTCTTTCAGTGCTTCCACTGCCACTCCCAATTCTATGTTTGGTTGTCCAAAAGGAGTATCTTCCTCCCTGGCTTATACAATTTGTGTAATTGCATCCAAAGGCGCATCCAATTCTGATAAATACCCCAAAAAGGATGGCCTCTTCATGGAGAAAGGTGCAACTTGGATTTTATGTACATGAGTTCGTTAAATAGGTTGTAGCAGTAAATTAAAAGATAGAAGCAGCACAGAATTTTGAGTTTATAAATAAAATTCATCACATGCATATGATAGTACTAGAATGGCAATAGACTTAATGTGTATGGCTGATTTCCCATGGGAAAGCTGAAAAACAACTGCTTTTAGCATCTTCTGTCATCAAAAGCTTTGGTATTCACCCAGGTCCAGTATTACATCCCTTCCTTGCGAACTTTTCAAATAATGGTAATAAAAACTTCACAGGAAAAAGCTATTTAAATTAAATTTAATAGTATTATTAATTATTGAAGTTATTTTGTTTAATTAAGACGATTATTGATTAATGAAGTCATTTAATTCAATTATGAGGATTATTGACTAATGATGTTTTTGCATTCATGGATGAATCATGTTGTATGCTGACAACTTGAAAGAAGGATGATGAGCTACATGATTTATGTTAATTGAAATATCATTCTAGAATAAATGTAAGCATGGCCGATTTCTCAAAATGTCAGTGGATGCAGGAGAAGATAACCCTCGTGAAGGAAGGGAGGGAGGGAGAGAGAGGAAGAGAGGGAGGGAGGGGGAGAGAGAGAGAGAGAGAGCATGCATGTGGAGCCATCCAGTTCGGAGCCCAGAGCTGAGTATCTTGGTCATCAGATTGCCAAGAATTGGGATTAGTTGGCCGTCAGCTACCTATGGTCAGGATGGGTTGGAAGCCTTTTCCTACTTCTTTGTATAATTAAAAAGAACTAATTTTCTTTCAATCAAGAATCTGTCATTATTATATCATTAAAAGAATTTGTTCTGACAATCTCCTTTATTGAATTTAACAGAACAGCTTTATCATTTTCTCCATTTAATTTATCAACAGATTTATGCAATACACACACACACACACACAAACAGACACACACAGAGAGAGACGTGTGCATTGTATGCCAATTGCCATATGAGGCATATAGGCAAATAGCAGAACTATGTTCATACATACATATAGTCATGGATAATAAGAGAGTATATGTATGCATCTAGAATGAGATTGAACATCTGTAGGGATGGATGTGAGAATTGGCACTAAGCATATTTAAACAAAAACACTACATGTATGTATTAAATATTTGGACATTCATTATAATGTCATTAAGGATAAATGATTAACATAACATTAATTCTTAATTGAAATCTATTTTTCCTCATTCATGATCGGCACATGTTCAACTCATCTAGAGGCAGCGATGGTAGCTCAAGGAGTTACCCTCTTGCATGCTCTTGAAGCCGCTCCTCTGGATGGAAAAGGCATTATCTTTATTACTTGACCAATATCATTGATTTACTCTAGCTGTCAATATCAGCATCAAGTCCCTTAAGCTTTCATTAGAGTTGGATTCCGGTACAGTATACATTCCACATTTATCAAGCACAGGGACTCAACACCTAATTCCACCAATTCTTCGCTGACTCTCAGGCAAGCAATCCCTTTCAGTATCTGTGCAAGATCTTTCTATTGATATCGATCTTAAACTTTCTATCAATTAAAATAAATCTGTAAGCTTGATTTAGAGTTCATGAACGGAACTAAGATGATTGTCATATAGTTGCAGGCTTGCAGCAACTGTTTCTTCATTATGCAGTAAAATAGAGGAATATCACCATATATTAATACTTGCCCATGCAATGAATTGACTCTCCATAGACATCTACAAGCATCAGTGTTGCTATGTTTAGCCAAAATGTCATTGCAGCATTAGTAAATAAGCTGAGTATCTTGGTCATCAGGTCACCAGGATTTGGGATTAGTTAGCTGTTAGCTACCTATGGTCAGGATGGGGTTCGAAGTCTTTTCCTACTTCTTTGTATAATTAAAAAGAACTAATTTTCTTTCAATCAAGAATCTGTAATTATTATACCATTAAAAAGAATTCGCCCTGACGATCTCCTTTATCGAATTTAACAGAACAGCCTTATTATTTTCTCCATTTAATTTATCAACAGATTTATGCAATACACACACACACGTGTGTGTGTGTGTGTGTGTGTGTGTGTGTGTGTGTGTGAGAGAGAGAGAGAGAGGGTCATGGATAATAAGCGAGTATATATATACGTGTGCGTGTGTGTGAGAGACAGAGAGAGAGTCATGGATAATAAGCGAGTATATATATATGCATCTACAATGATACTGGAACATCTGTACACATGGGATGTGAGGATTGGCACTCAGTGTTTTTAAACAAAAACACTATGTGTGTATATTAAATATTTGGACATTCATTATTATGTCAATAAGGATAAATGATTAACATAACATAAATTCTTAATTGAAATCTATTTTTCGTCTTTCATGACCAGCACATGTTCAACTTGTCTAGAGGTGGCGAGCGTAACTCCTTGACAAGGAGTTACCTTCTTGCATGCTCGTGAAGCCGCTCCTCTGGATGGAAAAGGCATTATCTTTATTGCTTGAACAACTCTCAATAGAGAGGTTAGACTTTCATTGATCAATAGGAACTCTACAAATTTGCATTTAGTAATATCACTAATTCACTCTAGCTGTCAATATCAGCATCAAATGCCTTTAGCTTTCATTAGTGTTGGATTTCAGTACAGTATACATTCCACATTTATCAAGCACAGGGATTCAACACCTGATCCCACCTATTCTTCACTAGCTCTCAAGCAAGCAATCCCTTTCATTATCTGTGCAAGATCTTTCTATTGATATTGAT
This sequence comes from Cupressus sempervirens, assembly GCA_028749045.1. Taxonomy (NCBI): domain Eukaryota; kingdom Viridiplantae; phylum Streptophyta; class Pinopsida; order Cupressales; family Cupressaceae; genus Cupressus; species Cupressus sempervirens. The sequence continues at coordinate 407,198,082 of CM053791.1, forward strand.
CTTAAACTTTCTATCAATTAGAATAAATATGTATGCTTGATTTAGAATTCATGGAAGGATAATAAGATCAATTTTCATATAGTAGCAGCAACTGTTTCTTCATCATGCAGTAAAATAGAGGAATGTCACCATATATTAATACTTGCCCCATGCAATGAATTGATTCTCTGTACACATCTATAAGCATCAGCATTGCTATGTTTAGCCATAATGTCATGGTGGTATTAGTAAATACTTTGCATTAGTGTGTCTTTCAAATTGTTGAATACAGACAAATCACTGCAAATGTAATGTCACTATTTTGTTGTATGTATTTTTCAATGGTAGCAACCTTTCTTGTACGTATATTGAGAATAAGCCATGAAGAGACATGTGCCTTCATGGGACATGTCTATTCATTATTAGATAATTAATATACCAATAAATTTTTCATTATAGTTATATATATATATATATATATATATATATATATATATATATATATATATATGTATGTGTATATTTCTACAATAGTATTGTCTCATAGGTTTATCCGACTAAAGCTACCAAACATCAACACTCCCTCTTAGCAAGGAAGGATAAACACAAGATACAATATTACCTCAATGTAAAATCAGGAATGGCAAGTTTTAAGGATATCTTTGATCAAAAGATATCACCTCATGATATCAAGAGTAATGGCCTCCTGAATGTCAAGTCGCATGACGTTCACCAAGTACTCAAAAATGTTCATAAGGTATGTGCTCATGTATCTTCAATGACACTTAACATAGGAACAATCACGGTTTGTTTAAAGGACTTATCCACCGTGCAAGTTATCATCTATCGCAATCTACTTAGACACCAAAGATGTCCATCACAATAAGAAGCCACAGTCTGTTTAAGGAACTTAATCCACCATGCAAGTTATCATCTATCAGGATCCGGTTAGACATCATAAGTTGTCCATCATAATAGAAGGCCATGGTCTATTTAAGGAACTTAATCCACCATACAAGTTATCATCTATCATGATCTTCTTAGAGATCATAAGATATCCATCACAATAGAAAGCTATGGTCTGTTTAAGGCATTTAATCCACCATGCAAGTTATCATCTATCATGATCTTCTTAGACATCATAATAGAAGGTCATGATTTATTTAAGGAGTGTAATCCACCATGCAAGTTATCATCTATCATGATCTATTTAGACATCGTAAGATGTCCATCACAATAGAAGACAATAGTTTGTTTTAAGGAACTTAATCCACCATGCAAGTTTTCATCTATCACAATCTTCTTAAACATCATAGGATGTCCATCACACTAGAAGATTAAGTTATTCAAAGATCGTCACCTAATAACTTTTACAAATACAAGTGATAATCATTTGGAAATCCTCACTTCCTCATGATGTACACAGGGGGTAGGCCCATCAAAATCAAGCAGTACTACACATGGATTTTCAGACTCTCTTTGAATATCAATCTTCTGAGCTCCTCATCCAATGCTGCCTCTGATGAAGTGTCAAACTCCCTCTAAATCAGATATCAATCTTCCTTCTCCTACAAGAACATCTCCGGAGAGAAAGTAAAAGATCAAGGCAAATAGCTCTTATAGTGCATATAGAAATATAAATGAGAAAGATTTGCTTTATCAAAAATACGATACTTAAAATTGTACTCAAAAGAGAATACTCATCTCATGTAGTCAAACATTAATGCCCTACAAAAGACTTCTTCTAAAATCATAGAAAGGAATGCAATGTGTTTAATTATCTCCCATATCCCTTTGTTTGCTGTTTTTATTTTCTTCCAAATAATATTAAAACATTCATCAGTTTATCATTTCCTCCTTCACGTAGTTATTAACTTATATGTTACTCTTCCCTTAGTATTATATAAATTCCTCCTTTCCCATGAATATTAATTGCAAATAGTAACTCACATTATCTCCTCCTATATGATTAGTACTTGATCAATTTTATATATCTCCTATTTTATATTAAGGTCTGTATTAAATATCAGTTCCTTCTTTCATGATGAAACTCATATACATTTTATATCTCTCCTCTCATTGAATATGATAAATATTCCTGAATGGTTCATTTGCTTAGCTCTCTATTTTAACCTTCTTTGACCATGCTCTTTGCTTATTAAAAGACCTCTCTTCAACCAGTAATGTCCTAGGGTAACCATTTAATGGTTTCTTTATCCCTCATAGAGTTTTCAAATAGAATGCAGTTGTATATATCAAATGTTTACGTGTGGGGATGAAGTAATTATTTTGTGTATTTTAATATCCTGACTCTTCTATTGGCCTCGAGATAACAGATTGGATGAGATTTTGCTGCAACAGAATGGTTCACTTTTTCTTTACAAGGCCTCGACTGAATCTTTCTCACAGCATGTTTTCCAATAACAAGCGACACATTTACAAGGCCCGCAATACATTTTGATAAGCGATTAGAGGAGTTTCCGTTGTGGTGTGTGGGACAGCAAATGGAAAAATTCACAATTTGGTTCTCAAAAACATCATTCCGTCTTAGGAATCCACTGCTTCTTGTTTCTCTCTTCATTATATTTGAGATATGTTTATTTGGTCAATTTGTAAATTTTGCGCTTGCTGCTGCCCTACAATTTCTAAAATGATATTTTGTATTTTCCTCATTCCAAAAGGTCATTCCTATATAGCGAATTGATACAATTTGGGCATTGAGTTTGAACATGCTGCTGTTATTCCCAGAAGTTTGAATCTGCTCTCATACCATGTTGAATAAAGATAAATCACTGAAAATGTAATGGCACTATTTTGCTGTATGTGTTTTTCAATGGCAGCAACCTTTCTTGTACATATATTGAGAATAAGCCAAGAAAAGACATGTCGCTTCAAGGGACATGTCTATTCGTAATTAGATTATAAATATAATAATAAATTTTTATTATAGTATTATATATATAATTTTGATGAATCATTATTATATTAATTTGTCACATAATAATACTTAGATATATATAAATTTATATCTCATATGTGTGTGTCTACAATAGTATTGTCTCGTAGGTTTATACGACTGAAGCTACCAAACATCAACACAAATGATTCATGGAAGAAGTAATTATTTGCTTAGCGAAACTATCATATCTTGAGAAGGGCATTCCATCCTACTCAATCGTTCATCATGTATTTGGTGGACAATCAGAAATCTGTTTATCATAATAGTTGCTTCACTGCATTTAATCTGCAAGTATATTAATGATGAATCCTTGTATAAGAGCATATAGCTTCCACTGTAGTGGACAATCTGGAAAATATCTAGCAACTTGCATATTGTCTTATCTACCAAAAACAGTGACCATTATGCATTATGAATGATCTTTTATTCTATTGATTGGATAAAGGAAAAACCGGTAATGTATATATATTTTTCAAATGATTAGTGATTTAATTCAATCTGGGGGCCTCATCAGCCTATTTGCATATCATGACAGACAAGCCCTTTGAAAGTATGATATAGCAACCCTTGAGCTTAACTTTATAATACCTAATGATTCAGAGGTGAGTCAAACCAAGCCTTGACAAGTGTAATACAGAGTGTCATCCACTAGGATACTGATTTTATCTATAGTAAATGGGAGACCATTCTCAGTCAGTAAAATCCAAACATGTAAGGCATGTCAATAGAAACATGTAGGACATATCCTGGTAGACCTGGGAAGGGACAACCTAGTCGGTTATGAACCTTGAAACACATAAGTTCTGATTATGTCAGAGAGTAACTATTCAACAGTCCGATGATCATTAATGCCAAGATGGATTGCAAGTGCTGCTAAGCTCAGGAAAGACCGAACAAGTCTTAAGGGCTAGAATATAACAGTAAGGTGGTGATACTGACAACATGAATTGTTGTGCCTACAAATGTAAACCTTGGCCAAGGTGGTGCTAAACAATGGCACAAAGACCATCAGTCACATGAAACAGTAGTGCAAATCTAGTCAGGAAGGTCATTCTTGTAGGCAAGAATGCCTATAGGGTGTGACTGACTAAGGTTCTGTGGGCCTATAGGGTGTGACTGACTAAGGTTCTGTGGGTTCTAAACACCAAGAACTCAGGTGGCAAAATAAGACCGGATCTCGTTTCTACACCTTTTGAGTAGGGCTGGACCACTTTTGAAAGGAAGTTGTGCAAAAAACCAGAACGTCAAGACCAAAAGGTCAATGGATGGGAGGTAAAACCTTTGATGATGCTCTCCCTCTCCCTGGATGACATAAGATCAATATTGTTGAGTTTCTCGGATCGCTGCAAGTGTAGTTGTATTGCCCTCTTGGTATATACTTTCCAAAGACAACGATCTTATATTTATATAGAAAAAGAATCAAGAGTCGACATGTTCCTTCATGGGACATGTCTATTCATTAACATATATAAATGCAAATATATATATATCCTTCTATTAATTTCTCTAATATAATAACACATAATTATATAAATATATAATATCTTAGACACACACACACTTTTTAGTCTTGTAGATTATCCAACTAAAGCTACCAAACATCAACACTAGCTAGGGAGGATAAACACATAACCGTATACTACCTCAATGTAATACTACATTCCTCGAGGATGCGTACCTAGCTTAAAAATAGGAGTTTCGGAAACAGGGACGTCCCGAGGACGCAGGGATGGGTATGTGACGTCCCCCAGCGATCCCCAAAAAGGGAAAATTTGTAGGGGACGTCCCAAAACTCAAGGACACCTGGGGACAAAAAGGGGGACAGCCAGCCGTACCCGGTATGGAAAGGAGATGTCTAGACGTCCCAAGACCGTACTAGGTACAGTCGGCTGTACTCCTTTTTTGTATGCAAAAAATTTAAAAAAGTGAACATAAAAAAAACATTTTGAAGCCTCCAACTGGTCGCTCAGGTGGGCGCCACCCCTCCAAATACCCTAAAAGGCTTAAAATTCACCACATTTTAGTTGTTTTGTCATTTGTTTGGTTTTCATTTTGTTGCAACTGGCTGGAGTTTTCATTTTGCAAGAAGAGGAGGTGATATTTTTGCTTCGAAGAGCTTGACTAAGGGTTTGATCTTCCATTTTGTGCACCATGTAAGTATGGAACTCTTTATGCTTTCATCTATCATTTTTTAAATAGATTTGCAACTTGCAAAGTCTGATTTTTTAAATTTATTTTTCATTGTTTCAGCTCATATATCTATTGCATATTTAAACCTCAAAACAAAGCGCAATAAGCAGCAATGGGAGTAGTAGTAGTAGTGATGAAGAAAATGTGGTTGGGGTTGATGTTGCTAATAGTGGGACTAGGAAAAGAGCCAATCCTAAATCTGATTTGTTTAAATGCCCTTCCACCATTATGAAGGATTTTGCAAAGGGTCCTTTCAATAGGAAAAAACCTCTTTTACAATATGTCAAACCTAGGGCAAAAGATAAAAAGAATTCAAAAGGAACTAGGGTGTTGGATTGTCATGTTTGCCCTGATGATTTTAGGGGCAGCTATACAAAGGTGAAGTCACGCTTTTCAGGTCTCTCATGCGAAGGAGTCAAAGCTTGTCCTAACTTGACTGATAAACAAAAATTAGAATGTCAAAGATTGCACTTAAAGGCTGAAATGAAGGGGCATAATTTGATAGTGACATCACCATATATTCCCTCACAATCATCTAGGCATGTGTCATTTGCCATTGGTACTAGTGGCAGCCCTATTGAGTCTAGAGAGAAGAGAAAGATGAGTAGTGGTGAGAAGGGCTCGATGGAAAGTACGTTTAATGCACATGCGAAGGAAAGTGTGAGGCATCCATTGGTAGATTCTTTGTTGCTAATGGTATCCCATATCATGCAGCTCGTTCCACTTACTATAAACAAATGGTGAAAAATATTTTGAGTATGAATTCCTCATTTGTACCCCCTGATGAGCATAAGCTACGAACCACCATCTTAGATGAAGAGTACTCAAAGGTTGTTTTGTTATTTGAGAATATAAAACACACTTGGGTTAGGATGGGTTGCTCTATTGTGATGGATGGGTGGACCAATGTTAGACATCGACCATTCATCAATATCATTGTCACATCCCCTGCTGGCTCTTATTTCTTGAAAGCCATAGATTGCTCAAGAAAGAAGAAAGATGCAGAATTTCAGTTCACCATTTTGAGAGATGTCATACAGGAGATTGGGCCATCTAGTGTTGTACAAGTAATCACAGATTTTGTACCTGTGTGCAAATCAGTTGGTATGATGATAGAAGGTGCTTATAGGCACATCTTTTGGACCCCTTGTTGTATTCATTCCTTGAACAATGCATTGAAGGACATAGGGAAGATTGAATGAGTGAAACAAGCAGTGCTAGAAGCTAGAAAAGTGCAAATGTTTATTTGCAACCACCACACTTCACTTGCTCTATTCAGGTCATTCTCTAAGGAGTTCCTCAAACCAGCTGAAACAAGGTATGTCAATTTTAATTATAGTTTACTTTTAGTTTGTTATAACTTTAAGTTATTTTAAAAAATTATTTATAAGTTTACTTACATGTGATGCTTTTAGTTTTAATCATTAATGTTTAACTTTATTAATATTTTAATTTATAATTGTTGCTATAGGTATTGCACATATTTCATCTTGATGAAGAGGATGATTGAGATGTATGAGGCCCTTCAATTGATGGCGGTGAATCCAGAGTAGGGACAATGGTCTAATTCTAAGTCCCCTGAAGGAAAAGCAGTGAAGCAAAGGCTCCTTGATGAGAGTTGGTGGTCCACAATGAGGTAAGTTGCTGATTTTTAAATTTAATGCTAGTCTTTTTCTTGCTGATTTTCCTACTAACAGTCTTAAAATTCTTAAAATTTCAATTCTGATTTTAATTTTTGTTTGCATCTCCCAGATATATTTGCTCTATCATAGCACCCATTGTAGAAGTCATTAGATATGCTAATACTGACGCTCCTAGTTTGGGAGAGATCAATGAGACTATTGACAACATGTTGGGAAAGATGAAGAGAATTATTGCAATAAAAGATTCTACATTGGGGTTTTATGAGGAGCATATTAGGCCTATTGTGACACAGAGGTGGAAAATGATGAATACCCCGCTTCATATGGCAATCGTTTCTCTAAATCCCAAACGGTATGCACAGTTGGGTGGAAGGGGCCTCCCATGTGATGATCCTGAGGTATTGGATGGCTTCACAAGAGCAATTGATAAGATGTATTCAGCTCAAGACGCCTCTACTCTTCATGCACAATTCCTTGACTTCACCAACCTTTGTGGACCAAACTTGGGTAAGCCACAAGCAAGGTTGGATAAAGTTGTTTTGGCATAAAGAGATCCTATTGGATGGTGGACCTGGCATGGGAGAGATGCATCGAAGTTAAAAATACTTGTCAATCGCCTCCTTGCACAGGTTGCTAATTCTTCAACTGCAGAGAGGAATTGGTCCACATATTCATATATCCACTCTATCAAGAGAAACAGACTTACCTCTAAAAGAGCAGAGAAGCTAGTGACAGTGCATCATGCTCTTCAACTTGTAGATCATCGGACTCCAAAATATAGGCAGACACCAGCTTTGAGGTGGGATGTTGAGCCTAAGGATGTGGCCCAGATAGATGAGGATGACACAGCACCAGGATTGGTTGGGGTTCCATTAGATGAGACTACGCTTCCTGTGGAGAATGATAGTGAGGAGGACCCTGATTATGATCCATGGTGGCAAAGGCAGAATAGGAGCAGCAGTTTGCTTCATTTTTCTAAGTTTTGTTTTTTATGTTAAGCGTGAACATGATAATGATACATTGATACTTATTACTTTATGGCAGCCCTCTAGCCTTTGGGCCTATAGATTTGGGCATATTTAGATTTAGATTTTCAAATTTATCATGTTTATCATTATGACATTATAACATTGTTAATGTTCATTGTTCACTGATATTGATATGCATTTTGACACTTGTGTACTGAAGTCGGATATTAATTTCTAGAGGGCATTCAAATGTTGTATGTTATGGTTCTATAATGTTTAAATGACATGCTTTGTGTTTAGTTTCATATGAATGACATGTATATTTGCAAAATTCAATGTATATTTTAAAATTTCCCTATATATATAGTCGTCCCTGTTTGTCGTCCCCCCCATCGCCAAAATTGCCAAAACAATGTCGTCCCTATACCAGAAACTCGGGTTAACATAGGTGTGATATAAGAATATCTTTGATCAAAAGATATTCGACATTTTGATATCACATTTAATATCATGAGTATTGGCCTCCAAAATATCAACATATGATATTCACCAAATACTCTTTTGAGTAATGGCCTACAGAATGTCGTGATGCAAGAGATTCACCAAGTATTGTGAGTAATGGCCTCTTGAACATCAAGTGGCATGATATTCACCATGTACTCTATTTAATGGCCTCTAGAACATCAATTTGCATAACAATCATCATGTACTCAAAATGTTTATAAGGTATTGGTAAACAGATTTGTCCTTCGAAAAGTGATGAAAAGAAGTAACTTAAGACGCGCAAAAAGAAGAACAAATGTCACTAACAGTTGGAAAGGCTATCATGAGGTTGATAGCTTTCCTCTTAATTCTGAGATACAACTCCCTCTTAAATGATATGCAATGAATCAAATAACTTGGTATGCCTTTAACCTCAAGACACAAATGTGTACTAACATTCCCCCATTGACATGGAATGAACACAATTATTAGATTTATACCATAGGAAAGAAACAAATTAATGGCCAATAGACCACTCATTCAATCTCTCTAGTAGAAAAGAAATAAGGAGAGAAGATTTACTATCCCATATTGCATATATGAAAGCATGAAACCAAAAGATTTCATAACATGATTCACTTGACATAATGAGACAGGGTTGTATTTGAAAACATAAATGAGGGAACCGACAGATTAACTTCATTCAGAAAATTACATTTTCAGACCAACAGATCTGAAGATAAACTTCTCTTTAATTTCAAATGCATAGAAATAAACCAACAAATTACTTTGTCCCTGCCATTGAACAAGCTGTAAAAATAATAAATGTGTCTCCTCTTATCTCCTTGTTATAATAAACATTCATAAGAAATATTCCTCCTCCTGTAGCATCAAGACTTGCAGAAAAGAACCCTTAATTTGTATTTTTGTTGCATATTTATTTTTCCGTCTCCGATTAGTTCCTTTTCAGATATAAAAAGTGATCCTTGCTTATTCTCTTATTGTATCTGTCTTTACCACTTTCTCCTTAGTGTTTGATGTTTCAAAAACATTATGTTTCCGAAGATAGGAATGAAGACGCCTATCGAATTACGAGTATGTGCACACTTTGGGACAGGTGGCATATCATTTTACCTTTTAAACTTTATCTTTTCCAACTTCGGTGTTAGTCTTTGATATGATGTATTTTGTAATCAGTACACCTATGTTTTTGTTCGGCATCTCTGTGAAGCTTCCAACTGGCAAGGGCATGCTTTATATTTTGTTTCATCTTCAACATTCAAGACAATGCTCACATAGTTATAATCCGCCATATTGTTGACTGTGGTATCCTTTCATTATAACCCGATCAGGGAATATTGATGGCTTTAACACCACAAGATTAAAAGCTTTGTTTTAACTTGTTAGAATTCTCTTGCCAACAAAAAGTTTTTAATTCATATTATCTCCACTATGATGTAGATCTCTACATAGTTTATTTACAGCCCTATCATTGATGTATAAATCGCTAAAATTTTCACTGTCGGAACCATCGTTATCTTTCTATGGGATTAGCACGATTCAAGTGTTTATGGCCTACAATTACTTGAGGTGCATTGGCAGTTTGTCAAATAGTTTGAACACATCTCCCTATTTGGCAATCACATTGTCTCTTGTTCTTACTATCCTTGATCACTTCATGATGATAACTCGACACTCCTTGAACTCACAATATTTTTTTTTTGGTTGCCACTGATTCGGTTAGTGATTTCCATTATTTTCACTCTTCCGATTTTATTGGGCTCAAGCATGCGTCCATGGAGCAGAGGCTTGGCTCGTTCTGGGCTCTTAAGCATTGTTTTTTTAGAACCCATGAATTTGTGATTTAAAACAGAATGTGTTAACACATTAGCATCGTTTTCACAAGCCGTCTGAATGGACCATATTCCATGAGGAATATCAAATGTTGGCTTTTCTGTATCTACCAGTGATTGCTAACTAATGGGTTTCTATTCACTTTCAATAATCTTGAATGCATGGGGTCCAATGGGTAGGATATCATTAGAAGATATGTTTGTTCGAGCAGACCGTTGGGTTGCTCTATAAATTAAAGTTGGTAATGCCTTGAGAGTGGGATCAAAGAATGCCCTTTGCATTGAGTTGGATATTCCTCATCATGAGAGCTTGATGATTCTCTATTTGGGGCTCCATAACAACATGGTTGTCAACCTTTATCAATCATTTGATCAAACAATTGCGTTCAACTCCATCTTGCTCATACCTTACATGCTTTCTGTTGTATTTTGAGCACCAAGCTCAATTTGTATGAGCGTTTTGTTACATAGAGCAACTCTAGCGTAAGGTGTCCGAACCATAACACATGGAAATATCATAGTGTTGGTCATGACAATTACTGCTTTCCACCAAGTGTAGTGAGGGTAACTGCATCCCGAATGGAACATATGCCAAATGTTGACCTTGTGTGTGTTGACATTTTGTCAGACAGATCACATATATTGTCTAGGTTTGCATTTGATGAATTGAATAGTCCAACTTTTCCCATAACTTGCTCAAATCGAGGCTTCAACTGTAAGGAGTCAGCTTTGGATGAAGAGTCTTTGTCTTTCCACTTCGATGAAAGAGTAAACCATGCCTATGTGCAATCTCAAACTACTAAGTGTCTATATACCCGCTCTTTCTTGTCACTGTACACGTTTGTAATTCCATTTCAATTGCAGTTCAATGAAGAGCACTTAGTCCAACTTGGGTTTAGTATCGTTGAGTGTAATCATCCCTTACTTCTCGATATACATTGTATTATTTTGCCTATGAGCAAGTCTTTCATGTATATGCATCTCTTGTCATTAACATTCCCACTCGATGTGACGAGTGACTATGAACGATGCTTATCTGTTCAAGGATTGTCAGTCTTATCAAAAATTGAGAGTATTAGCTCTTCCAATTCCACAGACTACACATTATGTGATTGATCCATCATTTGTCCAAGGGGTTTAGGTGTTGATTGTTCAAAATAGAGATCCTATTTGTTTCGATTCACATGCCTGACCACATTGAACCGATTCTCTCTATTGATCGACATTTGGTTGAACATTTGGCCCATGTCTTCCAAGTTTGCCAAGAGCAAGGTCTCGAGTGTTGAGATTATGGGTGATGCACACATTGCATAATATTGTTATATTGTATTATTTTATTTCATTATGTAATATTGCACCTAGGCTCACCTAGATAGACGTGCAACATGGAAGGATTCCCATGGGATACACTTGATGAGTTGTATTATAACATTGTGATAATATTTGATGTAATTATTTAATATTGGGAAAAAGAATTAAATGTTGAATATTAAATGTGGGTCAATGGGGGTTTGGTAGCACATGGTTTATGTAATACCACTTGGTGGTTTTGTGAGACTTGCTGCTATATAAAACAACACAAGCGTAATTGTAGAGATAAGAGAAAAAGACAAAAGGCAAAAAATGAAAGTTGAGCAAGATTCGAGCAAGACGAGGCTTGGTAGATTAGCCAAGGGAGCATTTGTGAAGGCTAGAAGCATGGCATGGGATGTGTAGATTCATGCTTGTTCACATGGATTATTTGGTTATGGTTATGCTTATGGCTTTGAAAGCTTATGTGGTTGTATTGCAATGGTGTTTTTGTTGAATAATACATAGTGATGGATGCTTTTGGAGGCTAGGTTTTTTTCCTTAAATGAGAGTTTCCCAAGGTATATCTTGTGTCATACTTTTTGTGAGTATGTTGTCTATTCTCTTGCATGTGAATTTTAATTACTTATTTATTTCAAATCTATTATGGGTTATGTGAAAATGGTTATATTTTTCTTGCAAGTTTCCTTACAAGTGGTATCAGAGCTATGGTTTTGTTACTGTAACCCTAAACTGAATCCATGGGAATGTGAGAGGATAAAAGAGAGGGCAAGATATATGGGTTTTGTAAGTTGTTTATTGCAGATTTGAGAGTTTTGGATTTGTTGTCATGATGTGATGTTGACAAATTTTGGACATGTGAAATTGTTGGTCAAAAGGGTTTTTTGGATGTTTCATTTAAATGGGGTTTTTAGGGGGGAGTTTGCAGAAATGACCTCCTAGGCAAAAACAAACCTCACCATTAGTTCTGAGTTGACTTTTCCATAAGTTTTGATATATAATATGCCCTAGTTTGGCCATGTTGATAGAAAAATACAAAGGTTTTTAATTTCAGCCCATGGCAGCATTCAAATTTAATTTTGTCAAAAAAATTCATCAAAAGAACAAATCACAATGAAAATGGTAAAAAGACTGCCTTGGTAAAATGGCCATAACTTTCTCTTAGGATATCGGATTTCAGATTTCTTACAATCGTTGGAAAGCTAATTTAGAGCACTACAACTTGGTGCAGGTCTGATTATATGATTTTTGACATTTTGTCGGGTTCTATAAGCCCGAAAGTTAAATGTTGATTATTCTAAGGACAAATTTGGGCATAACTTAGACATACGAAGTTGGATTTTGGACTTTGAGTAGTCAATGGACAACTTTTGGAGAACTCTATACATTGGTTCAGATTTAGTGCAAGTTTAGCATGGTTTAATATGTGATATATTAATCTGAATGGTTTATTGATATATTGACTATGGTAACATTGTGAGTTTATGATATTGTATATTTTGGAAATTTAAGATTTGATGTCATTGTATACTCAACTTATATTTCAAAGTTTGTCTCATAATAATATGGTTATCAGTATTTGGTTTGGATATATATGATGACTTGGTAGGTCTACAAGTTGTGCAGTGTTGTAAGCGGTCTATACTTACAGGTTGCATTTATGGCTTGGATATGGGTTGTCTTTGCCCATTGATCTTTCATTATTGATACATATTCATATTGGTGGCTTGGTCTTGCATTGTCTATGCCCTTAGTCACATAATTTGCTGATTTTTTATTCATAAAGAGGGGGATGAGATGTTACCAAGTACAATCATGGTGGTTGACTATTTTATGCTAACAAGTTGAACACTTTGAGAGTTAGTTGCTTGGTTCATATATGTGATCATGGTGCCATAGATTTTGACATGACATGATTGGATATACAGGTATATCCTTGATTTTCATTGGTTTGGAATCCTAATTCAGTTATGGTGGTATATCTTCTTGGTTGAAGATCATAGTAATTTGATTTCTTTAAAGAGCTCATGATGTGCACTTTGAGTTCTTTGATGGTTTGATTCCTTAGTTGATTCTCATAGTTAGATAATGGTTTTTCATCACGATGTCATGGATGTTTTGGATAGTGGGAGATTGTGACAGTGATGAGGTGGCAGTGCAGAATTAGTTCCTAGTTTGGTTTGTATCTTCTTGGTTTGGAGATCTTGATTTCACTTTGTACTGACACTTTAGTTGTGTTTGTAGACTTGAAGGATCTTCATGTAAGAGATGAGCATTATGATGCCATCAGTGACTCCGTACCACAGTTAAGTGGGAGTTTTTTATTTGATATAATTATTGAGTGTTTGCAAATGTTGGAGGTTTGTCGTAGATTCTGTTGCTGCAGAAGTGTCTTTGACATTTGCATGGTGCATTTGTTATCTTCATGGTGTGTGGAGATGGTTGCATCTTGAGGGACTCATTGGGTTCTTGGTAAAGATGTGGTTTATGCTTTCATTTGACATGTTATCCTTGGTGTGAAAATGGTTTCACTATTATGTTATGGTATACTTTTGATATGCATTTAGAGTTTTCACATGTTATGGTATGTTCATATGGAGCATGTTCTCTCTTTGGTTGAAATCGTTAGATCATGTTGTCATGTTTATGTTCATGAAGCCATGGTTGGAACTTTGACATTGACCTTGGCATTAAGTGCATTGATCATTAGTCGGATACTTCATGATATTGTTGTTGCATTTGGAGTTGGCATGGATTGAATAGTTGTTGTTCATGGATACTTAGAGACGGTGGTGATGTCGATTTCTCTTAGATTAGAGATGTACTTGTTAGGATGTTGTTTGGTTTCAGCAGAAAGTCTGAGGGGCATTCACCTAATATGGACTTAAGAGGAGATTGTTCTTAGATGAGTCTTGGTTGGAGACTTGGATATCTTGACGAACATTCCCATTTCCCTACTCTTGGTCTACTTGGCAGTTTTAATACTTGAGACCTATAGTCCATTGTTTCTCTTAGGTATATTATATTTATGCTTGTCTTTCATGGATATGAATCTTGACCTATGGTACATGAGTTAGTTCTGGAGGGTTTATTTAAGAGATGGTTTAGCATTGGCTATCTCCTTGTGCATATATTGTTTCTATGTTGGTTGAATTTGGGAGATGGTTTTATATTAGGCATATTCCTTGGATTAGGAATGGTTATTCCTAGATTTAAGAATGGTATTTGAGTTTGATCTTCTTGTGAGAGGCTTAGATCCATAATTAGTTATATGGTATGGTTTGAGTGTTGTTGTGGCTTCTTGGTTGGGGGAGATCATACTTGGCACAGTTTACATCTAGAAGTGTGTGTAAAGGACATGATACAAGTTATGATTTGCATGGTTTCTCTGTGGTCCCGGTTATCTTCCTAGATTTTCAATTTCATTGGATTTGAAATAAGTTAGAGATTGTGATCACTAATTTGTGCTCGTGTATGTTATGTGAGAGATGACATGGTTATTCCTTTATCTCTTTCCTTTTTTGGTTGTGGAGAACTTGGCAGAGCATTAAAGACTTTGGAAACTTATTATGAGAGTTGTTCTTGCAGGCTATTGGTTTATGTGTTGTGGATGTCCTTGATACTACATGGATTCACTCATTTGAGATGTTGTGGGTGGATTGGTTATAGATTTGATATTATCCCTGGCAATGGGATTTTCTTTGTATATATGTGGCAAGTATTGCTGTTGAAGCTTGTGATTGCAAGTTATAGATTAGATGTGTTGATGTTGTGGGATTCACTTGGTATACCTTTGGAGGTATGGATAGTTGGATGGGTTTGGCACTTGTTGTGGGTGCTATTTTAGCTATGGATACATTTGATTACCTTCGGATGAAGTGTTTGTGCTTGACATTTCAGTTGGTACAAGATTTTATAATTCTTATGTGACAGGTTGGGTGGCTTTCTCTTTGGATGGCTTCTATGTATGTCCAGTGGTAGTGGCATAATAGGAGGTGGGATCATTCATGTTCGAGATTTTATATACTTTGATTTTGTTGATGGTACCAGGATGGAGCACTTGGTGTACTTTGATCCATGATGGTGGATGTGCTAAGAGGGATTGTTCCCTTGTTCATTTATGTGGCTATAGATTTGACCCTATGCAATGTATACAAGTGGGAGATTGTTGAGATTATGGGTGTTGCACACATTGCATAATATTGTTATATTATATTATTTTATTTCATTATGTAATTTTGTACCTAGGATCACCTAGATGGACGTGCAACATGGAAAGATTCCCATGGGATATACTTGATAAATTGTATTGTAACATTGTGATAATATTTGATGTAATTATTTAATACTGGGAAAAAGAATTAAATGTCCAATATTAAATGTGGGACAATGGGGGTCTGGTAGCACATGATTTATGTAATACCACTTGGTGGTTTTGTGGGACTTGCTACTATATAAGCAATCACAAGGGTAGTTGTAGAGATAAGACAAAAAGACAAAAGGCAAAAAAGGAAAGTCGAGCAAGACAAAGCTTGACAGGTTAGCCAAGAGAGCATTTGTGAAGGTTGGAAGCACAACATGGATGTGTAGATTCATGCTTGTTCACATGGATTGTTTGATTATGATTATGACTATGACTTTGAAAGCTTTTGTGGTTGTATTGCAATAGTGTTTTTGTTGAATAATACATGGTGATGGATGCTTTTCGAGGCTAAATTTTTTCCTCAATGAGAGTTTTCCAGGGTATACCTTGTGTCACAATTTTTGTAGATATGATGTCTATTCTCTTGTGTGTGGATTTTAATTACTTATTTATTTCAGATCCATTATGGGCTATGTGGAAACAGTTATATTTTTCTTGTAAGTTTCCTTACAGTGAGCTTGCTCATTTGAGGATTGCCTCCATTATAAATGATAGTCAAGCATATATGCGAACCTACTTGGCGACACATTTGGTGGTGGAAAATAACAATTGTAGGAATCTTACATATCTACCTTTCCACTTCCCACATACACCAAAATGACTTGGTGATAGCTACTTTTACCACAATTGCAATACGTACTTCTTGAGTTGTCGTGACATCCAATGGGTGGCTCTAGCTAGGCATTTCCTATTGGAATCACTTGTTCATATTGTAAGCATTCGCCTTAGGGCAAAATCATCCAAGATCAAGGAACTCAAGCACAAGCACAAAAATGGACCAATAGAGTATGATCAGAATAACAATATGATATTCAATTGATGTACTAATACACTAGGAGTGCCTGAATATAAAGGCCTCTATATTGACTAAGAGTCAACACATTGATAAGTCTTACAACAAGGCACATGTCCACAAGGAGTGGATTATCCTCCATTAAGCATAGGAGTTAGTGCAATGATGAGAGGATAAGCCTACAAAGGTGTAGCACGTAAAATTATGTTGTAGATACCATGTGCTAAAATAAGAGTGCGAATCACTGTGTTGTCAATGTGACAACTCAGTTAATTATGCAAACTCCAATGTTGTAGACACCATGAGCTAAATTAGAGTTGCTTACTCCAGTGTTGTCAACATGACAACTCATAAGAGTACACAAACTCCTAGGTGTCAAACTAATAAATAAAAAAATGATGCATTGACCTAAGTAAACTTAAGTAAAGTGTAGTAAGTAAATACTTATTTACACCAACACATATAACATATTTGTGCTAGCAGGGCTGAACATTCCTTTCTGGCCTTACTAGTTTGACATCGTGCATCGGGTCCTTGAACTATATCAAAACATTGCTTGATTTATGTTAATAAGATAGTGGGCATTTTTAAATGCTTTTCTCCTTGAAGCCTTCAACTTGCAAGAATCACTTCACCAATGTCCCCTTCTATTACAACATATGTCACCAAGAAGCTCTTGTCTCTCTCAAAACATGAAGTAGCGACACACTAATCTTTTGATTTTTTGCAAAATCTGCACTTTGGGGCTTTGAGCTTAAACCATGGAACTAACATGCTCGTGTCTAGAAGTGATTTGGACTCTATGGAGAGAGTAATAAAGGTAGAAAAAGAGATTTTGCATTTCGTTGAGACAATGCCAACAAGAAGATCACTACATCCAATATGCACCAAGCAACAAACTCCTATCTATTCATTTGGCTTCTTGAATAATGCTCTTTGTCCTAGGTTGAAGAGATCACATGTGATTTGAAACTTGAATGAATCATGCTCACAAACTCAAACTTTGAAACTAGAACTCGGGTCTATGCTTCTGAATTGGTGAATTTAAACTTTGAACCTTATATTTGATGATTCGGAGTTCAAGTTCAGCAACTTGCTTGATGCATTTTCTTCACAAACATAAACTTTAGATGAGTGTTAATAAAATCAATGAGATATCAAGATGATTTGGGAATTCAATCCATGGTATTGATTTTTAAAATTTTAAAAGTTGGGTGATGAGGGCAAGCCAACATAAGGTATGTGCACACGCATTTTCATAATGCATACCATATAAACATTCACCATGCAAAGTATAATCTATCATGATCTACATAGACATCGTAAGATATCTATCATAATAGAAAATTAAGTTATTGTAAAATCATCACCTTTCAATAACTTCTACAAATACAAGTGATAATCATTTAGAAGTCGTCACTTCCTCATGATGTACACAGGGGGTAGGCCAATTTAATCATGCAGTTACACACATCATACCAAAAGTTTACATGAAATCAAAACTCCCTTTGATTATGATATGATCAAGATCTTCAAAGATCAACTGAAACATATCCTCTATTTGCTCTTTAAAGCGGATGTGTCAAACTCCCTCTGAACATCAATCTTTTGAGCTCCTTTATCTTTGAAGATGTGTCAGACTTCCTTTGAATTTGATATCAATCTCTCTTTTCCTGCAATAACATTCCTAGAGGAAAAGATCAAGGCACATAGCTCTTATAGAAATACAAATAAAAATTAACTACAAAAAATAAATAAAGTTATCCCTCAAGATATAATAATAACAAGGACTTATCTCTCTCCTTATCTTGAGTTCCACTTAATAAAATGTAGGACATCAATTATTCATTATTTCTTCGTTATGAAGATCCAAAGTATCCTATATTCTCCTGTGGATATTCTCTTTCATATAAATATATTTACTATATATACATATATAATCACCATATATCTCTCAGCCTATTAATAATACAAGACACCAAAAACAATATCTTACTTAATAACATGAAACAATTCTCTCTCTCTCTCTCTCTCTCTCTCTCTCTCTCTCTTTATATATATATATATATATATATATATATATACTTAGGCATCAATGCCTGATATGTTCTTATTTATTGCATACAACTACTATTGATTGGATGGCCCTCTTCATTGGATATCCTTGTCACCAAGGTCTCCCAATGTCAGTGTTGATTAGTCTGCGCACTCTATGGTGTCTTAGGGCCAAGCAATAAGATAGGGCCCACCTGTGTTAATCGTTGTTTTCTCTTTCACAGCTTCAGAACCGCATAATCTTTGGAAGTGGATTCCTTTTTAAATGCTTTCTTTTTGATAACTTCACTTTCTTCCCATGTGGTGACCTTCCCACTTTTTGCGTCAGATTTGGATGTACAGAACCATATTTTTCAGTTGTCATTTTGCTCCATTATTAGACAGACTAACTGATATATAATATGGTTCTTTGACCATACTTTCTACTCAAGATCTTCCTTCCCAAAGATGAAGAATGCCTCGTCCTCCTCTTGCAATGTGTGTGGTCGTAATTCCTTTACCACTTATAGCTGGCATTACTTCATATCAATATAAAAATGCTCCTTATTTTGAGCAGCCTCCAATTTGGTATCAATTACATTGCTCGACTTGGACGCTTCCTTACCATTTTCTTTTCCACATGTGAGAGACTTCATGTCTTCCTATTCGACCACCTAAGCAAACCCTTCTTTATCATTTTGGCATGTAATCACTGCATCTGACTCCATCCACGATCCAAACGAATCGTGGGTTTATTTTCCTTTCATGTTCGGCATACCCATTAAGGTCCCTCGAGAGATTATTTATTCCAGCTAGTATGATTTGCACTTCAATAATTATCGTTGCCACTCTTCTAAGATGACACTATACTGTTATTGTTCCAAGTAGAAAGAGCTATTTGACAGAATCATCCTCCAATATCATTTAGAAATACACAGACTTCTGATTTGGTGATCCCCCATTGATATGGAATTGGACAAAAAATTCTCCTCATCTGTTAGTATTGAGTCAATGTATCTGTTCAAGATCATTTCTTCATAGCACTGCTCCTGTCATCTGTAGTTCCCTCCTTCATCCGCAACTCCAGTTGGTAGGGAATTCTTTTAACTCTCATCACTGGTCACATATTAGTGTTGAATATATAGATATCTGATTAAATGATGATTGGTCTAGTTGTTCTCTCTATTATGTTCCTTCTGTATTATGCTGTTGATAATAACGCCGTGTATGCTCATTCGGACAATATATCCTGGATCTAATATCTCCAATGTCTGATGATATTATCGTTCTTTTCTTTACTTTGCCCGCCAATCTTCAATAGCTGATTGGTTTTTGGTGGTGCATATTCAGTGATTTATGATATGATCTGCTTGGTGATAATGCTGAAGAGTGACTCGTATTATATATGATATTACGATGCACTACATATTCTATACTACCACATTTGCAGCCTGGCTCTGATACCATGTTGAGATTCTCAGATTGCTACAAACATAGATGTATTGCCTTGTTGGTATATACTTTCCAAAGACAATAATCTTATATTGATATAGAGAAAGAATCAAGAGTAGACATGTCTATTCATTAACATAATGATACTTTAAAAATATGTACATTGTAGTCTCATAGTTTATCCAACTGAAGCTACCAAACATCAACAAATATCAGAAAAAGGAACAAAATCAGATGGTCAGACACTTCCATCTTTACAGGTTTCTGATTTCATGCATTTCGTAGCTAATTCAGTTATCAAGTTATTTCTTTTCGAGTTAAACAGTAATTGATATGTTTGTTATTTCATTGTCATGTGAAGGTAGTTATTATAATATTGTATTTCCCTTTCATATTGAAGTTGGTTAAACAAGTTTTAGAAGTTGTCATATTTATGTGAATAGGAAACAGTTATTTTCTATTGGAGTTAGTTAAACGAAAAGATTTGGTTGAATTTTTCAATACTTGTTAAGTTTTGAGTAGTTAGGTTTAGCATGTTACAACCATGCCCAGATAGAATCATCAAGTACTCATCATAGATCTTAGATGCTATTTCTGCAGCTGGAAACACTTTTTTAAAGATTGGCATACTGGCCTATAAAAACTTTAGAAGAGACATTGATGAAACATTGTAAGTGTGCTATAAAAACTTCATCTACTTCTCATTTCTATATGCATGAATCTGCATGAGATGGCATGTATAGGATTTATCCAATGTTCCATAGCAATATACGCCACTGCCTCACCACCACTAGTAGGCAACAAATGTTTGTAAGGTGCCCTACAAAAGCAAGGGATGTATTCAAGACATCACCCTAATAGGGATGGCTTGGGAATGCCCCCTTGTCCCCAAAATGAACTCTTAAATAGCAAAAGAAATTTTACTTACAAAACCCCTAAATTCATTTTAAATTGCAAGGGTGCATGATACAAGGAAAGACCTGCTCTTTTATTTACTTACCTTTTTCCAAATCAGAAAAAAAAGATAGTGAAAAGCTTCTATTTCATCAAAATTTGCAACCATATACTAAGCTACTTGGTCACAAGGAAACTTGTGGTTACTCTGTCACCTAAAGTTGTGATTTGATTATCAGCAAGCAAACCAATAAAGAATATCTAAAATGAGTTACAAACACTAGAGTTGCATTAGTTGTAAGAAAAGAGGAATGAAATCATAAATATCCAGTCGAGTATCATAAACACCATAAATTCCTATTCTATTTAATTACAATATTTTGTTAACTTTTTAACATATTATATTTATTATTATTATCTAATGTGTCGTCCCCATAATCTAGGTCCTTGCTCCCCCCATCCCTCTCTTTGAAAATCCTATGGATATGTCAAAGGGTCCCACAATTTGAAACCAAGACACGTTTAGGAAGATATACATCTTGTAGAACTATACATAGCACTATTGTAGGCATGTTGGATGTAGAGCAGATTATCATCCCAAGCGAGTGGATGCACATGTTTGTGTATGCACAAGTTATGGATCAATCTAGCAATGTATCCAATCTTCACCTAGCCATCTATTTAGAGACAAAAGGTTCTAGAACAACCTAATAAAGCATCTAATCTCTTAATCCACTATCTTTAAGGTGAAGAGTACAGAAGGTGATAGCCTACTTATGTCCTTGAGAGCCTTGCATTGCTCAAGGGTGTTCTCATGCAAGAATGCAATACAGCCATGTAACTCATGGGTGCAGTCTACAATAAATTACTCCTTAAAATAATGACAAGTTTTGGTACTTCATGTGGTCATTCTAATAGTGTATACAAATATAGTATCCCCCATACACAACATTGACAAAGAAAACCCATGACCAAATTGGAACATGCTCCCCTTTGTGTTGTGTGTTGAAAGTTTCCATGGGATGCTCTTGACATTTTTAACACCACAAAAGAAGCCTTCTTTAAATCACTTAAATGATTGACAAAGAAACACACCTCCAACTGTCACACCTAGTCATCCAATGTTGTGCCATCGATTTTTCCTTCAAGCAGTAGGATATCCAAGTTAACTTGCACTCTAAAGGATTTTGGGGTTGTGTGGAATATGATCAATGTGCTGTGGCATTGATCCAAATTGATACAAGTGCATAGAACTATTCAACGAGCTCTTGATGCTATCTTCCAACGATGTTTCTCATCATCTTCCAAATGTCTACAAACACTTACAATGTTTTCTTTTGTGTGTTGATCATTCTACTCTTTCCATGACACTCATCAAAATGCTAAAAAGTTAAATTGAGTGGACAATCTCATGTGTTGCTATGCATGCATTTGTAGTGTCATGCAAAAAATACCACACCAATACCAATGATCTAGATCCCAAGTAGCCCAAGGGGCATCTTTATCATGGTGAAGAATTAAGGTTATTAATCATGCATAGGAAAACAAAAGACAACCTAATCCAATACATAATCAAAGATGTGGAATTCCTCTAGAATCTAGAATAATGTGCTACTTCTATCCCAAATGCAAAAATGAATAACAAGTTGAGGAATGAAGAATCGTGTGAATAGAAAGGGGTGAATACGTCAAACTGATTTGACCACACTGTGCAATTATTCGTAATCATCCTCTAATGTGAAGGATTGAACATATATATGTGCAAATACTAGTACAAGCCAAGAGAAGAAACACACATTTCCCATTCGTAAATTTCTTGACATTCCAACTACTGGTGATTGAGTTCCCTAGTAGTTGGCATTCCATTTTTGCAACCAAAGAAGAATTTGGCTAAAGAAAACTACCAACTATGTCAAATGATGCATGAGCCTATGCTTAGTTATGCAGAATAGTTCATGTTGGCACAATGATTCACATGAGATTTTATTTTTGGTGGCATGAAATGACATGATGACCTATATGCAAGGTGTGTATGTTAATAAGTATGTGGTGCCACGGATAGCTATCAATGTACACAAAACCTTCCCTAAGGCTTGTGGACCTACACATTGATTGACGCAGTGCAAGGCAGGAGAATCCCCAAAGGAGATGTCCTAGCCCCCAACAAATAACCACACAACAAAAACACAATAACCATGCAAGATCTGATACCAAATCACAACTCTTTATTCATAAAATAACTATTACATGCAACGTGTCGAGTTGTAAGGCCTTCTCGGTTACAGCCAAATACAATAGCAATTACAATAACAGTTCTGCAAGATCCCTCAAGATCCAATCCAAACCCTAGCTAGTCCAGATCCACACTCTAATAGAAACCTCCAAGGAAGATCCAACGGGTACTCGCAAACCCACCAAGCAATCTCCTTGTTTCCCAAGCCTCGGCTACTAGCCTTCTCAAAATTTCGCTCCTTTACCACCTCCTCTTCTCCAAGATGGATGAATAATCACTAAGACTTCACCACAACCCCTATTTATACCAATCTAAGCCACAAGTCGGCCCAGAATGCTAAAAACTAACCTAACATTAAATACTTGAAGGGCCACAAGTCGACGTCCAACAGAAATCAAATACCAAATGCCTTTGAGGGCTACAATAATTATTAAATACATCAAAATTAACTACCCAAGACCCAAATAGGTCCACTCAACCCTACCAAAATCCCTTAATCATGCAGGATAACCAACTACCCCAGGATGCTCCTGCATCATTGATCATATACATATATACATCAATGTGCATATTAGAGGCCAACCCAAAGAAGCCATTTATGCTAAAAAACATTAGAAGAATCTTAGACAAGACTACAAACTCCAACATCTCTAAAAGTCTATATTTAACATTTTGCAAACTTTACCTAGATTTTTGCTTTTGCATACAGAATAATTAGTTTCTTAGAAAAATGTATGTCAAAAACCAAAATTGTTGATGTTTGAGAGTTTCAATCAAATAAACCTATTGTATATGAGATATAATTTACATATGTGTGTGTTCTTTATATTTGAGATATAAGGTTATTGTTATATGAAAAAAAAAATATAATAATATATGTGTGTGTGATTAAATTTGTTATTATATTAATTATTTGATTAACGAATAGACATGTCCCATGAAGGGACATGCCTATTCATGGCCTATTCTCTATATATAAGTTTAAGAGGATGTTGCATTTGGAACACACATACCTAATAAAGCAGTACTTAATACATTTGCAACAGATCTATGAAAATCAAGATGGTATCAAAGCAAGGTCGGTTGCAAAAGCAAAAGAAACAATCAGCAAAAACACATCCACAGTGGTGGATCACATACATCACCATGGGAGATACTAGGTAAAGCAGAGGTGTGCCCAGTGAATGGTGAGCAACAATGTGCCATGGGTTGTGCAGTTTTATTGATAGCATCATTTTTTTATGAAGAGAAGGGGCATTATCAATAGAGATTGATCCGCCTGTAGTATACATTGCACTAAATCAGATGTCAAGAGTGGGGCCTCAACTGGTGTGTCTATATGCATGTTGGTAGTCCACACGAGTTGTTTACAGAATGCCTCTCCACTTCATAGCACAGATGGCTTATGATTTTTAAATGAGCATATGTTTGTGTAAGTCACACACAAATGAAAATAACACCATGATTGTGAGTGTCAAGTTTGGGGAGTTCTTTTAAAGTTTCCAACCCCACAAACACGACACAGTTTAGGGGTCATCGATAGTGATTGGTCGTCATTTGGAACACTCCAAAGTGTCATGTTCTACGAAATCAAGGGTGTCCAATTTTGGAGGGGACATGGTAGAAACTAGGGGTGCAATATGCTATTCGAAGCTCTAGCAGATGATGCCCATTTTTCAAAGGAATGTATGCAGTTTGCATTGGGAGTTCATTTTATTTCAATTAGATGTTTGCATTTACTTCTAAGTGAATGGTCTAGCATTATAATTGGAAGATAATTTTAAACTATATTGCCTAGGTGAATCCACTTAACCCGCTGGGCAAGGACTTGGAAGAAGACATGTGTCTTATTAAAGTTGTGCGACACACAGAAGGCATAATATGAACCCCTTCGTTGCCTTGATCATGGGAGAGGAATTAAAAGTGGACAGGCTTGTGAATAAGGGTTTCTTAACCAAACAAATCAAGACACATGTATGCATCATAACATCAGAACAAGTAAATTGATTGATTTATTTCAAAGGCAGTCAAACTGCAAGGTGGGGTCGTGTATTACAAAGGTATGATTCATTGTTTATAATTATTTAGAATAACATCTACATTAATTTATTATAATAAGGTACTTTAAATTATGTCAAATCTTTTAAAGTTATATATATATATATATATATATATATATATATATATATATATATATATATATATATATATATATATATATACACAAATCAAGATGCATGTATGCATCATAACGTCAGAATAAGTAAATTGATTGACTTATTTCAAAGGCAATCAAACTGCAAGGTGGGGTCGTGTATTACAAAGGTATGATTCATTATTTATGATTATTTAGAATAACATCTACATTAATTTATTATAAAAAGGTACTTTAAATTATGTCAAATCTTTTAAAGTTATACATATATATATATATATATATATTCAATAAGAGATATTAAGCAGGAGCAACATGGAAACGCGTTAATAAACAATATCCTAATGGTAATATGTGATGTGATGAACACATTACACTTGGTTGCATGTGTGTGTATATATATTAAGGAAATAATATGTTGCAATATAGATTATAATATATATATAGAAGATGGAATATATGCTTATATGTTCAAAGGATATATTTAAATTAGACATTTATCTATATTATATTGGGATGATTTTATATTGCAAAATTATTATCATCATTGAGTATTATCTCCTAATTATATTTTAAATACATACTATAAGAGCTATTTGCCTCGATCTTTTCCTCTGATAATGTTATCACAAGAAAAAGGGAGATTGATATTAGATTCATTGAGAGTCTGACTATCCATCAAAAGCATTATTGGATGAGGAGCTCAGATGATTGATATTCAAAGGGAGTTCGAAAGTCCATATGTGTGACTTGTTAAAATATTTAGTGTACCAATATAACTGAGTGGGGGGTGAATCAGTCATCCAACTAATATCACAATTATCAACCTTATTAAACTTCAACCATATGAGAAATATAATCAGAAACCACAACAAGATACTCGTACACAATAACATCACATATGTTAACTAGGGAAACCCTTGATCAGAGGGAAAACCTGTTGATCTCAGATTGGTTTTGACAAATGAGTGTCTATACACATGTCAAAGTTATGTATTTAGTTCATGCCGAACAAGTAATGCATGCCGAGCATAACATGTCAGATAGTGCATGCCGAGCATAACATGTCAAATAGTGCATGTCGAGTCACTCAAGTGTCGAGCAACAATATGTGTCGAGTGATTCAAGTGCCAAGTAAGCAATGCATGCCGAGTCACTCAAGTGCTGAGCAATAGTATGTGCCGAGAGATTCAAATGTCGAGTGACAGCATTGAAGTCGTAGTTGATGTCAAGGATCAAGGACTTTAGATGCCGCGTTATAAAGTTTTGATAGTTGTTTTTAATGGCACAAACTTCTATGTAAATTGTTTTTTAGCCGACTTAAGGATTGTATTGCGATCTTAGATGATGATAAGGACGAATCTTAATTCATGATCCCTGTACAATACATGCATCCAATCAAAAAAAAGGAAGGATTTAGCGGCAATATGGGTGAATCACAATCGTTGATTTATACCTAACCCTAAGTCACCTAGGTCTTCTTAAGGACGATGAACCCTAAACTTTTTATGAATGTAGTAATGAGAAAAGAGAGAAGTTTGCATGTGCAAACAAAGTATTCATGGTGACTAAGGAGTTGTGATACATAGCAAAATCAATTAGAGGAGAACAGAGGTAAGGAATTAGAAGACAACAGAGATACATCTTATCAGAAAGGATCAAGTACACATCAGGAAAGAGGTGATCTGTCATCAAGCAACAAAGTGCTAACCGAAGGATCATTGTTGAGACATTCTAACAGGTGAATTGGTTAAATCTCTTAACAGAGTAGTCTTAACAAACCATTGTAAATCTTTTAACAGGGTGCTTACTTCAGTGTAAGTTAAAGTCCTTTTACTAGGCACACTTCTAACAAGGTGTTGAAATCCTTTAACAGGGTAAGATCTAACAATCTTGTAAGCTTTTAATAGGGCAGACCTTTCACAGGGTAGATCATGTTTCATGATTAAAACATTGTAACCTTCATTGGATACACTTGATTACTGCAATGGTGGAGATTTGTGGGTGTCATCCCCACCCCAATTTTACCTTCTCTTTGGAGGGTTTATGGGTAACCAAATATCTTGTGTCATACATGTGTTGAATGTTTTTACTTTCATGCTATGGATGTATATGGTTAATTTGGTGTTTCAGTTTACATATATAAATTGTGAGATGGATGTGTGGTGAATGATTTTGAGATTGAAGTTTTAAGTGTTGATTCACCCCCCCCCACCCCACCCCCACCTAGAGTTTACTTTCCCTATTGTATTTCCAACAAAAACCCGATGGGGATGATACCCACAAGATGATGTACTAATATAAATATTCCTTGTTAGAGGATGGACCCTATTAGGAGTCTATAACAAAATCAAGTACATATGAGTTCCTGTTAGGAGACTTTAAATCCCTATTAGGAGATTCCAACCCTATTAGGAGTTATGGAAGACAACTGAACCCACTGCCCAAACAACTTCAAGGGCAAGACCAATGAACCCACTGTCCAAATGATCTTTGTATTATTCTTTGTAGAATAATAGAAATAAAATGTACTTCCTTCCTCTCCCTCTGTCCTATCAACCGGACCTCTACTCCTAATCTTGTAACTAGATCACAAAACTCTCATCCAATAATCCCCTGGATCGCTTACACACATTTACAAAACACTCTGCTCCTTTTCACACTTGGCCCTTCAATGGATACAATACAAATAAGGAAAAATATATTTCCTTTATACCATATCTTCAAAATAATTCCTTGAGTCAGCCTTGAAGCTTTTGCAATTAATTATAATAAGATAATTAATTAATTACAATTACAATAGCATTGTCTGCTCACGGTCTAGACAAAACTTCACACGTGCGATACTAAGGCTTGTGCACTCCCTGACGTCACCAACAAACTACCCTCTGTCACTGCTTGACTGTGCATCTTCTTACTGCATCTTAGATGTAAGATAGCGAACAAACATCAAGAACTACTTTCCCAATACTCTGTCCCTGAATTGCTCTCTATAAATCAAGTACAACTTCTGTACATCTTCAACTTAGACTCTGCGCACTCGACCACGTCATGAGGACATAGTGTAGAACATGTCTATGATTGTGCATCACTAGACAATCAAAATATTGTCCGTACCATTAGAATCTTTGTCTGCTACTTAGCCAATATTTACAAATTTCATGCAATGCTGACATCAATGACAAACATAATCATGAATGCAACATGTCAATACTCTCCAATGCTTAGGATGCTCCCCCAAAGTAGTATCATCAGCATTCATGCTATGATTCTAATGGGCCTTACCCCTGTGTACATCATAAGGAAGTGACGACTTCCAAATGATGTTTGTATTTGTTGAAGTTACTGTAATGTGACAATCTTAAATAACTTGTATTATGAGATCAAACAAATTGAGTGTATGGTGAATGTCTTAGATCTCAACATTCTAGAAAGCCATTACTCAGAGTATTTGGTGAATATCATTGATATTCTAAGAGACCAATACTCATGATATCACATGTGATATCAAAATCTTTTGAATACTTGGTGAATATCATTGATATTCTGGGAGACCGATACTCTTGATATTAGATGTGATATCAAACTATATTTTGAGTACTTGGTGAATATCATTGATATACTGGCAGACCAATACTGTTGATATCATATGTGATATCAAACCTTATTTTGAGTACTTGGTAAATATCATTGATATTCTAGGAGACCAATACTCATGATATCAAAACCTTTTGAGTACTTCGTGAATATTATTGATATTCTGGGAGACCAATACTCTTGATATTAGATGTGATATCAAACCTTATTTTGAGTACTTAGTGAATATCATTAATATTTTGGGAGACCAATACTCTTAATATCAAATGTGATATCAAAACCTTTTGAGTGCTTGGTGAATATCGAATGTCTTTATTCTGGGAGTCCAATACTCTTTATATCATATGTGATATGAAACCTTATCTGGGTACTAGGTTAATAGCATGTGTTGATATTCTGAAAGACCAATACTCATGATATCGAATGTGATATCAAATGGTGAAAATCTTCTCAGATGTCAAATGAGATATCCTTAAAATTGTTATTTGTAATATTACATTGAAGTAATATTTATTCTAATGTATTTATCCTTCTAAGCTAAAAGGGAGTGTTGATGTTTGATAGCTTTAATCAAATAAACCTATTGTATATGAGATATAATTTACATATGTGTGTGTGTGTGTGATCTTTATATTTGAGATATAAGGTTATTGTTATATGAGAAAAATTAATATAATAATATCTAAGTTGCCGATTCGGGTTCCGGTTCGAGTACGGGTATGAGGTTTGGGTATGTGGGTACAACAATTTTTCCTCCCTTGTAGGTTTGGGTTCGTCTGTATATGTATGCATGTATGTATGTTAAAACATTGAAATTACAAATAAAAAAGAAGAATGATACTCATTAACTCATAATGGCCAATAAAGTTTTAAATAAATTAATTGTAATACTGATACAGTTTCAGATTACATGCATTGGCAATTGACGTCAATATGAACATGATCAACAAACATAACTATCGGTTGGCTTTTACAAATCTATCAACAGTCATGTCCTTAGATCTACAAATGAAAAAAAATCAATCTCTGACCTTAAATGAATCGAAGTAGATTGTTATTCACTACTGTCATAAACAAAGGGCATTACATAGAACAATTTTGGCTTGA
The DNA here is from genome assembly GCA_028749045.1 of Cupressus sempervirens. Lineage (NCBI taxonomy): Eukaryota > Viridiplantae > Streptophyta > Pinopsida > Cupressales > Cupressaceae > Cupressus > Cupressus sempervirens. Next base: position 407,228,156 of record CM053791.1, read on the forward strand.
ATAATATTACCAAGTTGTTGCAAGACAGTATCTAAAGCTGATAGAAAGAACATGCTGATGAACAAATCATAAATACGTACATAAACTAACCTACTGCCTTGGGGTACTTCCTAGGTGCCTAGGTTCACTATAGGTCCTCCATAGAAGGACCCATAGAGAACCGGTGAAGTACCCCAGAAGAACCCGTACCAAAATTGTACCAGTACCAAGACCCAGGCCTAAATAGCAAAACCCGGTAACTAAGAATAATATTTGTGTGTGTGATTAAATTTGTTATTATATTAATTATTTGATTAATGGATAGACATGTCTATTCATGGTCTATTCTCTATATATAAATCTAAGAGGATGTTGCATTTGGAACACACATACCTAATGAGGTAGTGCTTAATACATTTGGAGCAAATCCTTAAACATCAATAAAAACTAAGTAGACTCACAAGACTGGCTGGACAAATCAACAAAATATAAAAAATTAAAAAAAAATTTACTGGACCTTATAACTCGTTGTACAACATCTAAACACCAAAAAGAGCTTCATATCAAAAGGTGGGCCAATGCCACTACCATAGAATAAAGAGGACTTGTAACAATGTGTAGTTCACATGTCAAACTAATAGAGTCAGCAAAGCACTCTTGACAAGCCATGTTATCATATGGACCTCCCACAAAATATTATTCTGTAAAGGTAGCTGCAAATACATATTTAAAGAAGAAAGTAAATAATTTTACAAGTCAAATGTCAAAAGTTCATTATGAGACTCAGTCTTGGGGCACAACAAGGATCGAATTGGTATTAAGTAAGGTAATTAGTGTGTCTTCAATTGTATCTCATATACTTTGAGTTTTTGAGGTTTGTAGCTATTTGGACATTGTAAATTCCACCCTTGGCTATGTGATTCTTCTGCCATGGTTGGCATCTTTGTATAAAGGACTCAATCATGTATATCTTGCTCATTTAACCAAGAATCAAGAGAACTATTTTCCATAGAAAAACCAATGAAAAAAGAAAACTTATTCAATAACACTGTGGATACAAAGATTATCTCAAAATATTTACAAGGGAAATCCAGTTAAAAGGATTAAAAAGATTTATCTAAAATGAGGCATGACACTCCAACACATTGAAAAGTGGAATATAATATAATTTGAATGTTTCCTTTTTTTCACATTTTGTTGCTATCAATTTGCTTATGTTCTTAAGATTCAATGTCTTTTTAAATCGCATAGAGTACATAAAATGTCATGAATCCATAATCTTCATTGGGCCCATTATAGGAAAAGTTTAAGAATCATTATAAATGCACGCTCTTAAGCCTGGAATCTTGAGGGTTGTTAATTTCTCATAACCCAACTACAGACTAATTGCACAATAAATTCAGAGAAAGAAATTCTATTGGATTTATAACAATTAGTACTCTGGGTTAATTAACTAAAATTAATAGGGGAAGCAAACAAACAAAATCCAATCATACATAGACAATAACACAGATATACTTAGGAAAACTCAGTTTGGGGAAAGTCCACAAATGTTGGATCTTCTATTCAGCCTAAACGCCAACTTTCTCTCAAAGTCCAATAAAATCCAATGCAAGTTTATTACATCAATCTTACATATAGAGAGAGTCCAACTGCTTTACCTACCTTGCAATAAAGGATTTTTCCTTGCTTTCTTTGGCTTTAAATCATATATAAAATCACTTCTTGTTTTTCTCAACATCACAAACTTAAAAATGTTCTTTTAAAGAATAAAAACAATGTTATTGCTAAATATCCAGCTCAAGTTGTTTTAAAGAAACTCACTCCACCTTTAGAGCTAAACCACAAAGAACTATCACTCCCTCTTAGCAAGGAAGGTGTTCTACATAATACCTAGCTTATCCCTGAGGAATACAAAATTATTCTTCACCAAAGCCTTGTCAAAATATATACTATCTATTTGTAACTAGGAAAGTACTGAAGTTTCACAATCTAGTTCTCTACACAATCTCTAATGAAGAAAACCTGCAACTACACCTTCTATCTAGCTTCAAGAGCAATAACAGACTATAAGATTGCCACAGCAGTTATACAAAAATAACTTCATCCTCACAATCCTCTCTCTACTAAGAAAACAACTCTCACTGAATATGCACACAAAAACGTGTGCCAAAAACTATTTTCTGAAGAATCTAAATTCATAGCAAAAAGTATAGCAATTTCTCTCTACATGGATAATTACATCCACTTCCTTGCTGAAATTTTCTTTCCCCTTCTTCCCCAGTTTCTCTTAGAAATTTCTTCCTTACAATGTATATAGGAAAGATCTTCCTCTTGATATATCATAGAAATCTCTTCCAATCTTTTCTTCAATGTCTCCACGGACCTCATCCTTGCTCCTTGGATTTGCACACTGCAAACCCTATGCCAAAGGATGATTACCATAGCCACCCTACAACTCATTCTTATTCATAAACTAGTTGCCATAGCCGAAAAGAAATTTGAGACGATTTTTTTCTGAAATCTGTGTCATAAATATTGGCATTGTATTTAGAGTTTAGAGCTATGATACCATGTTAAATTCTCATAGCTCTTGATACCATGTTAATCTCATTTTTCTCAACCTCACTCTGATACTATGTTAATTTCTCATAACCCAGCTACAAATTAATTGCACAATAAATTCACAAAAAAAAAACCTATCTGATTTATAACAATCAATACTCTATATTAATTAACTAAAACTAATAGTGGAAGCAAAATAAAATAAGCCGATCCACATACACAACACAAATATACCCTAGAAACCCTAGTTTGGGGAAAAACTAACAACCATCTTTCTCCAGCTACATATTAATTGCACAATAAGTTCACAAAAAAAACCATTTGATTTATAACAATCAATACTCTACATTAATTAACTAAAACTAATAGTAGAAGCAAAATAAAATAAGCCAATCCACATACACAACACAAATATACCCTGGAAACCCTAGTTTGGGAAAAACCTAACAACCATCTTTCTCTCAAAATATAACAAAATCGAATGCAAGTTTGCTACATTAATCTTACATATATAGAGAGCCCAACTGCTTTAGTTAGCTTGTAATAATAAAAAAATTCCTTGCTCTCTTTGGCTTTAAATCATATCTAAAATCACTTCTTGTTTTTCCCAACCCCTCAAACTTTATATTTGTGTTGTCTATGTGTGGACTGGCTTTTTATTTTGCTAAATATCCAACTCAAATTGCTTTAAAGCAACTCTACTCCACCTTCCAAGCTAAACAACCAAAAACTAACAAAGGTGTATCTGAAATGAAAAGTCTTGGTTAATTTTGACCTCGGACATTAGGAGAAACCTAAGGAATACAAAGTAAAAGAAATTATATGCAAGTAAATTCTGTAAATTTCCATTGTTCGTAACATAACCTTGCATGTGTGCTAGGTAGAGAAAGGCCAAAATACTTACCGTCACCTGTAATAGCAATTACAACGCCATTACATAAACCCTTTACAACAACAATGCTTAACAATCGCAAGACAGGCAAAACAATTTTTTTTTCATAAACATATTTGAAAACTTGATATCAAAGTGATGTAAACTGCAAATGAAACGGCCAAGACTAAATGAAAATTTCCCCTTTTCAAAGAAATTGCTAACAATTCAACAAGAAAAGAAACAATATTTGCCTAACAACTGAAGTGTGATTGCAATAATCTACTATCGCATGGAGGGATAGATCTCACGGGATAACTAACACCCATCGAATCGTTGATTAGAGCATTTGATTTTGCACAGAACCTAAAAATGAAAGATTAGGTTAGGACAAAGTTACTGGCATTTTAATTTATGACAAGAAGAAGAAATACTTTTTACATGTACAGTTTACCTCAATGCTTCCTTGGACAAGGGGCATGCCAGGCACTCCATTAATTTGCTGCTTAATTGCCTCGCCATATTCGGACTTCCTGTTTCTCCGGTTTAACACCGTCTCAGAGCATTTTCTACGACTTGGGTAAATAGCCACGAAAACTCTCAAAAGGGACAAAGGTTCTAGCAACTCCTGGGTAGAGGATAGTAGTGACAGTTGTGTGAAAGAAGTTGAAATAGAGAAAGGAGGAGAAACTCGGATTTATCAACGGAGAAAAGAAGAAGAAAGAAGTGAGGAGCTTTTGATTGGTGGAATTTTGATAATCTTTGTGTTGGAGGAAGAGAGAGAAGAAATGGATGACTCTTGAGAGGAAAGCATGGAAATTGAGGCAAGAGGTATAAGAAGTCTTGGAAGAGATAAAATTGGGGATGAGAATGGGAAGAATAACATGGCCTTTAGAGGACATAGATGTAGAAGATGACCATAAGTTTAAGAGTATAAAGTGATATATAATGGACTAATGTTTGATGAGGAACCTTTTTGAAAGAAACAAACAGTTGATCGAGAAAAAGATTTAAAGGATTGAGCACTTGTATTGTGCAATAATAGATGAAGTTGTAGCAATGGTAACTAAAGAATTTTGATGAAAGGAGAAAAGAAGGAGAAATAAAAATAAAGAAGTAAATGTTAGAGTATGAGTGATTAAAAACGATGAAGGCAAACTATGGTGTGATGCAAACATTACAGAGCTAAAATTTCAAAGAGAACCATAAAATATAACTAGGGAGGAAGATGTGTGGGCACAATTCTCTACAATATACCAAAACTTGATGGAAAAGCTTACTGGGATAAAGATAGATGAGACAATGAAGGTTGTAGATGATATAAATGAAACTAAAGAGGATGTTAGGGTAGAGAAAGAGACATAAATTTCTATGAGTTTTATAATATTGAGTTTAGTTTACCTTTTTTAAGATAGGAGACAAGATCATTCTAGATTTTCTTATGAAAGTTGGTTACATGTTAAGTATGTGGAGGATGTTGTAGGGCATTAATGAAGCTAGTCAATTAATATTGGACAAGATTCTATGATGAAAGGGAGGAGAGTAGAGAATAGAGAGATATGGATGAGGTTGAGCTACAATGGGCATGAGTCCATGAGAATAGGAGGATGGGATGATGAACTTGGTGGAGGGGGACAACAAGAACCTTAGCTAAGTTTTGGAAGAGGTGGAAGAAGAACAGTGATCATCTACATTAGTAATAGAGTTCATTGTAGGTCATTGCAACCTCAGAGGATAGTCCTATGAATTAACTCCATTTGTAAATCATACTCACAACACTTTCCTATTAAGGGAGTTTTGTGCAAGAGCATCTAGAAAAAATTGCCAATAGACATCAACTAAAAATATTTCCACTACACTTGTATCAATTTTGGTTTATTTTGACTCTTATAGCTTCCATATGATGCCATAGAACCCACAATAGAACTTGGCATGTAATTATGTGGATGTTGACACGAACCTTAATGTTCACCTTCTCCCTTTCTATAGACACATGTCTAGTGGTGTATGATTAACCCACCAAAGTGTCTCAAGTTAGCATTTTATCTCTACACAAAAAATGGTTGCAAATGAAAAATGTAATCCTATGGAATGTAATGATTGTAGATTATGTACAATATGGAATCATTGGAATTTGGTAGAGAAATTTTGTATTCTCTAATCATATACAATAGAGAATTTTGAAGGAGTAATAGAAGTTATTGAGAGGAGAGAGATAAGGATGTGAGACCCTTGTTTCAATTAATGGACTTTTGTAAAGTCTCCAAGAAGGAGACGTCAAAGAGATATGTGCAAGGAGGAAATGAAAGATGCAAGAACATTAATAAGGAGGAGGTGAGAATAATAAAGAGAATGATTGCGTAGATATTGGGTGATTAAATTTTCCAAGAGATAGGAAACAATTCGGGAATTACATACAAGCATCCTCATATAGGAAATGTGTAAGGAAGAGTATGGTTTGCATATAGAAGAAGGTAGCACAAAGAGTAATGATTGAGGTTGCACAAAGGATGATGGAGAAGATTACATATAGAATGGTGTTAAGGAATTGAACTAGTTAGGATATGGAGGTGACTAAGAGTCATTTGATAGGATAGAAAATATAACTTTCTACGTGAGATATGGTGAAGAGTCTTACTAACATAGAGAGTCATTGTATATTCATGATTTGTTTTATAGATCAAATTGTAGACTAAAGTTCATTAAAGTTGACAAAGAAAAATTCATTGCATTGTTTTATATTTTGTTATGTTGCTTGAAGTTCTATTATTGGAGATGTATTTCTATAGAAGCATGTTATACATTATTGTACTTGTTATAAGCAATATACTATTGTATTCACCTATGCACAATTAGTGAATTATTTTGCTCCAATGATAACACTTGATTTTTTAATATTTAAAATAATTACAAGTTTTAGAACGTTTAAACTAATTTTTTTAATTTTTCAAATAAAAAATTTATTTATTTGTAATCTCATTGGTTGAAAATAATTTATCTTATGGGGATGTTTTTTTAAGAGGCTTCCTCCATATTTCTTTTTTCACCAATATTGTTGGGTATACATTATAGATGAATTAATAATTTTAGTCTATTACACTAATATGAATTATATATTATTAAATTGTATACAATAGACAACATCGTTTCTATTTATGCTAACAAAATATAAGACTCCAAGCCTTGAATGTGATAGTTATTTTAAAGTATGATGCATGGTTTAGGGATTTTAAATTTAAAGGTAAGCTTTAAAGTTATAGTGAATTTATTTCTTTTGAATTTTATATGTACATGAGTATTAATTTTGAATTGTAGAAAAAGAGATTATTCATTAAAAAATTGAAGGAAGAAATACATTCTATGATTATTGAAATATTTATTCCTTTTAGATATTATAATATAATACACATTTCAACTTTTTCTTATTGAAGTAAACTAGAGATATGAAGAGGAAATAAGAATTTCCTCATTTAGAATAGAAGTGATTGAGAAGGACTATGAGGTATAAGAAGGTGATTTTTCATATACCCCGGTAGGTAATAATATCAGGGAGGAACCACCCGTAAACATTCAATAGAATCAAAAATTAGGAATGTGGATTGAAACTCCAAAAGAAAGCAAGGGGACTTAATATTTGTGCAAGCATTGGAGAAAACCAATGTTGTTGAGGAATATTGTGAGGGAGAACTTAAGGAGAATATTAATAATAGTATTGTAGATATGATTGATATTGAAGCTATTAATAATAATAATAAATCCTAATATAAAAATGTATAGAACTACTACCGATCAAAATATATGTGATAGAACTAGAAGAAGCTAAGAGATCACAAGAAATCATGGAAGAGGAGATTGTTGAACTTTGGGAGAGAAGGAAATGAAATTGAACCTATTCTTGGTTTTACAATCGTTGAGTTTGAAAAATATACACTAGACTATGCAAAGAATGCAAAAGAGAGACAAGAAACCTCTAACAAAGTTAAGAGAAAAATATGGCTTAGTTGAAACCAACTTAAGATTACATCCTTACTACATGCAGCGAAGAGGCAATACCTTCTCACTAAGATGTGAAGCTCATGTCATGGAATGTTAGGGGTCTCAATGCCCCTAACAAGCAACGAACCCTGAAATGTTGTATCTCCATATTTAAACCAAAAGTAGTTTCAATTAAAGAAACAAAAGCAAGCAAGGAAGAAGTAGGCACTTGTTTAAAAAAATGGGTATTTAGAAATCAACAAGAATTTATTATCCAAAGGTTCCTCAAGGGGACTCACGATTGCATGGGGCCCAAGGTAGATATCCTACACTATAAGGTGTTCAAATAAAATTGGATAAGTGGAAGGGTTAAAAGTATAAGATCTAAGATACAATTCACAATTATTAATTTGTATGGCCCCACATAGAATATAGCTAAAAGGATAGTATGGAAGGAATTTGATACCTTTTTAGTAACTATACTAGATCATTTTTATATTCTTGGGGGCAGACTTCAATGCCATTCTAGACCCAAAAAATAAATTAGGAGGCACCAATAAAATTTCAACAACACATTTAGATTTGAGAGATCGGATCTATAGGAATCAATTAAATGGAATTGGGTCAAAAAGTGACACGTTTTTATGGAACAATAGAAAAGAAGGGTTTCAAAAATATTGGAGAGAAACTTGATCCTTTCTAAATTCCCTTCAATATTTTGGCAAAAATCTTACCATATTTAGGATGAAATCATTTACCCTATTTAATCATTAATTATAAAGGATTCTCAACCTAGTAGGTGCCTCTTCAAATTTGAAAAAATGTGGTTCAAAGAGAAGAATATATTGGAACTAATTGAAGAATGGTTATTTAAGGCTAAGGTTAAGGGCTTTATAACGTGTTTTGTTATCACTAAAATGAAGTATATAAAAAATAAACTCCTATCTTGGAATAAAGATGTTTTTGGAAACATCTTTGAAGCCAAAATCTCATTAGAAGATGAGCTTGAAAATCTCAATAAGTTGGTATTAGACAATGGAATGGATGAAAAACCCTACCTTAAATAAAAAGAGATAAAGTTAAAATATGTGGACATTTTGGTCAAAGAAGAGACCTTCTGTGTTGATCTCAGATTGGTTTTGACAAGTGAGTGTCAACACACTTGAGCCATTTACTTAGTTCATGTCGAACTAGTAATACATGTCGAGCACAACATGTAAATATTAGACCATGCTGAGTTGCAATGAGTATTGAGTCACTCATGTGTCAAGTCACTCAAGTGTCGAGCAGATAGACCATGCCGAGTGATTCAAGTGCCAAGTAAATAGTGGATGCTGAGTTATGTAGGTGCCAAGTCAAGAACAGAAATATAGTGTATGTCGAGCATCAGTGACTTCATATGCTGAGTGAAATAGTTTTTAAATATTTTTTTGTAATGGCACAAACAACTATGTAAACCATTTTAAGCCGACTTAAGGATAGATCACGATCTTTTGGAGATAAGGACAAATCTATATTTGGATTCCCTATGTAATTACATGCAACCAATCAGAAAATGGGAAGCTTTAAGTAGCAAAATGGATGAATCTCAGCCGTAGATTCATACCTAACCCTAAGCCACCAAAGTATTCTTAAGAAGGGCAAAGCCCTAAACTCTTTATAGTGTACAAGGGGTGAATGATCAAATTGGAAGAGTGAACAAGATAGTTTGTAGAGCATTTAAGGTTACTTAGAAGTAAGAGTGAATTGCAGAATCAGTTAGAGAAGAACAGAGGATATAGAGAAGGATACAACATTGATGCATCAAATCGTAAAGGATCAATTAGAGATTGTGTAGAGTTGATATGTTATCAGGCAAGCAAGTGCCAACTGTAGGATCTAACAGGTGATTTCAGTTAAATCTCTTAACAGAGTAGTCTTAACAAGTTGTATGAAATCCTTTAACAAGGTGCTTACTTAATTATAAGTTGAAGTCCTCTAACCAGGCACACTTCTAATAGGGTGTTGAAATCCTCTAACAAGGTGGAACTTAACAATCTTTGTAATCCTTTAATAGGGCAGGCTTTTCACAGGGCAGACCATGATTCATGGTCAAACCATTGTAACCTTCATTGGATATGCTTTATTATGGCAGTAGTGAAGATTTGTGGGTGTCATCCCCACCCCAGTTTTACCTTCTGACTTGGAGGATTTTTAGGGGATCATATCTAGTGTTATGTGTGTGATTAGTTTATGCCTTACATGTTATTTCAATATATTAATGCATGTGATGAATGAATGGTGACATTTTTATGGGTCTACGTTTAAACTCCTAATTGAACTCCCCCCCCCCTCTCAGAAGTTTACTCTCTTCCCACTTGTAATTCCAACAATTGGTATCAGAGCCTTGTTCTCTAAAAGAGAAGCTTTGCAACTTTGAGGAAAGATCTTGAAATGGAAGTCTACAAGCTAGGAAAGACTATTGAGAACCAAGAGATTGAAATACATCTCATACTACATCAACTGAATGAGGCAAGATAGGAACTAAAGAAATCCTTGAAGAGAAGGAAAGATATTACTATTGTAGAGAATGACACACTATACAAAGAGATAGACACCACCAAGCTATTTGTAGATGGTAACACGAATGAATTTGATGTAGCAGTTGTAGATCTAATGGAAAAGAATAGAATCCAAGTTGAGGAAATCAAAAATCTCAAGCTAGAGCAAGAATCACAAGCTATACTACTATGTGAGGTGACTAAATAGAAGAAGAAAGCCATGGAAGACAAAGCCATGATTGAAGAAGACAAAAGAGTTCTGGCAAACAGATTGGAAGAAAAGTCAATAGAGCTAACCAAGATCTCCAACATGCAATTAGATACTTTAAGTCAAATGTTGAATGCCAACTATGAACTAAATGTCAAGGACATCGCTATAACTATATTGAAGTTGCAGAATGAACAATTGCAAAGTGACCTGAAAAGAGAAAAGGAATTTGTTGAAAGTCTCAACAAGCCAAATGAAGCCATCAAATACTTTGAGCAATTACCAAGATCCCCTAGATCCAACAAAGATACATCAGGACTGGGCTACACAAGCACTGAAGAAGGAAAATCATCCAAAATTGCTGAAGAAAGGAACATCAAAGGCAAGAACTCCAAACCTACTTATCATAATTTTGGTAAGAAAGGACATACTGCTAATGTGTGTACGAGCAAGAATACAAATCAAAATGTCAAGCCTAAGAACATGACTCATTGTCATAAGTGCAACAAGCAAGGTCATCAAGCACATGAATGCAGGACTAGGACCATGCAAAAACAAAGATTTGAAGGATATTGCTACAACTGTCAAAAATATGGACATAGAGCTTTTGAATGCAGATCCAAAACCATGTGGTCATCAAACAAGCCAACAAAGGTGAGAAACAATGGAAACTTTTATAATTGGGACTATAATACAAGATATAGTTGTCACTATTGTCAAGAATATGGACATATTCCTAAGAATTGTATTAGAACACACTTTAGTGGTAACTACAAAAGGTGGTTGAGTCAAACTACATGTTTTATTTGTTTAAAGACTGGTCATATTAGCAAGCATTGTCCAACTAGTTCAAAGGCACCAAGTTGTGAATTTGATAAAGGCAAAGACAAGGCATATGTTTAACACATTAGAGATGAGATGAACAAGACATGGAAAAAGAAAGATGCTTGCAGCACATCAAATGGAGAAGGGATCACTTCACTCAATGGGTCAAGTGATCACACCTCATCAAACTAGACAATCAAGAGGTATGTGGGACTAATATTCAAGTGTAATATCATACATTAGTTCCAAAAGGAGATAGTACTAAATAGACTACATTAGCATGAATAAAGATGCAAGATATTGTTGAAAATTCAAGTCAAAACTTCAAGTTTTTCATGTTGTTGCCAAGTATGAAAAGTCTCCTATGTATGTCGAGTAGAATGCTAGTTAATGCCAAGTTGCTAGATTATCTAGTTGATGTTGAGTTTGTGGTAGTTGTCAAGTGATGGAAATATCAATAGATGCCGCATAATTCTAAAAAATGGTTGATGCCGAACTTAGAGCTGTGTAAGCACTAAGAATTAAATGCAAGGTATTCAAAGGGTAAATGATCGATTTTCTGATCATTATTCATCATTATGAATTCAAGCAAGAGCAAGAGGAGCAGAAGGTGATTTAGAAACTTATTCAAGGAATTTTCAAAGATTTTAGCAATGATCTCACACCAGCATACAAATTTCACAAGAGGAAGAAGAGGAAGAATAAAAGGATGAAGATGAAAAAGAAGCCCAAGCACAAGAACCTCTTGCATTGACTCAAGGCATGGGAGAGAATAAGGAAGAGGATAAAATAGAAGGTGCCAAGAGAGAAGAAGTCGAGGAAGCACCTACTCATGCCAAGCTAAAGAAGAGAAAAGCTAAAGCACAGCTAGTGGCAAAGGCAAAGAAAATTGTCAAAACAAGCCTAGCCAAGCCCACAACACCTACCACTAGAGCCAACACATGTGCCACAATGCAGAAGGCTAAGGATAAGTCCAAGAAAATAGAGCAAGGTGGCCAAGTGCAAAAGAAACGAAGAAGAAAATATGTTGCACAACTTGATTCAAATGAGGAAAGGATAAAATCAAATGAAAACAACCAATTTAAAGTGGTAAGTCACAACCCTTTATCTAATCTTGAAAATTTATGTGAAAATATCAAAAGTAATGCAGATTTATCTGGTTTAAAGAATATTGATTTAGATAAACTTGGGAAAGAAGAAAAGAATCAAGTGGAAGAGGCATTATATGCCATGATGTCTAAATTTAAGAACACTCCACTAGAGTTTTCCAACACAATACCAAAAGGTTTATAAGATATTGTTGAGCAAAAGTGGCGTTACTATTTGAATTTGGAAAAACAAATTGGAGAAACTACATTAGCTTAGGTGATGCCAGAGCTAACAAAGGGACAAATTGCTAAGGCTGTCAAAAGATATGTTGTTAGATTTACACCTAAATATAGACCCTTCAACATTCTTCAAAATAATATTGAAGATGTGGTCAAGAAATCAACCCAAATATGGAAACTTACCTATGGGTTGACCACTTTGAAATAAGGAGAAGTTGATCCCTCTAAAGGTAAACTTGATGATAAAGAGGATGACAATGATGATGAAAAAGAAAAAGATGATATAATTGGGGAGGAAACTGAAAAGCAAGATGATGACAAGGCAACAATTGAACAACGACAAACTGAACAGTGTGCAGGACACGCACGTGTCAAGTGTCAGTCCCCCTCATGTCACAAGTATAACAACAGAGACCATAACTATAAAGGATGTTTCTGATGCATCATCTCAAAACATCAATCCACTTACAACAGAAGACCTAAAAAAGATTCTAGACCAATCTACACTCCAAGCAAAACTCTGTGAAAATCCAGTTTTGGTCATTGTGGAAGAATTGCAAAAGGCAGTAATTAAGGTCACAAGGGAAAAGGTGAATACACAAGAACCATCTTTTGTCATCCCTTCAATTACTAGTGTACAACCTTCAATTCAAACAATAATAGACACATCTACTAAGGTTGACACAAGTGTCAAAGATGATACTATTGAGAAGAAGCAGATAGAAGAAAAAGATATTGCAAGACAACAAAAAATAGGACAGATAGACTCATCTATACCTAAAGCACAAGAACACGGTGCTATTCAAGTCATAGTGTTAGATCAAGGCAAGCCTTAAGAACATGAGCAAACACCTAAGGTGAAGGAACAAGAAGCCATCCAAACATTGGTAACTCTACAAATATATGGCAGTCCTTCTACACAAGTTCTTCAGAAGTCGAGCACGGAAGCCATTCCATTACAAATCTCAGTGCCAAGCCCTAGCTCATCAAAGGTTAATAAGGTAATTCACTATGGAGACATAAACCTTGATGAAGAAATAGTTATTCCAAAATTTGACTATGACACCATGGTATTGGAACAAATAGGCATTTTGCAACAAGCCTTAGAGAAAAAAAGCATCAAGAAATGCTCAAGAGAGAACATAGGCAGAAACAAGCGCTTCAAGATATTAAAGACATCTTTTTAGATGCATTGAGCCTACCAACTCCTGAAGAGACCAAGCCATTGATTGAACAGTTGATAGATATAGTGGAAAAGGTCAGTAATGAAGACCTTGATATTACTGGAAAACTTTTACAATAGTTTGAGAAGAAGTTCCAAGGAAAAATGAATGAAATATATCTGGTGAGATAGCACTAACTCAAGTTGCATTAGCAACTAAGGCTGAAAATGTGAAGAAGGTACTTGAGAATATATTCTCACTATACACCAAGCTATGTGATCCTACACTCTTCACACAAGAGACCAAGAGCCATATTTTGAGTCTGGAGAGAAACCTCAACATATCAAGTACTAAGCTACCTCAGAACCCAGCTCAAAGTGAGAAGCATTTTAGAATGTTGCTTCAAACACAAAGTCAATTAGCTATACTAACAATAGACGAGGCTAGCATAAGAGCCAAATTGACATGTATACAGGAATCCCTTACCCCACACATGGAAATACTGCACAAGGAACTAGCTTATGTCGAGACTCTACTAAAGAAAGACCCCAATCTTTCTAGCTTAGACGGCCTAGTGCACCTTGTTATCAAGCTTGCAATCTAAATCAAGTCATTGGATGTTGTATGTGACAATTGGGATGCAACTCTCAAGATCATACTAGAAGTCCATAAATCCTTTTTGGACAAACACACTATAAGTGTATAACCCATTTGACATAAGTGTCAAAAAGGGGGAGAATTATAACAAAGGGGGAGATAAAGCAAGAGATAAAGCAAGGGAGAAATATACCATGGGGGAGATATAATACAAGGGAAGAATAAATGAAAGGGAGAGATAGAAACAGAGGAAGACAAAGCATAATATTAGGTTATATCATTAGGGTGATATACATTTTTGGAAATTCATTTTTAAGGAAAGCAGTAAACAGATACAGATATTAGCCAAGACAAAGAATATCAGATGAAAGAGTATTAGATACAACACATTGAAGTCGGAGAGGAGCACACATTTTGGATATGAGACAGACACATTAACTTAGGGGGAGTTATCAATTTTGAGGTATATAGGTTATTGTAGAATTTTGAAGTTTTGTATATAAGTCGAGTCATGGATATGTTATGCTTGAGAAGTTAAGTAGAATATTGTATATTTAAGTGTTTTTGACACTCATGTCAAAGGGGGAGATTTTTGATCTCAGATTGGTTTTGACAAGTGAGTGTCAACACACTTAAGCCATTTACTCAGTTCATGCCAAACTAGTAATACATGCCAAGCACAACATGTAAATATTAGACCATGTCGAGTTGCAATGAGTGTCGAGTCACTCAAGTACCAAGCAGATAGACCATGCCAAGTGATTCAAGTGCCGATTAAATAGTGGATGCCAAGTAATGCAAGTGTCGAGTCAAGAACAGAAATACAATGCATGTTGAGCATCAGTGACTTCATATGCTAAGTGAAATAGTTTTGACATATTTGTTTGTAATGGCACAAACAACTATGTAAACCATTTTTAAGCTGACTTAAGGATAGATCACGATCTTTTGGAGATAAGGACAAATCTATAGTTGGATTCCCTATGTAATTACATGCAACCAATCAGAAAATGGGAAGGTTTAAGTGGCAAAATGGATGAATCTTAGCCATAGATTCATACCTAACCCTAAGCCACCATAGTCTTCTTCAGGAGGATTAAGCCCTAAACTGTTTACAGTGTACAAGGGGTGAATGATTGAATTGGGAGAGCGAATTATAGAATCAGTTAGAGAAGAACAGAGGATATAGAGAAGGATACAACATTGATACATCAGATCGTAAAGGATCAATTAGAGATTGTGTAGATGTGATTTTTTATGAGGCAAGCAAGTGTCAACCATAGGATCTATGCTAAGACATTTTAATAGATGATTTCAGTTAAATCTCTTAATAGAGTAGTCTTAACAGGCTGTATGAAATCCTTTAACAAGGTGCTTACTTAATTGTAAGTTGAAGTCCTCTAACTAGGTACATGCCTAACAAGGTGTTGAAATCCTCTAACAAGGTGGGACTTAATAGTCTTTGTAAGCCTTTAACAGGGTAGGCCTTTCACAAGGAAGATCATGATTCATGGTCAAATCATTGTAACCTTCATTAGATACACTTTATTATTGTAGTAGTGAAGATTTGTGGGTATCATCCCCACCCCAATTTTACTTTCTCACTTGGAGGGTTTCTGGGTGATCATATCTAGTGTTATGTGTGTGATTGATTACATGTTTACATGATTTATGCTTTACATGTTACTTCAGTATATTAATGCATGTGATGAATGAATGGTTAAAGTTTTATGGGTTGAAGTTTAAACTCTTGATTCACTTCCCCACCAGAAGTTTACTCTATTCCCACTTGTAATTCCAACACCTATGGTGCCAAAAATCCACTAAAACATAATTGGAGGTCATATATATAAACACTAAGTTCTTTCATAATAGCACAAAACATCAAAGAAACCTTAATAGAATTGATAAAATTAAATATAGAAATGGGTAATTTACTAAGGATCCACGAGGTATAGAAAATTTAGTTTTTGATCATTTGAAAATCTCCTAATTAATGTAGATAGACCAAATCTAACTCAACAAAACTATATACTTGGAAAAACATGAAAGATTCTCACAAAGGAAGAAAACAATATGTTGAATGCAAAATTATCCAAGGAAAAGATTGAATATACATTGAAACAAATGCAACATGACAAGACACTAGGCCCATATGGGTTCCCAACTTTTTTCTTCCAAAAATGCTAGCATATCATAGGAGATGAAGTTGCAAATTCATTTGAAGGAATTATAAACTCATGCAACCTCCTCTGAGAAATCAATAATATATTTTTAACACTAATTAAAAACAAGGAAAATATGTAGGGTTTATGATTAATTTAGGCCTATCTCACTATGCAATACTATCTATAAGATTCTCACAAAAAAGATGGCCAATAAAATCCAAAAAATTCCTTCCTTTCATCAATAGGGAGGAATAAATATTTTTTCTTGGTAGATCCATCTATAATGGGGTCATAATAGCCCAAGAGATCATACAATCTATTTAGAAAAATAGAAATTCAAGTATGCTAATAAAATTAGATGTAAGCAAAGCTTATGACAAAATATGCTAGAGGTTCCTTTGAAAAGTACTTGAAGGTTTTGGCTTCTCTAAACAATAGGTCAACTTGAAATTTGCATACATTTTTACTCCCAAGTTCTTTGTTTTGATTAATGACACTCTAGAAGGTTTTATTCTCACCTCTATGAGAACCAAACAAGGAGACACTCTTTCCCCATTCTCTTCACTATAATGATAGAAGAATTGGGCAAAACCATCAATAAGGCTAAGGAAAATGCTCATCTTCAAGGCATCAATATAACTAATGGTATTGTTCACACTACACATCAACAATTTATTGATGATACCATGTTGTATGTTAGAAGTGGTGGTCAGGATGCTAGAAACTTGAGAAATATATTAGACACTTATTCCTTGGCCTTAGGTAAAGAGGTTAACAATTCAAAATTTGAATTTTTTCTTCAATATGGACCCCAAGTATGAAGAGGAAATCTGCAAAGTCCTTAACTTTAGAAAAGGGGCATTACCTATTAAACACACATATCTCCCCCAAGATAAAGGAACTAGAAAAAAAAAAACCTTGGGACACCACTACGATCAAACCAAGAATTGAATCATGGAAAGGAAAATGGTTGTCCTCAACCAGAAAAGCAACTATGCTCAAATCAATCTTGACAACAATCCTAATATATTATCTATCTTGCATATATTTGCCTTTAAGCATTAAAGATGAAATCAATAAAATTCTAAGAACATTATTTTGGAAGGGTTTTACATCATAACCATGGAATTTTAGAGGATGTTATCAAGTGCAAAAAATATGGGCTCAAAATTTCAACAAGTCCCCAAAACGAAGTTAATGAATCTTGAGGGTAATTTAATGTCTAAAAATTTCAACTCTGGAAAAATGGATAAGTCCCAAAATGCAACTCAAATTTTTGAAGGTGCATTCATGTCCAAAACTTTTGAGTCCAAAAAATGACTAAGTGTGAAATTATTGCACTTAATATTCTTAAATTTTTTTTGGAAGCACCTTGTGAAACCTTTCTATTCCCTTAAGGACTTCTTTTTAGTTGGGAAATTATAAGGCATATTGTTTCCCTTCTTGCTTCTTTTGAAACCTTGTTAAACATGCCTCAAAATCTGAAATCTTATCTTTGTGTACAATTATATTCTCTATGTTATACTTGTAAGTGAACATTGATTGAGTATCCTCTTTAGTCTTCATTGTTTCTTGTGTACTTTCAAACTATTACACTATCACCTCTTCCTCATATAACTACGTTTGATCCTCTTCCTGATATGCATGGACATCAATGTTGTTGAATAACTTCTCAATTTTTTCAACCCACAATAGTGCATGTGTCATCCACTTCTCAATCTTCATGAGGTATTTTTGGTATTCTTGAACTATAACCTCAATATAAGTTATCAATACCTCAAAATTATCTAAATATTCACCCTCACATAATGAAAATAAAACTTTTATTCTCTGACTCTTTATTTCATGAAGATTCTCTTTTAGGTTCCAACACTTTTCTAGTACACTCATGGATACCTTCCTTTCCCTCCTATAAGTTAATGAAATGTATCTCTTTTGAGAAATGTTTCCTCAAATGAATGAATATGGCCTTTATTGTTTTCAATATGAATATTTAGAAATTCAACTTCTAATCAACACATGCCTTTACAAAAAAATGATGAATATTGAATGAAGGATTTGGTGTCAATCTCTTCTTGAGGAAAGTATGTATTGTTTCTTTTAGATTAGTCTTTCCAATAGGACCTACAACCTTATTTATATATTCCTTAAGAGCTTGAACTTGATTCCTTAATTCCTGGATTTATGTTTCATTTTTAATTTCTTGAGGACCAATGCCTCTAGTGCTCTACCACTATCATTGGTAGTCTCTCCTATGTCTATCTCTTTCATCATGCAATCCTTATGTGTAACATCCATCATATTTACATCTAGAGGAGACTCTATAATCTATATTTTCCACTTTCCCTGATTGTATTGTGTGATGTAATACATTATATGTTCCACTTTGCTAGATCTACCCCTATAAAATGTTTGTCCCATTATGGACATATCAACACTTTGATCTATATATGTATAATTTTGGGGTTGTATCTCCCTGGCAAGCTAGGTGGGCTTCACAAAAAGCAACCAAAGGATCATAAAGAATGATAGTGTTTGCCTAAGTGTCTCAAAGACTAACTAGTAGATAAACTGGTAGACTTAGTCATCAAAGGTGTTGTTATTATTGGAAACACATACGAAGGAATCGAGATTGGTAGAGAGGAACAATCGAAAAAGCACACTAATATGCAACTTGACTCATAAGGGTAATTTGAGTTGAGAATAAGAGGAAGCCCATCAAAGGAGATGAAAAAAGGTGATCCACTTAGACAAACATGCTAAGTTAAGTTCATGTAGGTAGAAGGATGCAAAGCAAAAGGATAAGTAGACAAAACAACAATATTACAAGCAACTTTTTCAACTTTTCATTTCTTTTTTTTTAACCTGTCAAATCTTGCTAAAATGACTTGAGGAATACTCATAGGATTTAAGTGACCTCCTCTTGACTTTAAATTCCTCTTTGAGAAAAGTTGATCAATGTATAATTGCCTACAAAACAAGCCTTATTTCTTGACAATTTCCTAGTACTACTATATCATTTATACTCAATGAAATTTCATGAGTCTTCTTGATAAAAAAGTATACTTTCTCTATTTCACAAGAATGTAAATAGGTGAGTTACAAAACAAAAAAACCTATTCTATTTCATAGGGATGGAAATTAGTGATTTTCAAAATAATAAAATAGTTGTTCTTGGTTAAATTTCATGATTTGGGGTTGTCCTACGTCAATGTACTTCAAAATAGTACATTTCACATTTATGGGAATGAATAATACCATGGTTTTCACCCAAATTAGGTTTCCATGATAAAAATCTAGTGTTATGTGTTAATATTGTGTGGATGATTATTTGTTTTTGCATGTTCATTTACAAGTAGAAGTTTATTATTGCAAGCATGTGGTGATTACTTCGAAGAATTTGTTTATTAGGTCTGAGTTTTATTTTTTGATAGATTAATGATTCACCACCCCCCACCCCCATCAGTGGTCTTTGGGCCTGATTATCCCATCAATTTTTATCATAGCTTGGGTCCTCTTGGTACTAAGCTTAACCACTTGAGGCAAAAAATTCAAATATCAAGTTATTTAAAAGAGAGGCTCCCAAGTTTACAAATAAAAACTACCTGGTATGGAATTATAGGATGGAATTATACATCAGGGGAATGAGAAAAAAATACTAGAAGCATGTGGAAACTCTGTATGTGATGCTAGAGGGAACCCTATTTGTAGATGAAATAAAGGAGAAGAAAGAGAATACATAAGAAAAAGAGGCCATTGTAAGTACCCTTTTAGA
Source organism: Cupressus sempervirens (assembly GCA_028749045.1). Classification (NCBI taxonomy): domain Eukaryota; kingdom Viridiplantae; phylum Streptophyta; class Pinopsida; order Cupressales; family Cupressaceae; genus Cupressus; species Cupressus sempervirens. The sequence goes on from CM053791.1 coordinate 407,248,150, forward strand.
TTTTGATTATATTGATGTTAGAGGTCTTAGAAATACTTTTCAAGTTTGGAAAAATATAGAACGAGACTATGGAGGTGACAACCATTTGTAGAAATCTAAAGAAGAAAGTATCAAATGCAAGTATGATGACATGAAGATGATAGAAGGAGAGAACATAGCTCAATATGGTGTTAGAATAAAGAAGTTTTTGAGAACTTTATTACTAGCTTATGACATTAGAGTGTCAACTATTAATGAATAAAGAAGTTTTTAACTTTTATCTATTGATGGACTAATAATAAGCTCATTTATTTTGAGTTCAATAACTTTGACAAAATTATTCCACAGTTTGAAACAAACTTCAAGGCCTCTATAGTAAGTAATATTTCAAGGAGGTAAAGAGATTTTTTTTCTAAATCTAATAGCTTTTGTAGTCTTTCTAGGGAAATTAATGCAGTCTTGGAGGAAGAAAGAAAACAAGGAGAACTTGAACCATTGATATAAAGAAGGGTACCTAGAGGAACCAATAAGTAGAATAGAATACCTTTAATATTTTACTCTTGCAAGAAGACTAGACATATTTATGCTAGGTGTCCAAATGGAGAACTTTAGAAAGAGAAGGAAACATACAAGAAGTAGAAAGTAAAATCCAAGAAGTAATGTTATGTAGTTGTGGATGATGGGGAAATTGTTGAAGATTCAAATGGAAATGATGGAGAAGAGATTGTATTTTTTGCAATCAAAGAGGATCACTCCATAGAAGACAAAAATGAACATAAGGTACTTGTGTCACAGATTAGACTAAGTGATGACTAGATCATGGATAGTGGGTGCTCATATCACCTAACTAATAACAAGAGTAAGTTCATAAGCTCAATGAATTTGATGGTGGAATCGTAATATTTGGGAATAGATCACCATGTATAGTAAAGGGTAAAGGCACTATTTATATTAATGGTAAAGGAACCATTGATGATGTATATTTTATTGAAGGTTCATTGCACAATATATTAACTGTGGGATAGCTAAATGAAAATGACAAGATGCTATAATTTAAAGTAGGCTTATGTAGAATCATTGAAAAGTTCAATGATGAGATAGTTATTGGGAAAAAACTAGAGGTAACTTATTGTAATTGAATAACCCTATTAATAGTTATTTGGTGGATAGAATGAAAGATAGATAGTTATGTCATATAAGGTTCTTCCTTGTGAATTTTGATATCTTGGTGAAAGTAAAAAAGGCCAATGCAGTAAGGGTTTTTCCACAACTCACGGAACTGGATAACTTGATGTGTAAGGAATGTCAACTTGGTAAGTTAACTAGTTCATCTTTCAAGAGAAAGTCATTTTTATCAAATAATCTACTTGATTTAGTGCATCGATGTGTAAGGAATGTCAGCTTGGTAAGTTAACTAGTTCATTTTTCAAGAGCAAGTTGTTTTTATCAAAAAATCTACTTGATTTAGTGCATACTGATCTATGTGGTCCTATAAGACAAAAAAGTTGTAATGGAGATAGATATTCCATCTTATTTACTAATGCTTATTTTAGAATGATATGGATAACTTTTCTTAAGGGAAAATATGAGGCATTAATCAAGTTCAAATATTTTAGAGAATTGGTGGAGAAGGAAACAAGCAAAAGCTTGAAGTGTCTAAGATCAGATAGAGGAGGTGAGTTCACATCTAATGAGTTTATGAAGGGTTTTGAGGACTATGGAATCAAAATACATATGTCTTCTCCAAGAATTCTTTAGAAGAACGATGTTGTAAAAAGAAGAAATAGAACAATAGTAGATACTACAAGGACCATATTGATTTAGGTAGATATGCCAAAGATCTATAAGAGAGAAGCAATAAGTACTATAGTTTACACTTTGAACCAGGTGTAGATAAATAAGGGAGAAAACAAGACATCTCATGAACTGTGGTATGGTCACTCTCCTAGCATTAAGTATTTCAAGGATTTTGGTAGTAAGTGCTACATAAAAAGAGATGGTTTTTCAAGAAAGTTTGAACGAAAAAGTGATAAAGAAATATTCTTGGGGTACTCAACAAAATTAGAGCTTATAGATGTTTTGTTAAAAGAAATAACAAACTGATTAAGAGTGTGAATGTAAAGATTGATGAATTTCTTGAGAGATCGAAAGGAAAAAGAAGGAACGAGATAGAAGATAATGGGCAATAGAATTTGTTGAACTATAAGAGCCTAAATCAATAGAATAGAACAATGTGGAAGAAGCAGTTGACTGATAGAAGAAGAAATTGCAAGATTTGGGCCAAGGTATGTCAAAAAAATTATCCTATAGATTAGATAATTGGTGATAGAAATGTATGTGTACTAACTAGAAACAAAATCAGAGAATGTATTTGTCTAATATCACAGTTTGAACCCAAGATCGAAGGAATCCATAAAGAATGAACATTGTGTAAGATCCATAAAATAAGAGCTAGTGTAATGCCACCCTAGTACATGATTAGAATTTATTTAGACACTAAAATTACTTTATATGATTATGATTAAAAGATACCATTTATTTTATACTTCCATTTTGAGTTTTGAACTATGCTTCTACAAGTAGTTATCTCTTTCATATGTGAATTTTAAACTCTATAGATTTCTAACCTTGCTAACCCATCTTATGTTTATATTACTACTCGATAATATTCTTGTGAAGATGTTTGTTGTGTTGGTTTGGTGATGAAAGTGTATGCAAGAACATGTACTAAAAGCCTCTACACTATCTATTAATTCATAAAAGAAACGATGATCCATATAGGTGCCTTAAACCTAGGAGTCATATTAAGAGATCCAGCTACCCGTTTGGGAACTTGGGGATTTTATTCTCTTTTGATGTTTTACTTACATCTCTATTGTGATTTGAGTTTTATAATTCAAGTCTCAATATATGTTTATACAAGAATATATGGGTGCACACATATATACCCGAATATATATATGGGTGTGTGTGTGTGTGTGTGTGTGTGTGTGTGTGTGCGCGCGTGTCAATCTCTTAATGACTAAATAATAAAAGAGTGGATAAATAAAATAAAATAATTAAATTAAAATGTTAAAGATAATCAAACCCTGAACCTTCTACCTTTTGATTCCACCTTCAACCAACTCAACCATGTATCTCTTAGTAAAACATAACATGGAAAGCATATTTTAATTTATGTCTTAGTAAAATCTAGATTTAATAAAAGATTGCGAGAATTGAACCCTTGACCTCTTTGGAAAGATAGTAGAGACTTCACCACTGGGAAATGACAATTATTTGAATGAGGGCCTTGTTGGAAACTAGAGACCCAGTAGTTATTTTGGAAGCTAAAAAAATATTAATTAAAGGTTGATTTATTTAATCAAACCTTAGGGAGGGTGTCAATTGCAATGAACACAACCATTTGGAAACATTTTTTTCTCCCTATAAATAAGGATTTCTTGACAAAGTAAAAAAGGGGGGAAGAGAAGCAAGAACTATAGGAAAATATATGCTAAAACTATAGGAAAAATCATATGCAATAGTAAATATTTTGGAAGAAAATTTACATTAGAACTATAATTCAAAAAACTTGGAGAAAGAAGAAATATTAGACCCAATTAGAGTCAAGAGGCCTAGAGATTAAGGATACACATAGGTTTCTCCACAACTCATCTCAGGAAAAATGAAGTAGGTATTTGTCTTCTTACCTCTTATGTGGAGACTAAGTAAATTAATAATAGGAAATAATTGATATGTTTTACATGAATATTGTTGTTTGAATTAATTATGTACGTGTATCATGTATATTATGGTTAGTTTTGTAAGGTGTTCACATTTCATGTATGGTTGTACGATAAATTTGTATGGGAAAGAGAGTGCTAGGAATTGAAGCTCTCAATTTAGATTGGCTATAGGGTTTCCAGTCTAGGATTTTAGCCCAAATGATGCTAGAAAGCCCTCCTCCATGTAATCAAATCTAGGAATTCAATTCATAGGATTCATTATGTTCTTTGGTACAGATGTGTAGATATACTACTTATATACATAGGTATACTATTTATAGGTGAAACATTGTATACCTAAACTTGTCAATCGCCAATCAACCTATTGTTGAATGTTTGTGCCTTTCTGCCTCATGTATGCGCAACCCTACTAAACAAATATGTTGATATAAGAAAAACATAGTTCTACTTTGTAAATGTGTCATTCTATGTGATGGATGTGTATAATAGATAAACACATAGTTAAAATGTATAGATGACCCTTACTACTTGATGTACACATAGATATAATAAAAGCACACTAGTAAGAAATAGATGTGCAATTATAAGGAATAAATGTGTAGCTTTATAAATTTATCTAGACCTATTGTTCACTGATGATACCTTGTAGTCAATCTCCTTTGTTGGGATGATTTTGATGTTTGCTATTGTTTACCTAGAATTTTTGAAAGACATTAGATTGTTCTTAGATTTTATGACATGTTGTATTAGTTTTTGGAGTAGGGTAGGAAACCCTAGGTGAGTGACTCACCACAAGTATTGGGGCCCAGAATGTTAGAGTAAAGCATTAATTTAATTTAATTTATTAAATTAGCTTTACTCCCTTTTTAAGATTTCACTTTATGCACTTATGCATTCACATTTAATAATGAATTAGCAATTATTAAATGGATTTTACCTTTTAAGTTACCCTTTTTCGGGTTTTGATTTCCTTCTATAAGGATTGATGTTTTGTAATTATCTCTTATCCTTTTCATTTCTAAGAATACAATTTGCATATTTTTAGAGCAAAACCCTTGCCTCCTCTGGTATTTTTCTTCTTTGTGACAACTTTTTACATGTAGGTGTTCTTCAGGCTTTTTGGGATTGTATTCCTCAAATCCTTCATGGTATTAAAGCCAGATCAGTTGTAGCTTGTTTTGTATTTGGAGAAAAAGAAGAATGAGGGTTTGATAGAATAGATCTGGTGTTTTTGGGTATTTTTTGTAAAAATAGGGGGTCTCAAAATTTTGAAGCACTTTGAGGCCAAACTAACCTCAAGGTTGGACTCATATGGTGTCAAAACCCCCATTTTCATATAAATTTTGTTGATTTTGGACAACGTGATCTAGGAGGCAAAAAAATTGTACAATAGGGCTGTATGACCTCTATATGCATATCAAGACACATTTTTGAAGAATTAAAAAATAAATAAATAAATTGGAAAGGGAAAAAGAGTTGTAAAAACCTATTTAACTAAAATTGCATGATGGTTTTAAACACATTGCTACAGTTTGATCAAACCGACAATTTTTTAAAAAACTCTGATGCACTCACCTCATCGGTCATCGCTTTGCTTTTTTTGATGCCGCTTTGCAGTTTCGGCCGCAATCAAACCTTTTGCTCCACTGGCCTCCTTCCCATAGCCACCACTTATCTTGAGCACCACCTGCCCACCACTCCACTAGCCTTTGCCACCATAGCTCAACCTACCCATCGCGTTGCCACCAGTGTATGATTTTTAAAATTATTTTAAAAATATATATATCATTTTTTATTGCTTCTAGGGGCTGTGTAGTTTTTTTTTGAGATATCTTAAGCATAGAAGGGTCTTTTTTCGATCCGAAAGAAGCACTAGAAAGCTAGTTCAGAGACTAAGATAATGGAGCAAGTATTATTGAGATTTTTTTCCAATTTAGTAGCTATTTTTGTGCTTGAAGTCTGTTGATGACTTCTATTTTCTGGGGGGCACAACTTCTTTTTTTTAGCTCCATTTTTCTATCTAGAAAATGTGCCAAAAATATTTTCTCAAGATCTTTCCATATTCTCTGTCATTTCACTAGTATTTTGTACCAGGTATTTTTGATTCACATCTAAAGCTATTTTTCTCTTTTCTCATTTGCACTTTCCTCTTGTAAGCTGGGGTTCAATTATTTGCATTGTGGGGGGTGTTTTTATATTACTTTATGTTATTATATCAAAATATCATAAAAGTTCAAAAAACCCTTCTAAAAAATGGATGAGATCTCTTCTTTTCTAGTACTTCTAAACCCGCACAACTATCATACATGGAAAACCCATATGCAGTGACTTCTCCGTTCAAAGGGTTTGTGGTTTTGTCTAGATATAGTGCAGTCAGTTTTCCAGAGTCAATACCAGACTTTGTAGCACAAGAATAAGATGGATGAAGCCATGGGTTTGATTTCTTTGAGTATTTTAGACAACTTACAATTTCATCTTGAAGAGTGTTCCACTCCTCAAGAAATGTGGGACAAGTTTAAAGATTTGTTTGGCACCATTAACGAGTTCAAAGCACTTCAGATTGAGGCAAAGCTTACTTCTCTTGTACCTGATGTTTTCCCCTCTATTGAGGACTTTCTTATGTGGTTCAAGTAGTAGAGGACTTTGTTATAGGGATATAGGAAAGAGAAGATAGATAAGGAGTGCATCTACTTGATTCTCTCCAAGGTTCGAGGAAACTTTTAGGTTTTCTCTTCTACCTTCCATTCCACTATGGATTACTTGGTCCCAGATTTACCATGCCCACTTTTGAGGTCTTTTGTGATCGATTGACTAGACAGCAGTCCAAGCTTACATGGATACTATCACTAATTCAAAGACATTGGGATTGTTTGCTCATACATCTAGAGGGAAGCAAAAGTAGAAACCAAAGCCCAAGACAAATTGAATAGGTAGTGAGAGTTCCTCCAAGCCTACTCCTAAATTAGATGCTCAGAAGCCCTCTTGGGTAAATCTTCCAAGTCTGGTGAGTCTTCCTCCAATACTAATTAGTTCACAGGTGATCCTCTCATTTTTTGTGGCAAGGAAGGACATATAATTTCCAAGTGTTGGAAATGTCTCAAGGCTTTAGAGGAGACCATGCAACAACACAGTATTGCTTCTTTGAAGCCACCACCTCCTCCTTTAGGGAAAGGACATGCTTTTTTTGTACGAGCATTGTCCTCTACAACTACTTGGATTCTTGATTCTAGAGCTTCACATCATATGATACACTCATTTGATTTGGTTACCTCACTTGCTCAAAGTGTTACTACATAAATTGTAATTGTTAATTCTACACAGCTTCAGGAACTATCTCTTTAGAAGGTGGTTTATGACAGGATGTTTTCTTGGTTCTAGCCATTTCTACGAACCTCCTGTCTATCTTTCAGATTTTTCATTCAAGCGTTGGAAAGACAATTGAGTTCTCATCACATGATGTAGTTATTTGAGACCTCCATGATCCTGACTTGGTCATTGCTATAGGGAGTGTTGATCTTCAATCTCACTTATATCATATTGATGGCTTTGAGAGCTCCTATTTTACTAGTGTTTCTCTCATTACTCATGCAAACACAGTGAGAAAACTTTGGCATGAGCATTTTGGCCATGTCAATTATAGATATCTACAGCAAATGAGTACATAGGAGCTAGTGACTTGGTTACCTCTGATGTAAGCCAAGGTTGTGTACTTGGAAAACATCATAGGGATCCTTTTCCAATAGGTAGATCCACACGTGCTAAGGCACCATTGGAGTTGATACACAGTGATCTTATGTCATTTTCCACTACATCTTTTTCAGGTGCTCGATATGTGCTCACCTTCATAGATGACTTCTCTAGACACACACTGGTGTACTTTTTGAAGTACAAGTATGATGTTTTTTATTCTTTTCAAATATTTAAGACATTTGTGGAGAAGCAGTCTGGTCTTTTTGTTAGGCATATACGCACTAACAATGGGGGGGAATATGTGAATCAGTCTTTTAGAGATTTTTGCACTAAGCATGGTTTACAACATCAGTTCATAGTTCCCTACATCCCTCAGTAGAATGGGGTTGCACAGAGAAAGAACATGACATTAAGGGAGATGGCCAATTGTATGATTTAGTCTCAAGCTATGAGTTCTTCATTTTGGGTTGAAGCTATCAATCATACTAAGTATATTTAGAATCAGATACTTCATAAGGCATTGTGACACTTGACTCCTAAGGAGGCTTGGACTCATGTTAGGCCAACTTTTTCTACTTTTTGCATTTTTGGTAGCGAGGCTTGGGCATTTATTCCAGATGCTCAATAGAAAGCCATGGAGAAGAAGACTCGACCACTCATCTTTGTTGACTACTATGAGGATGTGAAGACATACAGGTTGTTTGATCCTAATTTCAAATATGTCTTATTTTGGCAAGATGTTTAGTTTGATGAGCGTTATTCTTTGATGGACCCACCATCACCAACTTCTCCCTTACTACCTAGTACTTCCTCTACTCCTCCACGGGATGATGCATCCTCTGAGGAAGATCTTGACATTGATCCCCCTTCACCACCTCCATCAATTGTCCATTGAATACCCAAATGGGCTCATGATACTGTTGATGCAGTCAGACCTCTAGCAGGTGATCCTACCAATGCTTCTCGCACACATGCTCAGACTACTAGTACTAGCCTCTTGAGTCATGCCATTTCAGATGATCCATAGATTTTTCATAGGTGACATGAAACTTAGAGTGGGATAGGACTATGGATGAGGAGTACTCTTCTTTGATGAAGAACCACACATGGGATCTTTGTTCTCTTCCAAAAGGAAGAAATTTGGTTTGATGACGGTGGGTGTACCATACCAAGTATGTTGCAAATGGCTCTATTGATAGGTATAAGGCACATCTTGTTGCAAAGGGTTTTTCACAAGTTGAGGGTATTGGTTACTTCAAGACCTTTCTCCTATTTCCAAGATGAATTCTATTCGCCTTGTACTCTCTCTTGCAACTTCACAGGGATGGACAATTTATCAAATGGACATGAAGAGTGCCTTTTTGCATGGAGACCTTCATGAGGAGATCTATATGGAGCAGCCTCATGGTTTTTTGTAGGACTCTTTATTAGTATGCAAGCTTCAAAGGTCTTTATATGGTCTCAAATAGGCCCCTCAAGCTTGGTATGAGAAGATGGATTCCTTCTTGCTTGCTTCACAGTTCACTTAGTATCCTTCTGATCCTATAGTTTGCATTCAATGTTATGGGGCTAACTTTTTGATACTTGTGCTTTATGTAGATGACATTATCATTACAGGAAGCTTAGTCTCCATAATACAAAGTTTTTAGCAAGCATTGAAAGCGCAATTTGAGATGACAAAGCTTGGACTTCTACACTATTTTTTGGGCCTACAGTTTTTTCAATCTTTGGATGGGATAGCCATACTCCAACATAAGTATGCTCTTGATATGCTTCAAAAAAATTCAGCATGCTTGACTACAAGCCTACTCCTACACCTTTTCAATCAAGTGTTGTTTTATCTACCACTTGCTCTACTCCTACAGTGGATTCCACTTTATATGGACAACTTGTGGGTAGTTTGTTGTACTTGACACACACCTCCTAATATTTCCTTTACAGTTGGACTTGTCTCTCAATTCTCCCATGATCCACATCAAAGTCATTGGCAAGCTTCCAAATGTACCTTGAGTTACATTCAAGGTACAACATGTTATGACATTCACTACACATCAGGGGATCCTCACATTGTTGGTTTCGTAGAGTTAGATTGGGTTGGTGATATTGATGATCACAAGTCTACTTCTTGATTTGTCTTATGTCTTAGTTCTGTTCCTATCACATGGTCTTGCAAGAAGCAACATGCTTACACATTATCATCTATAGAGATAGAGTACAGGGCAGCTGTATTAGCTAGTCATTAGGTTTTGTGGCTTCAAAAGTTGATGATAGATTTTGGATTTCCTCCTAATAGTCCCACCTTTCTATAGTGTGTCAAGCAGAGTGCTATACACATTTCCCACAACCCAGTTGAGCATCAACAGACCAAGTACATCAAGCTTCACATGCACTTCATTAGGCATCTTATTCAGGATGACACTTTGAGCTTGGAGTATATTCCTACTACTCAGCAGGTTGTAGACATATCCACTAAACCTTTTTTTATCCCCGTGGTATCTTTAGTTGCATTCTATGCTTGGGGTGAAGGAAGTTGTCCTTGGGGTGGTTCAGTGATGAGTCCTTTCCTTCGATTTTCTTGTTATCTCCTTTTAGAGTAGAGTTTTTCCCACTAGGTTTTCTTTATTTCTCCATTTCATAGAGATTTGGTTGTGATTGGGTACCTCATCAGGCCTTGTTGTTGGGACCCAAGTGTGCTTTTCGCATTGCATTGTAGTTTCTTTTCTCTTTTTGCATTGTTTGTAGTTGCATTGTTGCTCATATTAAGGGGGGGTGTTAGAGTAAAGCATTAATTTAATTTCATTTATTAGATTACCTTTACTTCCTTCTTAAGATTTCTCTTTATGCACTTATGCATTCACATTTAATAATTAATTAGTAATTATTAAATAGCTTTTACCTTTTAGGTTACCCTTTTTCAGGTTTCGATCTCCTTCTATAAGGATTGATCTTTTGTAATTATATCTTATCTTTTTCATTTATGAGAATACAACTTGCATATTTTTAGAGCAAAACCCTTGCCTCTTTTGGTCTTTTTCTTCTCTATGACAAGTTTTTACATGTAGGTATTCTTTGGGCTTTGTAGATTTGTATTGTTCAAATCCTTCACAAAAGTGGTTGCCAGAGGATCCTATGCATAGAGACATATGCTCTGCACATGCTAGCTCTATAAGTGACTTCGATAACAAGTGATAACATAATAAAATGAATAGGTTGGGTTTAAGTTTCACACATTAATCAAGATTAAGATGGAATATTATTGGAGTACTCGGAGAGGGGACATTCTGTGCATATCATGGTCCCTTATTCAAGGAAAGATCCCAACATTACTAGGCCATGCATATCCCATTGGAGTACTCTGGAAAATGACATTCTATGTGGCACGATGGTCCTTGGCTTAGAGGAATGGTCCCAACATTGTGGGAATGTATGATGACACTTATCTAGATGTGATTGAACCCCTCCATCTGCTTATGCCTCTGGTTTTCCATTTACGTTGTGATTTCATTTTGGGCTTTATGCTTTTGTGTGGCCTTGTGTTATCGTGTACTTGATTTCAGGTATAAACCTTAGACTACCTTAGAGACTATGTAGATCATGGTTTTGTCTCCTAGCTTGGGGGAGTGGTTCCTCAAGGTACCACATGGTTGGGTGGAAAAACTTTTAAGGCTTGCACATAGTCTAGTATGGGAGTTCTATGATGCTTTTACAAATGCTTATGATATGCTAAAAAATGATTCGATTTTTGTTCTTGATATATTAAAAAGATATAAAGTGTATACTCTAGAAGGAATCTTATTGATGTAATCAAAAGAAAATGTATAAGGAGGGTATCTCTAGAATAAATAAAGGGAAACATGAACATATAGTATTATATCAAAGGATAAATGAAATTATGATGATAGTGTGACATTTTATATTTACTTGTATTGTGTAGGGTGAAAAAAAGAACCGTGTACTCTACATACAAAATTTCAACGAAATAATCTATGATTTGGCTTGTATGTATGCTTAGTGGCCTAAATCTATTTCATGTATTATTAGTGCATGTTAAGTGGATATATTTTATTTTAAGGACTATGACAATAGCTTCTAACTTGGAAATGAATACTAGGATGGATAATGAATCAAATTGTAAGAAAATGTAAAACTAATAGATGGATTAACCTCATTAGTAGGGATGAATGTTAGTAAGGAAATTGAGTAGGCAATGGATAAAGAAACTTGTTGAACTGATTAAATGTTAGAATATAACTCTTGGACTTTAAAACTAAATAAAGTTGTTAAAGGATGACTTTTGGGAACTTGTTAGGACTCTTACATCCACAATCAAAGACAACCTATCAAGTAAAGATGTTAAAAAAAATAAAAATAAAAATTGATTCACCTAAACTTCACAACATTTAAGGCTTATCATTTCAAGTTCCCTAGACAGGAATTACATTTGGTATCAAAGCTCTAGGTTGGTACACTAGGAGCTCCAGGGTAGGAAAACTTAGGAAGATAATCACATCCCTCACTTGACCTAAGATCTTTTGATCTTTAGGATTCCTCACAAGACACAAAGGGCTAGAATGGGTAGAGTAAATAACTTGCCCCCAAGATTTAAACATGTAAGCTCTAAAGGAGAGTGAGGGGAGTCAAATGGGAATGAAGGTTGTGGAAGTTAGGATGAGAAAAATGAAGGATTACAACTTAGGATACTAATGTTGTAAAAGATACAAAGATTAGATCATATGGAAGATAGGATGAATCATAAAGAAGTGAACCTTTCTTATACAAGTAGCCTTTGGGAACATGAAAAAAAAACCCTAGAAGAAGGCTTGTAGAATACCATCAAACACCTATTTCCACTCAAATGAAAGACTTACTAAGGTTGCAAGTACCTAAGTTTTATGGTAATGAAGGAGGTTCAACCGTCGAAACTTGGCTCTTTGACTTAGAAATGACTTTTACTATGCACCCATTCAATAGCAATGTAAAGGCAAGATGCGCCATAATGCATTTGAGGAAAAATGTATCAAATTGGTGATGTCAGAAAATAGAGAGGTTTCAAATAAGTATAGATGACATATCTTGGGAACTATCTCTAGAGTCCTTCAAGGATAGATAGCTTTTCGACCACTGGAGACAAGGGAGGACCAAAGAATTTCATCAACTAAAACAAAAGAATATGACAATAGAGGAATATGAAAGAAAATTCTATGAAATTAAACCCTTATTTGGATATAAGGAAGATGGTCCTATATTAGTATGACACTTCATCTAAGGTGTTAGTGATCAGATATTAGGTGGGGTAGAAGTGTTTGAACCAAAGACTTTTCAAGACGTCATGGTTAAGGCATTTCTAATGGAAATAAATACGGTGACAGGAATGAGAGGACATGTAGGGAGTCAAAGGATTAAATGTGGTGACATAAATAAACAAGGAACCACATAAATCTATAAAAGGAAATCTTATAAAGGGGGTCAAGGCTCCCAGAATAGGAAAATGATCAACAACAAAAAAGAAAGACATTCCAATGAAAAATTTAATAGAAGGTACAACTCTTAGAAAGATTCTCAAAATGCTAGCAAATGGAGCATCCAATAGTACAATACACCCCTTACTCAAAACTATGGAAGAAACACATGATGTTTCTCTTGTGAATAACAAGGACATTATGCAGCAAATTTCCTGTAGAGAACAAGTCAAGCTTTCACTTAGTAACAGACGGTCTTTGAACACATCATGGGATATATAGGACAATCTCACCACATATTCACAATTATGGACAAACACCAAACCAAATTCTAATGAGTAGTAGTTTAAACCTCATGTCATGGACTGGTAGCATGCTTTGGATCCAAAACACATACACTAGCAAGAAACCCCACACTTCAAGGGTCAAATTGTGGGATAGTTCAGTTTCCAATAGGGCCCCAATAATGAGATATATGCTACTTGGATATAGAATACATTATCCATTTTTTATTTGTCATATTTTAGGAGAAAGCCTAGTCTTAGGGGAGGAGGATGTAATGGCCTTAGTGATAGGATTAGAATTTATTTAGACTAAAATTACTTTATATGTTTATGATTAAAAGATACCATTTATGTGATACTTTTATGTTGAGTTTTGAGCTATGATTCTATGAAGTAGTCATCTGCTTTCATATGTGGCTTTTAAACTCTATAGATTTCTAACCCTGCTAACCCATCTTATGTTTATATTACTACTTGATGATATTCTTGTGGAGATGCTTGTTGTGTTGGTTGGTGATGCAAGTGTGTGTAGGAATGGGTACTTAAAGACTCTATATTATCTATTGATTTGGAGAAGAAGCCATGATCCATATAAGTTCGTTAAACCTAGGAGTCATATTAAGGAAGTCAGCTACCCATTGGAGAACTTGGGGACTTTATTCTCTTTTGATGCTTTACTTATGTCTCTATTATAATTTTAGTTTTATAATTGAAGTCTCGATATATGTTTATCCAAGTATGTATGGGTGCACACATATATACCCAAATAAATGTATGTGTATGTGTGTATGTGGAAATATGCTCATGATTATATATTTTTTATTGACAATATTTCTCTTTTTAATGATATTACAGTCTCTTAATAACTAAATAGTGAAAGAGTGGATAAATAAAATTAAAATGTTTAATAGAATTGAACCCCAAACCTTCTACCTTTCGAGTCCACCCTCAACTAACTCACCCATGTAGCTCTTGATAAAACATAACATGAAAAGTAGTTTTAAAGTGTGTCTTAGTAAAACCTAGATTTAATAAAAGGTTGAAAGAATTGTGTTGGTGTTTGAAAATGCCGGAGGGTTTTCAATTATCCCCATGAGAATATGACACATCTAGGGGCCACCAACTCCCATTATCAACATATCATTTCAGACACTGGGCCAACTATAAGGCATGACCCTTCTTCTACTTCAGGCTCTGCAAAACCTAGGTGGGTGAACCTCTTTAGATCTGATATATGGAACCAGTTTAATAAACATAATCAGGATCTATGATAGCAGATGAAACCCCTAATATCTCCTAGTGGCTTATGAAACAACACAAATTCTACAATAGCTAGGTGCAAACCTATATTATTCATAAACTGAGAGAGGGTTTAAACTTTTATGTCCTCAACATGAAGGGAAAAAGATTGATTTATGTTGAGAAAAGACAACATGTCCAATATGCAGCAAAAACTTAATGATCCTACAAATGACCAGTGCCTTATCCATTAGGGCAATCCTATACTCCAAAATTACGCATCCTTGAACATCAATCAACATATGGCATATGTTGAGACATTCATGTTCGGTCTGTTCACCTTATGAATTAGACAACAATATCCAATATAACCCCATACTTTCACACATCCTTCTTAATGAAAATGCAACCTTGTCTGAAACCTCAAGCAATTATATGACTCCTTGAGTCGAAGGCAAGCAAACCTCAAACATACAATCGGGCAATTGCAAATAGGTTCAAGCTCTTTATTCTTGAACATATAAAATTACAAATTCAACAAGAAAGGAGACATAATTATATTGAAATTCAAAACCTTCTGCACATTGTATTTATCTCCTTGAAATACATACATTAGGAATGCAAAAAACAAGATACAAGATCACACTACCGTATCAAAACTATCTATGAAATCCATATGCTATTCATACAAGATATGCTGGGTGTGTGGCTTTCACAGCCTGAGCAGAGCTCCAAGAACTGGAAATAGAAAACCAACCAACAACCTACAATAGAGAAAGAAAAGAAAGATATAGCAAAGAAAGAATTCTCAGATTCATTATATAGCTGACATGTGTCCCTTCAGAATTCCTTCCCTTGGCAACTGAACAACCTCTTTCTTCCATCTCCCTCTGATCTGATTTTTGCTTTGTCATTACTGTAATTGATTTGAGAAATATCTCTATTGAAATGATGAAACCTCTGAGTCATCAAAATATTTGATTGCCCCATGAAAATACGAGTGAAATTTTAGTTTTTACTGAGTGAATGTGACCCCAACTATATTTTCACTGTCTCTTTAACCCATTCAAGTCATTACTTTGTTAAAAATCAATTCTAAACTTTCATACCTGAATACAGTTGCAGAAAAAGAACCTAACACAAAACCTTGTGTAGCTTGAACAGATGGATTCCTGTGCAGAAAATAACCTCAGAATCAGAAAATTCAGACTTCCACAATTTCGGTGATATATAACATCGCCTATTTCGCTTACCGGAAACCCCTCAAAAGTTGGTTTATAAAAAAGACTCCTCTGCTAGAACACTCAGGGTTTGCAATTTTGAATTTTAAAATTTTTGAAAATTTTAAAAATTTTCTAAAGTCCAACTTTTAGAAAAATACCTCTTGGATTTAAAATGACTGAATGTGCATCCAAAAAATCATTTTATTTAAAAATCTTTATTTTTTAGCACCCTTGAATTTCGGGGTCAAACCCTTTTTGATCGAGCCTTTCTACCACGTGGCAACCTCTGATTGGCCGACCACTACTCATCTGATGCCAGACTACCACGTCAGCGTCGACTGAGACCTGTGCCACATGTTGAAAATCTGCATTCTCTCATTTTTTAACCACCCTACATCTTTGTTTTGCGGGAATGCGCACGTCGTTGGATCGTGACACGTGTCACGATCCTGTGCGCCTGCCTGAACTTGCCCATCCCTGCCACGTCACTACGTCTGGGACTTGAGTTGTCACATGTCAAAAATGCGCATTCCCGCATTACTTATCGATCTTGCAACTTAATATTGCGGGGAAGCGCCCTCTGCACGATCAGGATACATGGCGCCATCTACGCGAATCTAGCTACATTAGCGTAGTTTAAAATTTTTTATTTGTGACCCGCAAGCTGTCAACTATGTCTGACGCACGGATGGAGCCACTCACATGGGCACTACCTTTCAAAAAGCACCCACTTCAATTCATATAAGATGGAGCTTTGCGTTGTATTTAAAATGTTAAAACTTTTATGTCCCCACAAATGTGGGATAATTACCCTAGCTTTAGAGCTGATCCCTGCGAATGACGTCTCTTTTTTTTGTTGCTGATGCCTTCTTTCTTTGTTTTTTATGTCTTTGACTATTCGACTGACAGTGGTTTTCTCTACGATATGGCATGCTCTACCTCTTTAAGTGGACGACTCCTTTTCAAATATGCGTCTTTCTTTTTATGTGTGGCATGACTGTTGCAAATTGTGGGCATCTCTGCTAGTTTTTTATGCTATCATTTGCAAACATGGACTTCCTCCTTTTCCTAGCGTGACTTCATAGTCAACCTGCTATTGGCAGATTCTTTTCCAACACCGCCCTGCTGACTCAATGGAACCATGGATGTCTCCTAGCCGGCTTCTCCTCTGTCGTTGACTGCTACTGCTATCACTAGAAGTTCTTGTTCATTGTTCAAAGCATGGATTCCTCATCCTAAGTCTGCTCGCCTTGGACTAATTCGCAATCAGCAGCTTCTTTGCATACTACGGCAACGCTCTGCTTTGAAAGTCTCTATAAAGAAATAACTGATATTTCATTTGAAACACTTTTGCTAATCAGTCAACCACATTTTCTACTGGCCCATGACATATTTTGATTCAGACATCATAATCTTCTGAAGGTGTGGCACAATATAACGTTTGGCATCCCTTTCTCATTTGCTTCTGGTTCCTTTGACTATGTGCTGCATGAAACTGCTATTTGCCTCTACTTTTGTCTTCAAGCATGGAGATCTCTGTAGTTGTTCCTTTTAAAAAGGCGTGAACTATGGAGGGTTTTCCCTTTTTTTTTGAAATGGCTTCTTTTCTTAGCTTAAGCCATCTCCTGCAACATCTCATGATCCTGCTACAAAGTGTGATCCATCCTCTTTCCTGAATGGGGATCAAAACTACTTGGAGTTCCTCTGCATTCGGCGCTGACTTCTGACATCTCTGCTCCTACCTCCTCTAATGCCTCTTTTTTTCTTTTAATGCATGCTTTCTCTCTATCTTCTTACACATACGAAGCATCTATCAAGGATGATAAAGCAAAATGATTGCATGGCCATGTAAGATGGCTGGAAGTAGATTACATAAATTAGTTGCTCAAATTCTGTGAGAGGCATATAGTTATTGATGTAATTAAAACTCTTGTGACTTTCAATCTTTCATGTTTTGTCCATTTTAAGTGTACTCAGAATGCTCATCTGAATGGTGACATGTACCAAAAACAATTTTCACCACTCCATGTTCATATCTTGTACTTGCACCTCAAGCTCATCTATTTTGAAATCATCATATTCATATGCGAAAGCATCAATTTTCTCATAAAAAAAAAAAAACATCTCTTGAACACTACCTATTCCCCCCATCCTACCGATCTGATGAAAACAATTGGGCCCAAAAGAGGTTCGGCTAAAAAAAATTTTGTTTCCAAACAACCGATACTCCAAACTGACCAACTGAACATCTCAAACTAATTAGGATCAAGTTCGATCACTGAACCAATCAACTAAAATTCATTTTACCATTTATCTACAAATTGTCAAATTGGTGTCAGGAGGTCCTTTGACTGGCTTTGAAAACTAACCCAAACATCTGATCGGGCTCTGGAATCTGGCACACTAAATCTTTGTTCCGCACACTTTCACCCTATTAGATTTTGTCTTATTATGAATTCCCAGTCAAAAGATATTTGCCGTCAAAGTTGACCTCTCAAAATTACCTGCAAGTAAACATGCCAGAAAACCATAAACTGGGTTTAGGCTTGGCTTGGAAAACTAGGTAAACGGGCGCATGGGGAAACAAAAATTGGGGTGTTGATTCTCTGTCATGAGGACATTATGGATCTGTGATTTAGGCTCATGATGAATAACTGGGCGCAAATGGCAGATGGTCAAAGTTGGCTACTCAAAATTGGCAGACTGGAAACAATGACTAAAAAGCGATTTTCGCAAATAGAATGGACCTGGAAAAGTGTGCATATGGATTCGTCATAGCTTGAAAATTGACACACTTAAAGAATTTTTAGTGGAAAAAACAAGGGTACAATCCATTTGGCTTGACCAATCATAGATACAAAGATATGACATCTCAAACAGGGGTACTGATCAATCTGCAAATGCTGACACCAGTAAAAAGTCATAAATTGCGTTTGGAATCACGTTTGAAAACTGATCAAACGGATTCGTCAAGACTTAAAAATTGAAACATTGGAAGTCTCTGATATCTACCATGCAACATAAAAGGAAATTTAGCATTTTAGTCAACTGGGTCAAAGTTATAGCACGTCAAACAGGACTTCCTGGAAATGTGTGCAAAGTGCATCAGCATGAAAAATTTTAATGACCAATTTTGAGGGATTCAAAACCTAGTCAAACAGACTCAAAACGACTCAAAATCTATAACATAGGTTCTTGGATGTGGACACTAGACACTCCCAAAGTGGCAAGTCATAAAACATTTCTGGGTGCGAGATATTCACTAGCAAACACAGCCTCATGTCGTTGTTTAACACTTAGGGTAAAAAGCAGATTTGACAAATGCTTAAAACGCGACCTCACGAAATGGCTCGAAATGTCATTTTAACTTAATGGAATAGGTGGATGGGCTAAATGGAAGTTGCTAGAAGCATTAAACACCTTGGGTTCTCAAATGGATAGCCGGATACGTATGCATCAAAAGCGTTTATAGGGCTTGATTTTCTCAAATTTTCAAATGGATGCTCAAAATGGGAATGCAATTTTGAGCACCAACAAATTGAACCCTTGAGCTCTTTGGAAAGATAGTAGAGAGTTAACCATTGGACCATGATAATTTTTTGAGTTAGGGCCTTGTTGCAAACTAGATACCCAATAGTTAGTTTGGAAGTTGAAACAATATTATTGATTAAAGGTTGATTTATTTAATCAAGCATTAGGGAGGGTGTTGATTGTAACATGCACGACCATTTGGAAATGACATTTTCTCCCTATAAATAAGGATTTTTAGAAAAAGTTAAAAAGAGGGGGGAGAGGAAAGAAATATAGGAAACTATCTGAATTATAGAAAAATTTATATGCAATAACAAATATTTTGGAAGAAACCTTACATCACAAGGATAACCCAGAAAACTTGGAGAAATAAGAAAGATCAAAATTGGTTGGAGTCAAGAGGCCTGTATATTAAGGATACACAAAGTTTTCTCCACAACTCATCTCAGGAAAAACAAGTAGGTCTTTATCATCTTACCTCTTATTTGGAAACTAAGTAAATTAATAACATGAAATAAGTCATTTTTTTACATAAATATTATTGTTAGTGTAAATAATTAATTATTATTACACTTTACTTAAGTTTACTTAGGTTAAATGCATTATTTTATTAATTGTCATATAGACACCTAGCAGAATGCATTGTTAGATAAGTTGTCTTGTTGACAACACAGGAGTTTGTATAATCATTTGAGTTGTCATGTAAACAACACAGTTGTTTGTACTCTAATTGAGCACATGGTGTCTACAACATCTCTTTACAAGATATATTTATGTAAGCTTATCCTCTCATCATTGAACTAACTTCTGTTCTCAATGGAGGATAATCCACTCTTGGTGGACATGTGCTTAGTTGTGAGACTTATCACTTTGCTAACTCCTAGTCAGTCTAGATGCCTTTATATATAGGAACATCTAGTGTGTATGTACACATATGATATTCTCATTATTGTTATTTTGATCATCCATTATTGGTCCATATTGTGCTAGTGCTTGAGCTTCTTGATCTTGGTGTTATTTTACCCTAAGGAAAATTATTACATGGTATCATAGTTGAGGGAGCTTCTCTTTACATAGTTATTGGAGACCATTTTTGCTTCACCTCTTGGAGGACCACGATTCAGATCCGGAGTATCTACAGCTCTTGGGAGCATCTAGAGCCAACGTAGACCTCACCATCGTGTCTGGAGCATCGATTCGGTGAATTTTGAATATAAATTTGCCTACCCTAGGACATAGTCAAATTTGAGGGAAAATATTTTTGCAAATTGGAACCCGAAGGCCCAATTTGCGAATTTGGTATGATCTTTTAGATCTATGCAATTTGATTTTCAAATCTGCATTTTTAAAAATTTGTGTCTCTGCAATTTTTTTGATTTTGTATCTACAGTTTTTTTAGAGGAGCATTTATTATAGGAAAACCAGGTGGTCAAATCTCAATGCCCACAAAATATTTCGCTAGCAGATTCCATCAAATTGCGAAGGACACACACCAACCGAAAATTGACTTACACTATAACCAGTGAGATCACGATAACTGGGATGGGCATAACAATCGACGTTCAAATGATATTCTAGCGGCTTTACAGTCAATTTGAAATTTGTGGCTTCTTTCTTTTCAACAGCTCCACACCCTATTTCATGGTGCATGAGGGACTAAAGTCCCACATTGCACCCATTGATGACTCCTACTGAATTCTCCAATTTCCACTAGTGACTTGAAACTTTAGCACCACAGACCACACTCTTGTTGGTGCTCAATTTTTCCAACATAGCTCCATGGTGGCAAGTCAGAGCCACATCAGCATTCGACGCGGTGCTAGTAAGCCTCACCATGCAGAGCCTAGTCAATGCACACATCAGTTGCCCATCTAATCTGCCACTTCAGATCCAAGTCAGTGACAATGCAACAAGCCATGTCTGTTGCCAACTCAACCCATCCACATTGACTGCCATGTAAGTAGTATGTACTGTACGAATCTAACACATCAATCGTACAGACTGCCACGTCATCTGGATGGAT
This sequence comes from Cupressus sempervirens, assembly GCA_028749045.1. NCBI lineage: Eukaryota > Viridiplantae > Streptophyta > Pinopsida > Cupressales > Cupressaceae > Cupressus > Cupressus sempervirens. The sequence goes on from CM053791.1 coordinate 407,269,306, forward strand.
TTTTTCACTAACATCACCATTTTACAATCTTAAATTTGATAGCCATTTGACTGTCACTAGTAGGCCAAATTACACTATTATGATGGCTATTTGGACGTCAAATTTAACCCAACGATTTCCTTAGCAGACCCTTCACCATATGTAGTTTTGATTTGATAGTCCAACTTTAGGAGGCCATATCTCAGACATCCAAACTCCAAATCAAGTGCAATTTTTTTTATTTAGGCTATAATTTCCTAAATTTTTTAGTGGTGTTATTATTTTCTAGTTTTGGTGCACAAATTTGTTAAAAATATCATTTTTGGTGACTATACCTGTCTAAGCCTACATTTTGCAACTTGAAATGCTCCGCACGAGCTCATTGACACATTTTCAAGTTCCAATTTTTTTTTAAAGTGCTTAATTTTTTGTCTACTTTCCATATATGAAATCAAATTATAGGCTTGTGTGGATAGAATACCACTTTCATAAATAGGTCCTTTTTTGCATTGTATTGCTTTGATCAAACTTCAAAATTGTTGTACATCTGAGCTAAATTGCTAAGTACCAGATTTGAACTCCAAGAGGAGGTTGTAAACAACAAAACCATAAGTCCACTTTTGTCCATTTTGACAAGTGCCCTATTATAAATGCACTACATATAAAGTGCCTAAAGCATTCATTGGGGGGGGGGGGGGTGTTCTTTGATTGAGTGAAGTGGGGATGTGTCTTGTGTTCTTGTGTCTCCTTGACATTGTGCTCTTTCTTTTCCATTATGGGTTCTTTTCCTAAGTTAACACCACATAATTATGCTACTTGGAAAGAAAAGATAAAGTAACCATTAGTTGAAAAAGGTTTACTACATTATGTAACTAGTGCAGTAAAGAAACCTGATGATGGTGCTAATGAGTCTCGTAAAGAAGATTGGGCATCAAAACAAGAAATGGACCTAGGAACATTGATAAAGAATATCTTAGATCATGTCAAATACCACATCAGGAACCTTAACAATCCAATAGAATTCTAGGATAAACTTGAAGCATTGTATGGGATAGTAGATGAAGATATGGTCTACACCATTTAGGATAATCTTCTCAAATTGGATCCTAGGAATTTTGACACCATCAAAGATTATCTTACCCAAGTAGACATGTATAGGACACAACTTAAGGATTGTGGTGAACCCATCAAGGATGGAAAGTTGATCAAACATGTGATGACTCATCTTCCTCTTGAATATGCAACTTTTGTTTCTAGTTATAATACTCACAAGTTAACAATGGGTAGTGCCTTCACTAAGCCTTCATTCGAGTCATATTTAGGAATGTTGGTCTTAGAACATGAAAAGTTAGTGAGTATGGGAATTCTCTAGTGTTCCAAGACCAAAGCCTTGGTAGCTAATCAAGGGAATCTAGGTGGTAAAAATTCCAACAAGAAGCAAAAGCAGTGGAAGGCTAAGCCACAAGATGACACACAACAATCTTCCTCAATGCATCAATCCTCCTCCACACAACAATCTTCTTCACCAATGTATATTTTAGTGGCTATTATTTGCAAATTGGCTAATTTTAGAATTTTTTGGCTAGTAATTTGGCTAATAATTTAAAATTTGATACAACCTAAATCTCCATAGTTTTATAAAATTTAGTTCTAGAATATTTAAAATCGCTCAATAATTTATTTTATTGCAAAATTTAAACTTAAATATTCGCCACAATATTCGTTATATGATTAGATTTGAGTCACCTAAATGTAATATATTATTGGAGAAATTATATTTAGCTAACCAATAATTATCATAATTATTAGTTACTTTAGGAATATATCACCAATATTTAGTTTTTACTATTGATTTAAAGTATATGTAACGATCCTCATAATATTCCATGAGGTACAAAAATATTCAATTTTGATTTGTAATATTCCATGGTGATTAATTAACTTCCTATTATTATTGAGATTCGTCAATATTTTATACAAAAAAATTATGATTGAAAAATAATCGCCAATATTAATCATATTTAGAATAAAAAATTGAGAGATTCGCCAATAGAAATAATTTTTTTTTTAAAAATAATGAAAGATTCGCCAATATTTTATATCTTTTTTTGGAGGCAACTTTCTTAAAGTTTATCCTATTCTTCACAACAAGGAAAGTCTTTTTCCAAAAATAATAAGAAGGGGAACAACTTCAACAAAAGGGAGAAGAAAACTTGTGCCTACTATAAGAAGAATGGTCATGATGAACATGAGTGTAAGGATAAGAAAATTGATGAGTTGCTAAACTCAATGAGGAAACATAAAATTGATGTACCAAATGCCTATAAGGGTAAGGGATCTTCAACACTTCAAAAGGTAAGGGAAAAGCTTTGGTAGCAAGTATAAATAATCCTGAGGAATGGGTTCTTGATTCAGGAGCTACACATCATATGGGTGCTTCAAGGGAACATTTTTCCTCTTTGAAACTATCACCTATACCTTACATCTATGTGGGAAATGACACACAAGTGGAAGTTGAAGGAAAAGGGAATGTTGAGTTGGACAATGGAGTTTTCAAGGATGTTTTTCATGTTCCCAACCTTAGCACTAACCTTCTTTCAATCTACCAAATAACTTACTATGGATGTGACAACAAAGTAGAGTTCCTTCCTAATTTGGTTGTGCTGAAAAATCTAAAGGATGATTCTATGGTGGCAATTGGAAAGGCTAATCACGAGACAAGACTTTATTCTTTTTCTCACTTTGTGCCTAAGTCCACTTCCCTTGCCTTGTTGACCCACTCAAATTCACAAAGTAAACTATGGCATTAGAGGTTTGGACATCTCAATTACCGCTACCTTCAACAACTTAGCAACAAGGATATGGTTATAGGTCTTCCTCAATTCAAGTATTGAGAGGGTGTATGTTCAATTTGTGAAGCAGACAAGCATCCCAAAGAGAAGTTTGACAAGGGGAAGTCTTGGAGAGCTACAATTGTTCTTGAATTGATTCATAGTGATGAAGTTGGCCCATTTCTAGTACCATCATTTGGAAAGGATCTCTATATTCTCACCTTCATTGATGACTTTTCACACTACACTTGGGTCTTCTTTCTAGCTCATAAGAGTGAAGTGTTTGATAAGTTTATCACCTTCAAAGCTCAAGTTGAGAAGCAATTAGGGAAAGCCATCAAGATTCTTCAAACAGATAATGGAGGGGAATATGTGAACTCAAGGCTTATAGACCTTTGTACTAATAAGGGTATTGATCTTCAACATTTAGTTGCATACACTCCACAAAAAAATGGCATTGTTGAATGAAAGAATAGAACCCTTAAGGAGATGACCAGTTGTATGCTACAAAATAAGTCTCTAGATCAAGTTTTTTGGGAAAAAGCCATGTGTTGTGCCAATTACATCCAAACCAGAAGTCCCCATAAGGCCTTAGATGGAATTACACCTTTTGAGGCTTGGTGTGGCAGAAAACCAAGTGTAAAACACTTTAAAAATTTTGGTTGTCCAGCATGGGCAAGGATACCTCCACAAAGACAGAAGGCATTGGAACCTCAAAGCAAACATTGTATATTTGTTGGATATCCTAACCACATTAAGGCATAAAAACTCATGGATCTAGAGACACATGAAATCTTCTTTGAGGGGAGTGTTCACTTTGAAGAAACTTGTCCAAGTTTTGCTCCTTCGACTCCTTCTTCCTCCTTCTTGGAAAGTGATGATAGTGACGATAATGACTTGGAAGATGATATTCCTTCAACTTTGACTTGTAGGACACCACCTTCGCAAGGTCCACAAACTATTGAGGATATTCCTTCTTCTTCTTCCACTAGACCTTGTTGGGCTCAACAAACAATTGATTCAATAGGTTCATTGGTGGGGAATCCTTTAGATACTAGGAGGACAAGGTCACAACACAAATCATTTCCACATGCATATATTGCCATTACCTCTAATCCACAATCATTTAAGGAAGCATCAAGGGTTCCTAAATGGGACAAGGCTATGGAGGATGAATATAACTCTTTAATCAAAAACAACACTTGGGACTCAGTTCCTCTTCCTAAGGGAATAAAGTTGGTTCGATGTAAGTGGATCTATCGAACCAAGTTTGTAGCAGATGGACGTGTGGATAAATATAAGGCTCGACTTGTTGCCAAAGTTTTCTCATAGGTTCCTGGTATTGACTATATTGAGACCTTTGCACCAGTAGCTAAGATGATCTCCATTCGTTTGACACTAGCTATTGTTGCAGCTCATGGTTGGGTTGTTCATTAGATGGATGTGAAGAGTGCATTCTTGAATGGTGACCTTCTTGAAGAGATTTATATGGATCAGTCATAGGGTTTCATTCTGGATACTACTTTGGTTTGCAAGTTGAAAAAGTCTATCTATGGTCTTAAGAAGGCTCCTTGGTCTTGGTATGCCAAGATGGATTCCTTCCTACTCTCAGCAGGATTCACTAGGTGTCATTTAGATTCAAATGTCTACATTCTTTAGAGGGATAACTCACACTTGATACTTGTGCTTTATGTAGATGACTTGATCATTACAAGAAGTTCTTCATCCATCATTGCTAGTGTCAAGACTTCTTTGCAGGACAAATTTGCTATGACAGACTTGGGTTTACTTCATTATTTCCTTAGTATTGAGATCACACAGTCTTCATCAGGGATCACACTTTCACAACCCAAGTATGTTGTTGATTTTATTTCTTGATTTTACATGAGTGACTGCAAGCCTACACCCACTCCCTTTCTTTCTGGTGTTAAGTTAGAGGCCAAGTGTTCCACTCCATCTGTTGATGCTACATTGTACAAATAGTTGGTTGGGAGTCTCATCTACTTGACACATACACACCCTGCCATAGCTTTTGTAGTTGGCATGGTTTCTCGCTTCATGCAAGAACCACATGAGCTTCATTGGAAGGCCATCAAATGCATCTTGCACTACATACAGGGTACACATACACATGGGATACACTATGCAATAGGTACTAGACTTCAATTGGTTAGTTATCCAAACTCAAACTATGTAGGGGATCTTGATTCTTGCAAGTCTACTTCAGGTTACATGTTTCATCTTGGTTCTGACTCCATTTTTTGGCAAAGTAAAAAGCAAAATACTATTGCTCTTTCTTCAACTAAGGTTGAGTATCAAGGAGTTGTCATTGCAGCTATAGAAGCTATTTGGTTATGGCATATTCTGAAGGAGTTTGGATTTGACATACCTAAACCTACAGTCATACATTCTAATAATCATGCTATTGAGATCTCAAAACATCAAGTTCAACATAAGCAAAGTAAACACATTGAGGTTTATATGCACTACATCAGAGAGTTGATACATGAGTAGGTCATTGCATTGTAGTATTGTCCTACAATAGAGCAAGTTGTAGATATCTTCACCAAACCCTTCACTGAGGTCAATTATCTTCATTTACGAGATCTCTTGGGGGTGCAGGATATTTCCTTGGGGGGCCACATGACTCTTCTCTTCTTTATTATACTTATCTCTCTTTTTGGGGGAGGGTTTTTCCCATGAGGTTTTCCCTCTTTCTCTATTTTCAAAGAGATTGCATTGTATTGCATCACATTATATGTAGAGCATTGCATTTGTAAATGGGTACCTAACATGGTCTAGTAGCCGAGACCCATCATGCATTCTCATTATAGCTTTTGTGAGCTTAAGTGCATTCCCCTAAGTTGCACTTAAGGGGGGTGTTAGTGTAAATAATTAATTATTATTACACTTTACTTAAGTTTACTTAGGTTAAATGCATTATTTTATTAATTATCATATAGACACCTAGGATTATGCATTGTTAGATGAGTTATTTTGTTGACAACACAGGAGTTTGCATAATCATTTGAGTTGTCATATAAACAACACAGTTTTTTATACTCTAATTGATCACATGGTGTCTACAACATCTCTTTATGAGATACACCTATGTAAGCTTATCCTCTCATCATTGCACTAACTTTTATGCTCAATGGAGGATAATCCACTCTTGGTGGACATGTGCTTAGTTGTGAGACTTATCACTTTGTTGACTCCTAGTCATTCTAGATGCCTTTATATGTAGGTGCTTCTAGTCTGTATGTACACAAATGATATTCTAATTATTGTTATTCTAATCATCCATTAGTGGTCCATATTGTGCTAGTGCTTGAGCTTCTTGATCTTGGTGTTATTTTTCCCTGAGGCAAATTCTTACAATTATTGTTTGAGTTTATTTATGTGTATCCTGTATATTATGGTTAGTTTTGTAAGGTATGTATTGTGTATCATATATTCACACTCTATTTCTAGTTGTGTGATAAATTTGTATGGGAAAGAGAATGCTAGGAATTGAATCCCTTGTTTTAGATTGGTTGTAGGGTTTCTAGTCTAGGATTTCTGCCTAGACGATGCTGGAAATCCCTCATCCATCTAATCGGATCTAGGAATTTAATTCATAGAGATTTTTATTTTTTTGAGTTCTCTAGTATAGATGCAAATATATACTGCTTATATATGTAGGTATACCATTTATATACACAATAATGTATACCTAAACTTGTCAACTACCTATAATTTTTTTGTTGAATGTATGTGCATTTCTACCTCATGTATGTGCAACCCTACTAAACAAATGCATCAATATTTAAAAAAAGTGTGGCTCTGCTTTGCAAATGCATCATTTTGTGGGATGCATGCTAGGAATGGATAAACACATAGTTAAAATGTATAGATGTGCCTTACTATTTGATGTACATACATATATAATAAAAGTGCAACAATAAGAAATAGATTTATAGTTGTAAGGAACAAATGCACAGGTTTATAAATGTTTGTGCGCATTGTTTATTGTTATACCTTTTGATCAATCTTCTTTGTTGGTATGGTTCTCATTTCTTCTACTATTTACTTGGATTTTTTGAGAGACATTAGTTTTTTCTTATCTTGTATGGCATGTTGTATTGGTTTTTGGAGTAGGGTAGGAGACCCCAGGTGAGTGGCTCGCCATAGGTTCTGGGGCCCAAAAGTGGCTACTAAAGGATCATATGCATTGAGACTAGTGCCTTGTATAGGTTGGTTCTATAAGTGAATTGGATAACAAGCAGTAACATAATAAAATTAATGGGTTGGGTTTGGGTTTCACACATTAATCAATATTAAGATGGAGTATTGTTGGAGTACTCAAAGAGGGGAAATTTTATGTAGATCATGGTCCCTAACTTAGGGGAAAGATCCCAACAATACTAGGCCATGTAAATCTTATTGAAGTACTCAAGGAAAGGACATTCTATGTGGTAGGATGGTCCTTGGCTTAGGGGAATTATCCCAGCATTGTGGGAATGTGTGATGACACTCACCTAGATGTGATTGAACCCCTCACTCTGCTTATGCCTATGGTTGTCCATTTACTTTGTGAGTTTATTTTGGCCTTTATGCTTTTGTGTGGCCTTGTGTTACATTGTACTTTATTTTGGGTATAAACCTTAGACTACCTTACAGCCCAAGTGGATCATTCTTGTCTCCTAGCTTGGGGGAGTGGTTCCTTAGGGTACCACATGATTGGGTGGTAATACATTTGAGGTTTGCATGAGGTCTAGTATGGAAGTTCTATGATGCTTTTGCAGATGCTTATGATATACTAAAAATTGATCAAGTTTATTATTCTTGATATATTGAAAAGATATAAAGTCTATACTCTAGAAGGAATCTCATTGATGTAATCAAAATATAATGCATAAGGAAAGGGTATTTTTAGGAGAAATAAAGGGAAATGAGAAAATATTGTATTATATCAAAGAATAAATGAAATTATGATGATAGTGTGACATCGTATATTTACTTATATTGTGTTAGATGAATAAAAGAACTATGTAATCTTTATAAGTTTTTCCAAAGAAACAATCTATGATTTGATTTATATGTATTCTTAGTGGCCTTAATTTATTTCATGTATCTGTAGTGCATTTTAAGTGGATATATTTGATTGTAAGGACTATGACAATAGCTTCCAACTTGGAAATCAATATTAGGATGGATAATGAATCAAATTGTAAGAAAATGTAAAACTAATAGATGGATTAATCTCATTAGGTGTTACCAATGGATTGGAAACCCTAAATATTTCCCTCCCATTCAACTATGTGAGAAAATATAAAAGATAAGCTTTTAAAGATAATTTATACATTATTTTGCATTATATAGTATTTAATTCTTTAAAGAATTAAATATTCAAATATTCAAATGAAAAATAATCAAATACCAAATGATTTTAAATAAATCTCTCAAATAATTAATTCAATAAGGATTAATTATTATTATAATGGGAAAAGAGATAAGGGAGGTAACATAAAAGTGAAAAAAGAATTTAAAAGAGTTAATTCTTATTGTAACATAAGGCATTTGTGGAAAATTTGTATGAAGAGAAACGTTTGGGAGATGGGCTAGGTTGGAAAAGTAGTAATTAGTTCTTAATAGAATTAATTATTGTTGTAATGGCCTAAGTGATAAAAGATTTGTGACAAGAAATTGTAGGTAACTGGGGAACTACTTGGGTAGGATTTCTTTAAAAGTAGGAAATTCTACTGTAAATGGGTTCTTCTCCCATTTCATAGGTCTGCACTTTTGAAGGAAAGGGAAGACAATTTTAGGTTTTCAATTTGTAAGGAGAAAAGGTTCATCCCTTCATAGATACGAAATCATAACTACTTTTGTTTAAGTATTTATGCTTTAAACTTTGAACATGTTTTTCAGAAGTTGTGACAAAGTAATATAAAATTATGCAATTTTATATGTTAAAGTTTCTGGAGTATTTACTATTGTTTACTCTATAGTGGTTCATTTTCTTGTGGATATCAATCACTTGTGAAGTTTTGGCTTTTCTTTTGTTGCATATTGGAAATTTTTTTTTGGAGTTTGAAGGTTCCCAGGGAGGAAGTTAAACTATTCATTTACACCTCATTTTAATATTCAGTCATGTTGATAAATGGATGTTAGTGTTCCTTCATTTCCTTCTAGGTTAAAGGAATATCCAAAAATTATTTATTTTGAATCAAAAGGAGGGAGCTATACCTTTATTTCAAAATTCAGAGAGCACATGACAAGATAATGGCAAGTGATTCTATTGTTGGTTTCAGAGTTTGTCTTTCTTTTTTTGGGTATTCAAGAGTCATTTGTGAAGGTGTTTTTGAGAGGAAAAACATTTTCACTAACAATTTTTGGCAACTCTACTAGGGAAATCAGAGTGCCTTGTGCATTTGATTTCTAAAATTTTGAGGTACCTCCCCAAGGATGGAGGTTGACGGATCTATTGAAGATGAATACCATAACATATTTCAAAGATATCTAGAAATCTTGAAGGATTGGATTCCTAAAAGAAATGAAGATGATGTTGTTATATTTATTATTTTCCCTCCATTTAGAGAAAATCCAATCCAAGAAATCACAGAGGATGTGGCAAAATGAGTAGCATTTTTAATTTTTTTTATGGTGCTATCCTCGTCCGATGAAAATCTCATGTGAAAGAGCCAGAAAAAGAAGAGAAAATACTTGAAGAATTTTTTTTGGTGAAGTGATGTGTGAACAAGAAAATGCTCTTGAAGAGGACTCAGGGGACAATCAAGAGGAAGAAAAATATTCACATTTTTTTCAAACTCCTACAAATCTTTTCCACTATCTTCCTTTGGAGGATTCAATGCAGCAATTTGCAAAAACTCAAGGTATGGAAATATTTATTGGCATTTCATCTATCTTTGTGAAAGATGCTGATTTGAAAAATGTAGAAGGAGATTGTAATTTTGTATCTGTTTTCCTCCCATACATGTATCTCCCATAGATGAGATGAGATTTACTTTGGCCATGTTACTTTCCCTTCAATTAGATATGCATTTATTTTTCCAAAAATTGATTTGGAAAGGCTCATACTTTTTCCAGCCTATAAATGGTCACAATTAGCTTTTAGGGTTTTCCCCTCTCCATTGTAAATAACCACCCCTTTTTGCAATTTTTTTGGCTTGGTTATTTCTGTTTTGTTTGCTTTGTTCTTTCAATAAAGCCTTTGTCAGTTTTGAGCCTTCCCCCTTTCCTTGAGGTAATCCACAATTTGAAAATTTTCAGAAATAAAGGCCCTTATGAATTGATTGGCAACACTCCCATCCAGTTGCACTATTCAAGGTTCAATTTTAAATCTTAGCATATAGTTTCAAAGCTTAGTTCAAAGTTTGAAGGTTCAAATGCATAGTTTGAGCTTTAGATTCAAGTTCAATTTTAGTATGAGTGTGTATGTTTGGGTTTTAAAGTTTCCCTTTGCATTGTATTCAGAAGTTAGGGTCTTGGGAAAAAAAATATATTGGTTCCATAATACCCTATTGCGGGACCTACCGAGGCATTCAACATAGTGGGACCCATTAAGTTCTTGTGAAGCTTCTAGAAAATATGAGGGAGGTGGTTGGTGCACTTTATTTTATTAACATGAAGATAGGTGACTATTTTCTACTAAGGATTAATGATGTAGCAACCTACACTGTAATTTTGATGGTACTATTTCACAACATCTTTTTTGGAGAAATAGGTTAAGGATGGATTCTCAAAGCTAAAAGGGTGTTGTGTAGTGCTGCATAGTCAAGCTATAGTTAATATAAATATATTTTGAAGGTACTCAATGATGAATATCTCCAATAGCTCCACAGTTTTAAAAAAAAGGATCCCTAAAGTAATAAGTGAAAAGTAAAAGGAAAAATAAAAGCTTCATGATATTTTAAGGTTTCTAATTTGTATAAGTTACTACAACATCATAATAGATTAGAGGGCAATAATTATTGAGATATGGTCTAATAGAATGGGGTGATTGGAGGATATGCCTAGAACATAATTTTTGATTTGGTTATTCTGAAGCAAATAAAATAGAGGGTCAAACTCCATAACCTTATCCAGCATCCTAACGACCCATGATTAAGTAGGAGCTTTGGAACAAAGCAAGAACATTCATGATAGCATAATCTATGAAGGTATTTAGGTTAACTAAGTTATGAAGTGAATTAAAACTGTTATCTGATTCAACTAATCATAGCCTTTAATCAGTTGATTTGAGGTGAAAATTTGCTACTTGATGATCTGGAAGTGAAACAAGGTATCACTTTCTCATTACTGATATTAACAGGATCGTATAACATAAATTGAATCTTCAATGGCTTCCAAAGATCTCTTGCCTTATATCAATCAACAACCATTCTCTTATGCCTATTGAGGAGACAGTTGTTTCAACTAAAAAGCTCAAATATCACATGAAGACAAAAGGAGTTAATGATGAACTACCACGGGACCATGAAGACACCATGCTATTAGAATTTTCAAAATTGCAAATTCAATTATGATTTCTTGTGCACATGGAGGAACTGAGCTCGGATGATCAAGATCAATGAGAATATGAAGTTGGTAGCACCCAATGCCAATAGTACTCCAGTCGTAGCCACTCCTCACATTATTGAAATGAATCATTGTTGGCTTAGCACTCTCTAGATCGGTGTCATATAAGATGATAGAAAGACTTCCACATTAGTTGTTTAAGAGACCACAAATTGGTTGGTTCAAAAGAATAACCAACAGGATAGTGATCTTATACCAACAATCATTTTCAATCTAGACACTGCATGGACATGTGATAGCATGTTGTGGTTATGGTTGCCTATGGATGCAATATGTGGATAATAGATGAAGGGTGGTATTTGGTACTAATTTTTAAGGCATCCATAATAATAGCACCATGGGTTAGAAAATGTTGATTTCCTATTTCACTATCTATAACCTTTTCAAAGTGTCACTATAAAGATGTAAACCCTAATTTGGTTTATAATATGCTAGATGGTTTATAGTGTGTGGAAGGAAGTTGCAAAAACATTGACAATTTCTATTTCGTATATGTTTGCAATGGTAATGTAGCATATTGAAGGGTATTGTAGGCGGATAGGAGCTCGTGCATCAATTTCAGTTAGGAAAAGTTAGGGAACATTGAAAGGAGCATGGACACGGCTAATAGAAAGGTGCACATATTTTACTGATGATTAGGTTTTGTTCCATGCATTTGCACATGGTGGATTATCATGCTAGAAGGTGACCATCTATCATGTTCCACGGGTACAAAAATTGCTGGAGAAATCGATATGTCTAGATATAGGCCATCTATTCTCATGGAAATGTTTGCTGAGATGAAGAGCCTTCAATCTCTCATCATATTCACTGGTACTACAATAATACATATTATTCCAAAGTGGGTGGTTTCACACCATTGGAAATGAATAGAATGGAGCTTTAATTTTTGTTTGCATTATGGTTTCACCTTTATATCACAATAAGCACTTTTGAGAGTTTTTGTAGTATTCCACAACATGAGATCATGCTTTTAGCAGTTATCAGATAGAGAAACTAATATTACAATATTCGTGTGGTTTGGTGGAGAACTCTATGCAAGAAAAGCCTCAAATGCCTCAAAAAATCTTCATTGGCTTTTGGATCAAGCAACCTTGAGTATATAAAAGTAAGAGAAACAAACGTGTACAGGATTTCATGGAGAAGCTCCATGTTAAGAAGAGTCATCATTTAGAGGAGATTGAAATACTTCCAAGCACCCTTCATATTTCTTAGGAAAGGATTGATAGGTTCAAGGAAGAGAACTGTGATCTAATTATTGTAAATATTAGTGGACAATACAAGTAGGAAGTTTCACTTTTGGAGAAGATGTGGTCATCTTTGCAGTGATGATACAAGATCTTGTAATGTTTGTAATGGATAACAGTGTTGGGAAAGCAACTTTGATCAAGAATGAGCATTTAAAAAAGCTTTTCAGTGAGATGATCACCTAAAAGGAGCAGATTGGAAATTAAGGTAATAAGTAAGAAGATGTCAGAGTAGGTTTTTTCCAAGCATGAGAGTATAGTGATAAATGACTCTACATCCCAAGGAGTCAAACACTAGATTGCAATAGACAAAGATTCTAGAGTTCTTTGCATCCTGGCACAGAATGCAGCCCCCAATTAGAGTCATTATTACCTAGGGATTGGAAACCCTAAATATTTCCCTCCCATTCAACTACATGAGAAAATATAAAAGGTAAGCTTTTAAAGATAATTTATATATTATTTTGCATTATATAGTATTTAATTCTTTAAAGAATTAAATATTCAAATATTCAAATGAAAAATAATCAAATACCAAGTGAATTTAAATAAATCTCTCAAATAATTAATTCAATAAGGATTAATTATTATTGTAATGGGAAAAGAGATAAGGGAGGTAAGATAAAAGTGAAAAAATAATTTAAAAGAATTAATTATTATTGTAACATGAGGCATTTGTGGAAAATGTGTATGGGGAGAAACTTTTGGGAGATGGGTAGGTTGGAAAAGTAATAATTAATTCTTAATAGAATTAATTATTGTTGTAATGCGCATAAGTGATAAAAGATTTGTGACAAGAAGTTGTAGGTAGTTGGGGAACTACTTGGGTAGGATTTCTTGAAAAGTAGGAAATTCTATTATAAACAGGTTCTTCTCCCATTTCCTAAGTCTGTGCTTCTGAAGGAAAGGGAAGACAATTTTAGGTTTTCAAATTTGTAAGGAGAAAGGGTTCATTCCTCCAATATGAAATCAGAACTACTTTTGTTTAAGTATTTATGCTTTAAACTTTGAACATGTTTTTCAGAAGTTGTGACAAAGTAATATAAGATTATGCAGTTTTATATGTTGAACTCTCTAGAGTATATACTATTGTTTACTCTATAGTGGTTCATGTTCTTGTGGATATCAATCACTTGTGAAGTTGTGGCATTTCTTTTGTTGCATATTGGAAACTTGTTTTTGGAGTTTAAAGGTTTTGAGGGTGGAAGTTAAACTGTTCATTTACCCCTCATTTTAATATTCAGTCATGTTGATAAATGGATGTTAGTGTCCCTTCATTTCCTTATGGGTTAAAGACATATTAGAAAATTATTTATTTTGAATCAAAATGAGGCGGTTGTACCTTTATTTCAAAATTCAGAGAGCACTTGACAAGATAATTGCAAGTGATTTTATTGTTGGTTTCAGAGTTTGTCTTTCTTTTTTTTGGGTATTCGAGAGTCATTTGTGAAGGTGTTTTTGAGATGACAAACCTGTTCACTAACAATAGGTATTAATGTTAGTAAGGAAACTAATTAAAGAATGGAAACTTGTTGAATTGATTAAATGTTAAAAGCTAACTCTTAAAATATGAAAATAAATAAAGTTGTTAAAAGATGACTTTAGGGAACCTATTAGGACTCTCACATCCATGATAACCTATCAAGTAAAGATGTAAAAATAAATTGAAAATTGATTCACCTAAACTTCATAGCATTTAAGGCTTATCCTTCTGGGTTCCCTGGGGGGGCATTATAGCTAGATCAGATAGAGACGAGTGAAACTTGGACTCTAGTGCCAATACCTAAAGACAAGAATATAATAGGTACCAAATGGATCTTCAAAAACAAGTTGAATGAAGGAATTGAAGTGATTATAAATAAGGAAAGACTTGTATGCAAGGGATATTCTCAAGAAGAAGGCTTGTATTATGTTGATACAATTTCTATAGGTGCACAATTGGAAGGAGTCAGAACCTTACTATCTTATGTTTCATTCAAGAATTTTAAAGTATATCAAATGGATGTTAAGTCAACCTTATTGAATGAAATTATAGAGTATGAAGTTTACATTGAACAACCATATGGATTTTCACTAACCAAGGCTAAGGATATGGTATGTAAACTTCACAAAGAATTGGTTGGATTATAGAAATCCCTTTAAGCCTGGTATGAAAGACTACATTATAATCTTATTAAAATTGGTTTCAACAGGACTCTAGGTGACAGTAATGTTTACATAAAAGTTGAGGATAAAAAGATATTGATAGTTGAAGTCTTTATTGATGATATAATTTTTGGAGCTAATGATGAGATTATTTTGTCATTTTCTAATGAAAAAGAAAGAATTTGAAATGTTAATGATTGGTGAGATCAAATTATTTATAGGCTTGTCTATATCTTATTTAGACATTGGAATATACATAAATCAATCCAAGTATACAAATGAAGTGTTGAAAACATTTGTCATGGAAGATGCTAGATCAGTTGGCACCCCAATGGTCATGGGTTACAAAATCTCAAAGGATTATGAGTCAAATCCTATTGATGCTACTTTGTAGAGGTCAATGATAAGTAAGCTACACTATGTTGTACATAGTAGACTTGGTATAATAGGGTAGTTGGGATAGTGGTAAAGTTTCAATAAAACCCAAACAAATACTACATGGTTTTTTGTTTTTTGTTTTTATATTTTTAGGAAATTTTTGAGAGTATATGTATAGAACGATGATCATAATTAGTTCTAGACCCACAAACTTGACCCTTCATAGATAAAAATTTAAATAATGTCAACAATAAAGAGATGTTATTTCCAAAATTTGGCATCAAACGTATTCCAAAACTTTTTCCATCAAAAAATATTTTTTAATTATTGAGTTAAAGTGATCCTCCATTTACAATAGTAGAGACAAAGTATGTAGTCACATCTATTAATTACACTAAGATATCTTGGATGAAACAGGTCTTGGAGGGATCAAAGAGAAGAAGATTGAACAAGTAATAAACTATTGTGACAAAACCAATTCCATAAATAATTCCAAGAATATAGTGATGCAATAAAAGACTAAACACATTTCCATTAAATATCATTTTATAAGAGAATATGTATAGAAGAAGGTGGTCAAGTTGGAATACTTTCCAACAAAAGAGCAGAATGTAGATATCTACTTCCTAAAAATACTTTTGAGTACTATATAAATAAGTTGTGGGGCATGCCCCTACTTAAGAAACATTAAGGTACGTGTATTGCATCAACCCAGTTAGGTTTCTTATTTATCTTTCAATGAATTGATGTAAAGGCAGATTACTCCTTAGGAGGGGGCCAGTTGGTGAAGTTATAGGTCATGAAGCATAACGTCTTTGGAATTATTGTCAAAGGGGGAGAGAAGTACAAAGAAGAAGTATAAAAAAGGGGGAGAATTTGATGAGAATGAAGAGAAGCCCAAACTATAAAAACCTTAGGCTTGCTTATTTCTATCTTGTTGGTATTTCAATAACATGCTTTAGAAATGTTTGATGTGTTGTCATCATTGTCAAAAGGGGAGATTGTTCACATAGTTGATGTTGATGAGATGAGGAAGCGTGTTTCTACCATGATTTATCAATTATGTTGATTACCATTGATGTCAACATATGTGTACTTATTTTTTTATGTTATTGATGTACTTAGTCTTGATAGAATTGGTAAAGTAAAAGTTATAATGAGAATTGTAATATGTATTCATGCACAAAATTTCTAGAGATGTTTTCTATGGCATATAGGTTCATGTAAACTCTAGCACAAATTATTGTCTAATTGGTAATTGACATGAAATTGACTTAGTAGTGTAGGAATGAAGAAAATGATTTGATCGATCTGGTCTACAATATTGGAATCCTGTGTTGTGGTTGAAGATGCTTGACCTTTATGATGTTAGTGAATTTATTGTACAACACCACATTAATTAAGGATCAAAAAATTAAGTTATGTTATTCTAATGTCTAGCAATGAATAACAATAGATAGTAGTAAAGAACAATCAGTTAGATTGTCGATCAGTACATGCAAAATTATATGTCTAATCAATCTGTGATAACATGATACAAGATGATGTGTCCATGCTAATGTGGAAAGGTGTGTATGACTTTTAATGGTCAAATTGATCAAATATTAATGAAGAAGTTCATGTACCTAGGTGACTATAATATATTTTGGCTTTATTGTCAAATCAGTATGCAATTGGATCCTAATGTTAGTGTGGAGTTTTTAAGTCAAACTCATTAGTCCATGTTTCATGAGTAGTGATTTACACAAATATCATGATAATGAATAAAACACTTAATAATCATATGATATGGGTGATGGTCATAGAGGTGAAGCACTAGGACTTCCTAGGAGGTCATTCATCCAAGTAATACTCTAGTGCAAGCGTACTTAACTACAAAGTCAAGTTGCAACTTGAATCTATGTGTAGAACCATGATCATAATTAGTTCTAGACCCAAAATGTTGACCTTTTATAGATAAAGATATAAACAATGTTAAATAATAAAGAGACGCTAATCCAAAAATTTGGAATCAAACATATTCCAAAACCTTTTCCATCAAACATCATTCTAATTCACATCACCCGATTTGATTCTCAATTATATATAATTAATTTAATCTGATTATGTTTGTTATGTTGTATTTATTCAATTAATCTACACCTTTCACCTAGTAACCATTATTTTCATTTTGAAGACTATACTTAAAGATAAAAATATACATCTAGTGTAGCCCACAGTTTGATATAAATATTTTATGGATAAGGATCATCATTGTAACACCAAGAAGAAAATAGAGTAGTAAAAGAGACAAGAATATAAGTAATAATGAAAGTAAGGCCATTGTCATCTCTCATCATTATTTCCAAATATAATGTGCATTCATGCTTGCAATTAGTCTTAATGGTGCTTTCACACTTTATCACAAAAAAATGTGATAATTTGTTGGTACTCAATTGGATAGTTTTTGGTTGATCTTTAGATAATTTTGATATTTGAAATAAATCTCAAGAATACTCTATAATTGGAACTAGTTTGATTATGATCTTTAGATTTGAATGACTATAAATCCATCTCACTTTGTACCATTAGTCCAACACCAATAGGAAAAAATCATATCAGTGGCACAATATAAACAACATAAAACTATAAAATAATGCATTAAATTATAGAATTTAATTAGTCATTTCTAGGATATTCTAATCATATATCAACTAAAAGTAAAAGACATGTATCCTTAAAAAATAAGCACAATAATCATGAGTTTGATAAACATCCACCAAATCCATAATCCATAATCCATAACCTGAATACAAAATAAACCAGATATCATCATAAAGCATCATGTCACATTGCCTAGCATCATCATACAAATATGATTAAACTAAATATAAACATACTCTAACATCCAACAACTATGATATTCATGATCAAAATAATGCATAGCCATAAATGCAATAGGTACTCATAGAATAATGTTATGATACAATCAAGTTCTAGGTAACCAATGAAACATAACTCAATGAAGCCATCAAATCACATCATAAGCCTCATAAGGAATACACCAAGCACAATCAAAACAAAAATCTAAGAGTGAACTCAGTAATAAACTCTAGTGGGTGCATCTCAAAATTCCAAAATAGAAGCATAATGTGGGAATAAACACTGCCTCACAAGATCAAATAAACCAATTACATATGAGAAATTGTTGACCTTAAAGGAAATATAGTCTTGTCAATTAGTACAAAACACTTAGTCATTTACAAGGAAGAGTTTGTTGGTCAACACTATGATCGAGCCACTCTATACAAGCTGAGCTATGTAAAGGAGAAGTATATATAATCAATTGTTACCAAGAATATCTTTTTTTCTAAGTATAAAGTGGTTTTTGATATGAGCTGAGTGATACATAAGCTGGATAATTTAGTAAAATCTAAGCATAGTCAAAGTTAAGTGACAACATGAAGAACCAGTATGCATCGAGCATCAAAAAGGTATATGTGTTGAGTAACATAGTTTTGTATAAAAGTTTGGAATGATTGAAAAATTTATGCAAACCATTTTTGACAAGATGGAAGTGTGTTCTTAATATCAAGGAGATAATCAAGGAGTCAATTACATGTGTATTTAAGGATCATCAATCCCTATGAAAGGAGATTAACCAATATGAAAATTGGAAGGACTAAGTGACAAAAAGAATGAATCTAGATCCTTGATCAAGATCTAGAAGCTTCATTAGATGATTATTTAAGGAGGATTTTAGATCAATTCTTTTCATTGTGAGCTAGAAGTTTGGATATAAAGCTGAAGGTGAGGTTAGTGAAGTTAAGTGTTAAGGAGTAGCAAGGTGACCAAGTAGTGCAGAGAGAAGTTATTGAAGATCTATCATAGGGAGGTGATATGAGGCTATATAGAGGAGATTTGTTATCAATGTTCTAGTGCAAGTGGAAGGATCAAGTACTGATAAATTTTAATAGGTGTTTTAGGGTAAATCTCTTAATAAAGTGGTCCTAATAGGCCTACGTAAATCTCCTAACAAATTTATCACTTAATTGTGTAGTTAAAATCATTTAATCAAGGTAGACTAAATAAGTCTCATAATCTCTTAACAGGGAAGACCCCTCATAGAGTAGATCATCGGAAGTGATCAAACTTTGTAGTCCTAATAGGGACAATTTGTTGCTACAATACTAAAGATTTTGTGGGTATCATCTCCGCGATATTTTTTTCTTTACCTTGGAGGGTTTCTATTTTACCAAATGTTTGTTTTATGTGTTGATTTATTTCTTACATGTTTTATTCATGTTGTTAGATGTTATATCTAATATTGCATGTTGATGTTGCATGTTAAAGTTCAAGGTTAAGGTACAAATGTGTGTGGTGAAGTAAGTGTGTATGTGATTTATGGTTTAAGTGGTAAAAGTTTTATAGATCTTGATTCATGCCCCCTACCCCCTCTCAACATCTTACTTTCCCTATTGTATTTCCAACAATTGGTATCAAAGCAATGTTCTCTAAGGAAGAACCCTAACCACTTGAGAATCAAAGATCTTAGAGATGGAAACCTACAAGTTGAGAAAGGTTATTGGGAATCGAAAGATTAATCCATAACTTGCATTTGAACAAGTCAAGGTTGCAAAGGAGGAACTTAAGAGATCCCTAAAGAGAAGAAAGGAAATGGTAGTTCAACAAAATAACACACAATACAAAGAAGAAAGCATTGAGAACATAAGTGATGAAGGCAGATCTAGTGAAATTGATGCAATAATAGAAGATCTATTGGAAAGGAACAACATCCTAAATAAAGAGGTAAGAGCATTCAAAAGAGAACATGAAATACAGTTAGTACTATGTGAAGTGACTGAACAAAAGAAAAGGGTTGGAGAAGACAAGGTAATGGATAAAGAAGACAAAAGGAAAATGGATACAATTCTTGATGAAAGGATAAATGAGGTACAAAGGTTGACCCATGATAAATTTGACATGGTCAATTAGTTATTAAGTGCCAATCATGAGATTGCTACGAAGGTAGAAGAGATTGCAAATCTAAGATCTGAGAATAGTCAACTAAAATATGAATTGAGTGTTGAGAAGGAAATAATTGAAAGGATGAACACACCTAAGGAGGCCATAAGACTACTTGATGAACAAATGCAAGTACAAAGAAGACCACATGACATTATTGTTATAGGTTATACCAAGTTCATATCATTTACCAAGCTAGGAGACTCATCAAAGCATGGAGAGCAAAGGAATGTTAAGAAAAAGAAGCCTACATGCTATCATTGTGGAAAACCATGTCATATAGCAAATATTTGTAGGAGAAAAAATGGTAAGTCAAATCCTGACCCTATATTCAATGGTAATTGTTTCAATTGTAACAAGCATGGACATCAAGCACATGAATGTAGGTCAAAGAGTAGTCAGACACAAGATACATCTAGATTTGAAGGCTATTGTCACATACGTCAGATTTATGGTCATAAGGCACAAGATTGTAGATCTTAAAAAAGGAATAGTTGGACACCTAAAGCTCAAGGAAAAACAACTAGGAAATGTAATACCATAAATCAAGATTACAATACTTGGGTCAATTGTTAGTTTTGTGGAAATTATAGACACATTGCAAAAAATTGTGCAAGGATGC
The DNA here is from genome assembly GCA_028749045.1 of Cupressus sempervirens. NCBI lineage: Eukaryota > Viridiplantae > Streptophyta > Pinopsida > Cupressales > Cupressaceae > Cupressus > Cupressus sempervirens. The sequence goes on from CM053791.1 coordinate 407,290,095, forward strand.
AGCTTAGAGAAAGATTAAAAAATTAGAGGAATTTTGGACCAAAATGTTTTAATTGTCAAAAGATTGGTCATATAAAAGTGACTGCATGAACCGATCACCAATATCAAATAATGAAGAAACCAATGGAAAGGAAAAGGTCAGTACTAAAGAAGTGAGAAGCCAAATGAATCAGACATGGAGAAAGAAAACTAAAGAAGACAATAGTTCAAATGGTGAAGTTTTGATCACTCAATCTAATGGATTGGGTGATTCCCCTACCTCTAACTAAGAAAAGGTATGTATGGAACCGCACTTTGAATCACTATATCATAAATCAGTTCCTAATATAATATGCTTGAAAGTCCAAATCAACATGTTAATGGATACACAAGGAAAATTTTGAAGTTTGAATTGAGAAATGTATTTTGATGCTTATTTGAAGAGTTAATGATGGTCAAGTGCCAATATTGGAATCATGGAAGTGTTAAGCGACCAAGCATAATTTTTGGTAGTGACTGAGTCTTGGTATTAGCTGAGTGAAATAAAAGAAGCCAGACTATTGAGTTTCCCTATATTCATTAAGACATAGTACACCCACTATAAGTATAGAGCATTGGTGAGGCTCTAAAATTGAAGCTTTTAATCTATATGGTGAATTTTATAAGTCATTTTATGCACCTTGCATTTGAGTTTTCATAAAGTGATTCTCTAAGCATTTGAGAAAGTTTGAGTTGGATCTTTGTCTATGTCGTTGATGTTGGAAGTAAACTATGAGCATTCATATTGAGGCCAAGTGACATAGGAGTGCTTATTCAAAACCTATATTGAAGAAATGACATCAAGCTCATCCAAAATTGAGAATAAAATGGAGATAGATGTTAGTAATACTCAATTGGTTAGAACAATGCTTTCCCCCACCTAAATTCATAACTTATGCTAAATTTGTGATCAAGGGTGATTCTTTGAGCACCCTGCCATCTTTTCCACTAAGGGTAATCATGATTCACCATGTGAGATAATGCTATATGTAAAAGATAGGATAATTTGGATACTTTGAGTTGAGAGTGACATATGAGAAGTTGTGAGAGAATGAACAACTAAGGAAGAACATAAGAAGGTTACTGAGAAAGAGTTGACCCATGCACTAAATTTCTCCAAGAATTTCAAGATAGAATGCATCAAGGTTGTTCTAAGAAGAATACACAACATGAATTTATTATTGGAGAATGGACTAGTAAATATTAAAAAGTATATTATTCACCATGTTATAGGTTACCTTATTATGGATAGGGTTAAAGACCATTCGTTGTCAAGGAAGAGATGACTGAGGCCAACACACTAGCAAAGTGGAAAAATAGAGGAATACAAATATCTACCATTGAGGATGCAAAGATTGAATTTTCTATCTAAGTTATCGCTTACAAATTTTTTTAGTCAAGTCAACCTGATAATGTGACATGTGTTGCAGTAGACTTGGGATGGAAGATTATCAAGAAAGATCATAGTTACGACCTAACAAACCTCCAACTTACCCAACTAGTAGAGAATATGGGGAGTATAAGGAAAGTGAAGAACAATTTATGTATTTTTGGATCTTTGATAGTTTGTATTTTATTTTATGTGTAAAACTCATTTTCTATTATTGGCAATGTATTCTAAGATAAGAAGAAACTAGTGACCCAACAGATTAATGAATTCATAAGTCAAATGGGAGACATTTTAAAGACCGTTGTAGATGGTTATTGAAGAATTTAAAAGGAAAATGAAGAATAGGTCTAGGATACCTCAATCCCTTATAGAAAAATATTATAATGATATATGTTTCTTGGTAGACACTGATTTTACTCATGCACAAGAAGTTTTACCTAGGGTTGCATGGTTGATACCTCTCCTGTGCGAGGTAAAAATTAATGAAGTCACAATAATAATCACTACATTGTTGGAAGAAGAAGTCAATAAGAATCCAAGCCATTTGTTAGGTATGAGTGAGAAAAGATAAAAACCACTGTTCAAATCAATGCCCCTAAGCTAAATAAGAAAAGGAAGGCTATGATTGAGAACTTAGAGAAGTCTTTGGGAGAAGGAGCTAGGAGAGAGATTCCTTTACTAATTACTAAAGGTAAAGGTGAAGACTTATCCAATAAAGATGAAAAGGAACATGGAGATGACGAAGAGAAAGTTGAGAAAAAGGGCAAAGAGATCATTATTGTTGATTCTAAGGAAAAAAAGGAAAGAAGAATGAAGCTAAGCCTTCACTTGTCACATAGATCATGACTAGGAAAAGAACAAGGGAAACAAAAACTATAGTTGTCGATCCTTAGAAGAAATGTGTTGTGAATAAAATCAAGCCCACTCAAGTCAAGAGATCAAAAAAGAGAAAGACCACCACTAAGTGAGCCAAGCCTAGAAAATATGTCAAGAAATTGAGGAGGATGATTATCATGTTGAAGGAAGATAAAGAAGATGCGAAGACTAATTTAGATGATTCCAGTCATTTCAAGGTGGTAATGCATAAGAAGCCCCAATCTATTAATGAGGTATGTGCAAATATTAGGAGTAGTTCAAGATTATTGGGTTTCTAGTTTATAAAATATGATAAACTAAGTAAGGAGAATAAGAAAAAAGAAGATGTAGTAATTGATATGATGGTGAATTTTGAGTAAACACTTATAGAGTTAGGCAAAATTAATCTTGAGGAAATGTACAAAAAGATCAATGGAAAGTGGAAATTTGTATTAACCATTGAAAGATAAATAAGAGAAGCAACATTGGCTCAGGTTATGTTAGAATTGGATAAGAGTAAGATTTTCTTAGCTTTAAGAGATAATACTAATAGGTTTGTACCTAGGAGGAGAGCATTATTGATTCTTAAAAATAAAATAGAAACATTGTTGAAGAGACCAAAATAACATGGAGAAAGATTTCTGTTAGATGCCTAATGATGAACAAAAGAATGAGGAAGAAGAAGATGATCAAGTAAATGTGGAAGTGGACAACACTGAGGATATTGATGATAGTCAAGATAACCTTGTTGATACATTCAACAATTTGGTGTAGCTAAGTGAAGGGAAGATAGAGACTATGGTTGTTGATGATGAACTTGCAACCATTCATATTAGAAATGAAAATGTCATGACTATACCTATGCAACAAAGTGTAGGTCTACTTCTTGAGTCTATGCAGTTGCTATCTCATGAGAAGTTGATGGAACCCAATCCTATGTTAGTCCAACTAAAGGGCTACCCAAAGATTAACACACAGATGGCTACTCAACAGGTTAAACTTTCATATATTCCTATCACTACATTAAGTCCATTTGATAGACAAGGTGATGATGTACAAGTTGGTGATGCCAACAAACATATTATATTGATCAATATAGGAGAAATCACATAAGTGCCTACATACACAAATGAAGTTGTTGACAAAAAAGATGAAAATAAGAAAGAAGATGAGAGTCATGATGATCAAGTAGATCAGTCTACTACAAGTGTAAGAGCAAGTGCCTCAAGACCTCAAATTGAGGGAAATAAGGAGGCAAGTGAGATAAGTTCATTTAGTGAGCTTGAAATTATTGTTGTCAAAGATAAATCAGATGTGTTTGATTCAAAAAAATGTCAAGAGGAGAAGTTAAGAGACGAATCAAAGAAACTAGAGCTGACGATTGAGTCATAGAAGATGAATCTAGGAGTTCAAACTCAAGGTTTACAATTGACTATGTTGAGCTCTAGCACACTAGATTCTAAGAGCAAGAAGGTGAAGAAGAAGGTGAAACACTCACCACAAGCAATACAAGGTAAACTAGTCACTCTTAATGAAGAAAATGTTATTCCTAATTGGGATAAATCTAACTTAAGTGAGGAGCATATGATAATATTAAGTGAATTATTTGAAAGGAATGATAAGAAAGCCAAGGTAAGGAGAGAACATCAAAAGAGGAAAGTATTGTATGCTATCAAAGACATTTTTATTGATACTGTTATTATTGATGATTTGGATGAAAAAGCTACAATTATTGATTAATTAGTCAAAATTGTGGAGAAAGTTAATGATCCTAATATTGATATTCAAGAGAAGTTAATGTAAAGAGCAGAGAGAAAGTATAACAATATAGTGATGAAGAAAGTCTCTAGTGAGATAACAATTAAGCAAGCTGAGATTTCCACTCTTGTCATAGAGCTAGAACAATTAGCCACGAATGTAAATACATTATTTTCAAAGTTGTGTGATGATATTCCATCTTAATGCAAGGCTATAAGGTAAAGAATTGATAAGATAGATCCAGAGTTATAGAAAGATAGCAAAGCATTGAACATGGATCCAAGCTCAAACTCACTTTATCCCTCACATATCAAATTCTTACAAGGGAAGCAATTAGAACTTTTACAAGAAGAGTGCCATATAAGAGATGGGGTAAATTCAATTCAAGAAATGTTGTTACCTCATATGGAAGCAATGCAAAGGAACATACAAAATGCTAAGGATATTGTGAAGGACCAACACTTATCCACTGTAAATAATATGGTGAATCTAGCATCCAAGATAGAAATAGAAACATAAGCACTTCAAAATTTAAAGGAAAATAGGGAAAACATAATGACAATTAATACCAAATTGTACCATCCATTTATGAAGGAATTTAGAATCCTCCTAGATCCCCAATTGAAAATCCATTTAACTCATAAGTGACAAAAACAAGGGGGAATGATGCATGATCAAGTAAGTAAGAAAGTATATGTGTATGACAAAGGGGAATGATTATCTGATCATGTATGTATGTGTATTAAATTTTGAAACTTTGTTATATACATATATGCATATAAATAAATAAATATTTATTTATTTATTTATCTTGGAGTAATAAGGAGTTGGTTAATCTGATGCTTAGATGTGAGAAATCAAAAGTTTTAGAAAAATATTTTGAAAAATGCAAGTACAACAATAGCTACGTATAGACTAAGCTACAAGTATAGATTACATTCTAAGGGGGAGTACATATTTTGAAGTTTTGGAAAGTCAAGTTTTGATCATGACAAAGTGTTTTTTCCACTTATGCCAAAGGAGGATATTGTTGACCCTAAAGGAAATCTAGCATTGTCAAGTAGCACAAAATAATTAGTCATTTACAAGGAAGAGTTGACTGGTCAATAATGTGGTTGAGTCACTCTATACAGGCCAAGCTATGTAAAGGAGAATTATGTGTAATCAATTGTTCTCGAGTAGTAGTTACTACTAAGAAGATCAAGTGTTTATGAGTATACAATTGTTGTTGAGGCAACATATGAGCTGAGTGATATGAAAGCCAAATAGATCAGTGAAACATGACCATAGTTGAAGTAGAGTAACTACATGAAGAACCAGTACGCATCAAAAATAAAAAAAGTATATGTGTCGAGTAACATAGTTTTGTATAAATGTTTGGAATGACACAAACATTGATGTAAAAAAAAAAAATTAAGTTGGAAGCGTATTCTTAAGATAGAGGAGTTAGTCAAGGAGCCAATTACACATGTGATTGAGGATCATCAATCCTTATGAAATGAGATTAACTAATTAGAAAATTAAAAGGACTAAACAAAAGAAAAAAGAAGATGAATCTAGGTAGTAGATCAAGATTTAGAAGCTTCATTAGGTGGTTATTTAAGGAGGGTTTTAGACCTAATTCTTGTCATTTGGAGTTAGAAATTTGGATGTGAAACTGAAGGTGAATTTAGTGAAGTTGAGTATTAAGGAGTAAAATGTGATGGAGCAGTGTAGAGAGTAATTATTGAAGATCTATCATAGAGAGGTGATATCAAACTATATAGAGGAAATTTGTTATCAACATTCTAGTGCAAATTGAAGGATATGGTACTGATACATTTTAACAAGTGTTTCAGGGTAAATCTCTTAATAGAGTGGTCCTAACAAGTCTATGTAAATCTCCTAATAGAGTGCTCACTTAATTGTGTAGTTAAAATCCTTTAATCAAGGTAGAACGAATGAGTCTTTCAAGATCTTAATAGGGAAGACCCCTTCTTAATAGGGAAGATTCCTTACATAGGGTAGATAATCAGAAGTAATAAAACTTTGTAGCCCTAATAGGCACACTTTATTGTTGCAATAGTGAAGACTTAGTGGATGTCATCTCCACCACAATTGTACCTTCACCTTGGAGGGCTTATGTGTTACCAAATGTTTGTGGCATGTTTTGATTTATTTCTTACATTTATTATTCATGTTATTAGATGTTAGATCTGGTATTACATGTTGATGTTGCATGTTAAAGTTCAAGGTTAAGGCAGAGATGTGTGTGGTGAATTAATCATGGATGTGATTTATGTTTGAAGTGGTAAAATTATTATAGATCCTGATTCACCCACGCCCCTCTCATTATCTTACTTTTCCTATTAGATTTGCAATGAAAACAATACATATACAAAAGCAAAGCAAGGCATTTCAAATCGGGTACACAACCAACCAAAGCACCACGATTCACACAACTAGATAAAAACATAAACAACTTGTAGATGCAACATCATAGCTCAAATAACCTAAAAGGTAACAACCTCTCATGGGGTACATGATCACACAATGATCATGAATATCCAAGACACATCCATCAAGATGTCATACAAAAGGTAAATGAGAGATGAACTATAAGGAATATGCATTAGAACTTAAACAAGTTGGATGCTATGATTGTGGAGCTCCTAAAAAAATTTCGTTAGGTTTTTTGGGTCTATTTATTGTTCTCTTGTTGGTTAGTGTTGGTTTTTTGATTCCTTGTGTATCTATAAATTTTTGCTAGTTGTTGGTTGGTGATTGATGTGAATACATCTTTATGGAAGTGTTTTGTAAATAAGATTTGAGTACCCTTCAAAACTTTCTTTACCTTCAATATAAATAATATGATTATAATTATGTACATTGATATTTTACTTTTTTGATAGGTAAAGGTGATATTAAAATAGAACAAAATAATTATAGAAAAAACCCTTGAACTCACAAAATTTCTTAGAAAAACATCTTTAAATTGAAACATAGCCATTAGAACCCAAGCTACAATCCACCCAAACTACCTAATTCTTGGACTAGACTTACTATTACCATATGACCAGGTCATGAAAGTAGAAAAATTAACTCTCTTCATCACATACAATTTACTTTTTGTTACATTGATACATCTATGACTAGACTTATATTTACTATAAACATATCAATACTTTAGTACAAGTTGCTCCTACCCATCATTTTAGAAAATCTGCACTTACTCAAGATTCACTCCTCATTTGTGTTACATCCATGCTAAATCATAATACAAAAAGGAGTTACAAGAAATCATCATCCTCACCTCTAAATTTTTCCTTGTGTAGGTCAAACATCATCTTGGTATGGTGTGTATCAAAAAATTCTCTAGACACCAATATACCAATATTATAAGACAAGCTTTATTTCCCTTTTATTAATAGCATTTTTAGAAATATTAAGTGGTTTTTGAATTCATGTGATAAAATAATTATCATTCATATAATTATCACATAAAATCAATCTAAGAATATGTAACACCACCCTTTCTTGAGTTTCAAAAACTTCCACCAACCTTCTCTTGGATACACCATTTTCCTTACCCTCAAATATATGGAAGAATCCTTATTAAATACCACATATTACATTTCAACATCTCACATTATCCCAATGTTTAAAAGGCCAAGAAAGAACCATCATTTCAATGATTGGAGAGTGCACAAACAATACATATGCCGCATTGGTCAATAATTTAGTTGTCTCATTCACCAATTTTAGGTGTGGAAATTTTTGAGGGAGGTGATTAATGGAAATCTCAATACCTTCCATTCATTAGAGGATGTTGCATTAAGTTCCTCAAAAATCAAATCAAGTCCATCTTTTGTAATAGCATTTGCTACATCATTTCCTTTTTGATAAATATGCAATTGAAATTACTCTTCTAACAAAATTGTCAATACCATAATTTGACACATCAAATTGTGCAAATGATAATAATAACCATGAGGCCAAAGCTATGCATGAGACCTTCTAAAAAAAAATCTTAGATTAGGAAGTCAAAATATTACACAATTCTAACTCATTCTCTTGATTTCATCTTTAACAATATAATTTGATCAAAAGGTTTGTTGTTTTGACTAACATAGGATACATTTGCAATGAATTGTCAGTATCCTTCTAGGTTGATTTTCTTGTAGTCCTAGTTATTTAGCTACCATAAGCCTCAATAATTACACTTGAAACTATACTTTTAAATTAGTTTCTTGAGCCCATAACTTCTTCACCATCTTTAAAATACTCTCTTCATGGTTTTCTAATCACACACTTGACATATCTACTAGCCCACTAAACTAATTAACTTATCTAGTCCCATAAATGGGGGAGTTTTATATCAATTATTTTTAAACATGTTTTAGATTAAGGTAAAAATAGGTTTTGAAGGGACTCAAAACCCTTTAACAAAATCAAAAGATCAACATTACGCACCACTAGGTTTTACAAGGACCTGAAACCTAAAGTTGATCAAAAATACAAAAAACTAGGTTTTACAAGGACCTGAAACTGCAAGTTTAAAAAAAACACACCTAGGTTTTACAAGGACCTAAAACCTAAAGTTTAAAAAAAGCTGGAAAAATAAAAACAAAACCAACAAAACCACACAAACCAGCAATCAACACACCAACAATCACGATTGGCACCTACAACAACTCTTTAATGATCTCCACCTCCTTGCCTACTTTTGTAGTACTCTAGATAATATCAATCATGGATGAACCAGCGACCTTAGGTGCTTCAGTAATCTTTTTCCTCATACTCTACCTCATTCTCTTACTTGGCCCTCCTAGACTCCTCACCCCAACAGTATATGGAGACATTATCTCCTCATTGGTTTTCTTGCCCATATTGGCTGCCACAACACACAAGTTGGAGGTAACCTGCTACATTCTTTGCCCACTATCCTTTATTAATTGATGAATTTCCAGCACATACTCCTTGAGTTTTTTAAGAATTTTTCCAACTTGTCTTTCCAGATGGGCTCTCATAGCACGTTCATGGTCCAAATCTTTTTGAATAACCCCAACTCTTTTCTTGAGCACCATGATCTCATTGTAGAGCCACACGTCACCTTGAAGGGACACCTCCACTTTAAGCTTGGTAGTATGAAGGAAAGATAACTTCACTTGATGAGACCCATCCCTACACCCTTCAACAACCCTATTTTTTGTATCAATAGCAGTATCCTTATTTTCTATTGACCTGGATCTCGATGTTTGTGTTCTGCTTCTCATTGATCTCCTCTTTGTTCTCCTTACTCAAGCTATGCTCCTTCATGACAAGGACTTTACCGTTGTTATTCTTTCTAGTGTCCACGTCCATTTTCTCCTTGGTGGAATTCCTTTTAGAAGGAGAAAGGTGAACACTTTGTTTCCCCTCTTCATCCCTTATAGCTTCAAACCCTGTGTTCAACTCAGTTTTCCTGTCTTTACTACCCTCCACATGATCTTTGCCAATTGATATTCCTTTATTACCAGAATAACCTTCTAGGTTTGAGATGAGGTCCCTCATTTCCATTTTATTATCATCCTTGGTAGAATTCTCAGAATCTATAACTTCCTCCATTTTTTTCTTTTTAATATCTCGTTTGTTATCCTTTTTAGTACTGTTATTGTCACTAGTTCCTTCCTTAGTTTTAACCTTTTTCTTTGAGTGAGGTTCATTATCAGTCACTTTCCACTTCTTCTCCATGGTCAGAGAGGGTTTTATAGCCTCTCTTTTATAATAATTTTCAATAAGTAGGATTAAACCCTCATGGAGCACAAGACGTGACTCCTTCTTCCTATGGGCTTGGAGGCTTTGAATCAAAGAGTATTTCAAGTAAAATGGAAAATAAATTCTATCTTTATACTTAAAATGATTTAGGAACACAAAATGAAACTTGTGGACTCTCTTAGCTCTACCATCAAGGATAAAATACTCATGAATGCACGATAAAACATCCCTCTAGATAACCTTAATCTAGCTCAGGTCATAGAAATTGCCATTCTTCTCAAGCTTTATCCCCTCTTCATTAGTTTTATAGAATTTCTTGAAGGCCACATTTGAGATACTAGTCTCCTTGCTGAATTTAAGACCCTCCATTGGAAGACTTGTAATCTCAGCGATAAATTCCTCTGATAGCTTTACAGTGACCCCATACAGCGTAACCCTATCTTCAATCCAATTTTTGAAGAAATACTCTATAATGTGGGTCTTATACCCATGAAGTTTCTTAATATAAGTCATGACTTTCCCTTTTTTCAAGATCTCCCATACATCTGAATTTGCCTTCTATTCTTTACAATTATTTGGCTCTTGCTTTCTTGGTTCCCCTCCCATCTTGTATTCGGCTCTGCACTTGCCATTAGTATGATAAATAGTAACAAAAAAGAAAAGTAATGTGTAATTTTTTTCCAAGAAATGTTTAACCTTGCATGTCTGCCAAGTACAATCCATAATTATACAAAGGTACCACCTTGGGATACTTAAAAAATCTGCCATAAATCTATCACTTCCCTTAATAAATTCCTCAATCTTGTGTGATCTTTCCTTTGCTAGCATGTGTCATATCATAATTAACAATTTTGTTAGCTCCACTTCCTTTCTTAGGTCATCTTGCCAACTCAACTTTGTTTCCATGTAGACCACATGATTTGTAGTCCAATCAATGACTTTGTTGCCCTCCCAAAATATATGAGAAATAAAAACATTATCAAGTTTATTTATAAGGTCTTTTATTTCCAATATACTTCCCTCAATACTCTAGGTTATTAGACTCTTATTATTCAACATGTTAGTAATATTAAGGGAGTCTCCTTCTAGCCATAGATTCTGAAAACTAGATTCTACTGCCATCCTCATAGTGAACAAAGTAGCTATTGCCTCTACTTTATGACTAGTAGACTCTCCTATAGGTATGGAAATATCATGAATTTCCCTTTTTTCAAGATCTTCCATACATCTAAATTTTCCTTCTATTCTTTACAATTATTTGGCTCTTGCTTTGTTGGTTCCCCTCCCATCTTGTATTCGGCTCTACACTTGCCATTAGTATGATAAATAGTAACCAAAAAGAAAAGTAATGTGTAATTTTTTTCCAAGAAACCTTTAACCTTGCATGTGTGCCAAGTACAATCCATAATTATACAAAGGTACCACCTTGGGATACTCAAAAAATCTACCATAAACCTATCACTTCCCTTAATAAATTCCTCAATCTTGTGTGATCTTTCCTTCGCTAGCATGTGTCATATCATAATTAACAATTGTTGTTAGCTCCACTTCCTTGCTTAGGTCATCTTGCCAACTCAACTTTGTTTCCATGTAGACCACATGATTTGTTGTCCAATCAATGACTTTTTTGCCCTCCCAAAATATATGAGAAATAAAAACATTATCAAGTTTATTTATAAGGTCTTTTATTTCCAATATACTTCCCTCAATACTCTAGGTTATTAGACTCTTATTATTCAACATGTTAGTAATATTAAGGGAGTCTCCTTCCAGCCATAGATTTTGAAAACTAGATTCTACTGCCATCCTCATAGTGAACAAAGTAGCTATTGCCTCTACTTTATGACTAGTAGACTTGCCTATAGGTATGGAAATAGCATCCACTACCTTACAATAATGGTCTCTCAAAACACCTCCACATCTAGCTTTTCCTGGATTCCCTGTTGCTAGACCATCAAAATTACCTTAGATTCATTCCATTGGAGGAGATCTCCACTTTAAATTCTGTTTGTGATCCTCCTATTTTATTTTAGAACCTTTTTCATTAATAGGATTACTTATTTGAATCTCATCAAACATTTTTCTCTGAGATTTGAAGTTCTCTTTGATAGCTCTGATAATATTTTGACCCAAAATCCAATCAAGAGTCTCCTTATTTCTAAAAATTCTATTATTTCTCTCCTTCTAGATACCCCACCAGAGATGAGGGAGGGAAATATTCCAAAGAAAACCAACATCTTTATCCTTAGTTGGGCATGCCTAGCTCTGAAAACATTGATCAATGTTATTATGTTGAACCCATACTAAATTCCAATAGTTAAGGAGATGACTCCAAACATTCTGGCTAAAACTACAGTTTAAAAAAAGGTGATTCTTATCTTCAAGGTCCATATATAGAGACAACATCTGTTGACCAAGTAAACCCCTCTCCTTTTCAAATTATCTAGAGTTAAAATTTTGTTTTGAAGCATAGTCCAAAAAAAGATATTAATTTTAGGAATAAGCCCTTTAATCCATGCTTTAGCCCACATAGGAATATTTCCCTTGTCCTTTGATCTAAAAACATAAGAGACCTTGAAATATCCTCTTGGTTCAATCCCCCAAACCAAAATATCCTCTTTATGAGGATAAAGGCTAATATCATTTAAGGCCACCTAGATGCTAGAAAATCATGATTAATCTCAACAATATTAACTCATTTATTGTAAATCTAGTAATTCTCCACAAAATCACCATAAACCTATCTACATCTATCAACAAAAGTCCTATCCTCAAAATCCTCAATCAAAGGGTGATCTAAAAGCCATTCATCATCCCAAAACCTGATCTTGCTCCCATTACCTACTTTTTATTTACAACCTTTATTTAAAATGTGTTTAGCTCCCTAGACCATATTCCAAATAGCAGAAGAAGAAGGAACACTAAGGTAGGAAAGAAAATCAAAAAAAGAGGGAGCCTCAAAAAGGTACTTATATTTCCAAATAGTACTCCATTCCTTGTTATCATGATATACTCTCCAACCTTGTTTAGGTAATAATGCTTTATTCTAACATATCTTATACCCAAACCACCTTCCAACTTAGGTTTATAGACCTTATCCCAAGAAATTAAAGCCATTCTCTTCTTTTCCTCTGTTCCAAACCAAAGGAAATTCCTTTGAATTTTATCAACTACATCAATAAATTTAGCTGGAATCCTAAAGATGCTCAAGGCATAAGTAGGAATACTTTGAAGACATGCTTTGAGTAGAGTAACTTTACTAGCTTGACTCAACATATTACCTTTCCACCCCGCTAGTTTCTTATTGAATTTCTTGACAATATCCTCCCAAAAACTTTCTTTTGCACTCGGCCCCAAGGGTAAACCAAGATAAGTACACAAAAATGATCTTATAGAAAAACCAAGAATATTTGCAATCTTTCCCTATCTGAAAAATGGAGTGTTAATAAAAAACAAAGAACTCTTCTTCCAATTAATCAGTTGACCAGTAGTAGAGGAATAAATATTAAGAGTCTTTAAAAGATTTCTCACCTCCCTAACATAAGCTTTTCCAAGGAAGATAATATCATCCACAAATTATTCGTGAGAACATACAAGAGGATGAGATTGAAGGTTTGAACCCTTGAATATCCCCCTTTAAAACTAACTTCCCAATATATCTACCCAAATAATTAGCCATAATAGTAAAGATAATTGGAGATGAGGGATCACCCTGCCTCAGCCCCCTAGAGAGTTTAAAAAATTTAGTAGATCTTCCATTGACTAGCACAACAACCAAAGTAGTAGAAATGATCTGCATAATAAGCTTAATCACAATGATACTAAAGCCAAAAGACATTAGGATCTTGTGGATGAAAGACCATTCAACTCTATCATAGGCTTTGGCTATATCAACTTTCATAATAAAACCCTGATTGTTAGAAAGAGATAAGGAATGGATATTTTCATGCACATAAATTATAGAGTTAATGATTTTTCTACAAGGAATAAACCCATTCTATTATTTAAAAATCAAGTTAGGAAGAATTTTCAACAATCTCAAAGTAAGGACTTTTGAGATGATTTTATAAATCGAGTTGCAGAGACTAATAGGTCTGAACTGGTCTAGAGAATTGGCTTCAATCTTCTTTGGAATTAGACAAAGGAAGGTAGAGTTAATTTCCTTCAACATTCTTTTAGCCCCAAAGAATTATTTGACAATGTCACATACATCTTTGCCAACCAGTTTCCACTCTTTCTAAAACAAAAGCATAGGGAAACCATATGGCCCTGAGGATTTATCTCCTCCAAGCGAGCATAAAGCTTTATAGATTTCCTCTCCCTTAGGAATAACACACAATAATTTATTCCACTTCTCGGTGACCAAGGAGGGAATAACATCTAACAACTCAACCTATTTAGTATGATCAATATCAGGGTCTGAAGACAGCAAGCATGAGAAAAAGAAAACCAATTCATCAATGATTTCCTTTTCATTAGTGATTTGATGTCTTCCTTTTGTGAGAGTGGAAATATGATTTTTGGCTCTATGTTTCAGAGTTGACAAGTGGAATTTTTTTGTATTCCTATCTCCTTCTTCAAGCCAAATGGATCTTGACCTTTGTCTCTAATAGATCTCTTCTTTAGAGATTATGTCATGGTACTCCACCAATTTCTCACTTTCTTCCTTCACCAGATCCATCAAGTAACCCTCCCACTGGATTCTATCTTGGATAGTTAGATCATCTTTGATAATTGATTTACTTTTAAAGATATTCCCAAAGTATATTTTATTCCATTCTCTAACTTTATTTTTAACATTTTTGAGTTTAGAAGCCACACAGAATAAAGTCGTTCCTTCAATGTTAATGTTCCTCCATTCCGCAAGTCGATCCTCAAACTGTGGATGTTGCATCCACATTTTCTCAAATCTGAACGAGAAATTATTCTTGGCTTGAGTAGCCTCCTCTATAAATATTAGATGAAAATGGTTAGAAGCAATCTTCTGGATAGCCTTTAGGTTACACACAAAATCTTTAGTCCAGTCTGAAGATATTAATACTCTATCCAGATGAGCTTGGATGCATTCATTTCCCACTCTTTTATTGATCTACATGAACTCAACTCCTTGAATATCTAAGTCCATTAATCCCTCTTTTATTTTTAAACATATTTATTATATTAATTTTATATATTTATATAATTTTTACAATCTTATATATCAAATAATGATAATCCAATTATTAATTTTTTATTAGCTACAAGTTTTTTAGCCTAGCTCATAACTAGATGAAAATACAAATATGGGGATCTCAATATTAACAAAATAATCTAGACTCATGAGCATGGTATCCTAGTAGGGGTGTAGTCTATAAGTACACAAGCTCAATGAGGGTCTCACATCCACCAGGAACACCATAACAATACATAATCATCATAGTGGGGATTTGGACCTTGGTGGCACCATCATTAATGCTACAATTTAACCATCACAATAAGAGATAGACCCCCAATGATTAAAAAATATTCTCCAAAGATATTTAGTTCCAATTTGGCACACCCTTTATTTCCAAAACTACTATGTCTTAGATATGATTTTTGTTACATGCAAAAATCATTATTATTGTCATGTTGTTTAACCATGCAACATGCTAGATATTTTTAATTGGCATGGAGCATACACAATACATCTATTGTTAAATTAGTATCTCAACATATGAATGTAGAAAAAAATGACATACAATGTTGTGTAAAGTTGGACTCATTCTCCTAATGTTTTTTTGTCAACTTACACTTTCATGTATCTACACATAAGTTTAGCCCCTCCCCTTTTGTTCACACATGAGCACACACACACACACACACATAAACACCCCTAAAGATGATCGATATCTACCCATTTATGATGCTTACATATGAACCTATCTCCATTCAACCAATTTCAACTTGAATTTGATTTTCATTCCACCCCTAAATATGTCCACATACATGAGGTCAACCTCATGGTCATGAGTTTATCTCTTTCTAAATTAAAAGAAAACTCAATGTTTTCTTGCAAGATCCCTTTATCCTTCTAACTTGTGTTGATTAAATGAACTTGAAACAATTTGATTTTATACTTTATTATTAAAAAATTAATTAATTAATTCTAATTATCTCTCATAAAATCTAATTAAGAGTTCTTTCATGTTATAGAGAAATCAATTGTAACACATTTCATTTTTTAGTGTAAAGTATAAAAAACTATATTATAGGTGCTTGAAAGTTGCCTTCAATATTGTTTTGTTTTTAAAATAAGAAAAGAGAAAATATTTAAGTACAATTTCTCTATAACTAAATCATATGACAACTTAAAAAATTCATACGACTTATTGCAAGTTTGAAGCATAAAAAACTTAGAGCATAAGACTATAGCCCAGGGCATTTATCTCCATTCAACTATATTCAACTTGAATTTGATTATCATTCCATCCCATAGTATGCCCACATATATGAGAGAAACCTCATGGCCATGAGTTTGTATCTTTATAAATTAAGATTAAATTCAATGTTTGTTCAGAAGTTCCTTTTATCCTTTTAATTTGATTTGATTAAATACACTTGACACAATTTGATATTATATTTTATTATTTAAAAAATCAATGTTTTCATTTTTATTGTTTGTAATCAAATTCAAATAAGTGTTTTTTCATGTTATAGAAAACCAATTGTAATATAATTCATTTGGTATAGTAAAGCATAAAAAATAATATTGTAGGTGCTTGAATGTTGCCTTCAATATTATTCAATTTCCAAAAAAGAAGAAAAACTTGATTAAAGAAAAATTTCGCTATAACCTAATCATATAAAAACCTAATAAAATTGTATGATTTATTGCAAGCTCAAAGATTAAAAGTTACACAATAATCGTGAATTAGTTCTAGACCCACAAATTTGACCTTTCATAGATGAAAAATCAAACAATGTTAGCAATACAAATACAATATTTCCCAATTTTCTTTTGATATTAAAAGCAACCAAAATAGGGTAGTTGGGCCAGAGAGAACAACAAGTGGCAAAGCCTCTTATAAAAGATCAACAAAAAGAATAAAACCATCACAAAGGCACCTTAGCTAATACCCTTCTTTAACATAAAAAAAATTCACCTTAGAGATAAAGCCATCCAAACTAAACTACTAACCAGAGAAAAATAGTAGAACTAGAGAGTATCCATTAACAATAAATTACTATAAGTTTTAAAGAAACTATTATGAGTTAACAATAATCATAAGTCGCACATGGTAGAAAGACCATCTTGACAAAATAGGAGAAAATAAGACTCAATAACGAGCCCTTAATTCTCCTTAGCTTTTGGGGACTTTGGTTTACATAGAAGTTTTTGAATCCAGTGGTGAGGAATCTATAGAGATGCAAGGAACTATTCTCATCTCTATCATCCATTCCTTTTTCCTTTTCCTACTGGAGGAGGTGGAGGGTGGTAGTTGTAGAGTACACCATGTTGATAGAGAAAATGGTAAGGGAGGTGAGCTTCTTGTCCAAATCAAAGATCATCCTATTCATTTTATAAACCTTCTTCCAAAGGCTCTTTAGCTACTCCTCCAATATTCCAACATCTCAATCTTTGACATTATCTTACACATAAGGCACATCCCACATAGAGGGGGATAACTCAAGAAATTTCTTTCTAGTGGTGGTAGGCTTACAGGAAGAGGAGATAGAGGTACTCTTTTCTACTTAGGTAAGGGGGAAGGTGGTCATCATGGTGGAGGTTGTTGGAAATGAAGAGTGTAACTAAGAGGGAAGGGGTGAATCAATTATCACAAAAATAATTCTCGGTCCCTAGATGTCAATTCAAACTTTTCACTAGTCATGCATTACTTTCCAGCTCGGTTATAACTAATTCAATGCTAAAACTCAATTAGCAAAGTATTCATGTGAACATTAAATTATTTTAACTTTTAGTGACTTAGTTGTAGAAACATAAATCATTAAGCAAATAACATAAACACAAATGACACCAAGATTTAATTTTGAAACCCAATTTGGGAAAAACCACCTTTCAACTAGTCACAATAATTTTCACTCTTCTGAAGTGAGCTTTGTTAGGAGCCAACCCTGTTAAAGGCTACGATACATAATGTTAAGTATGACCTTGTTAGAGGATTTGGATCACCCCGTTAGGAGTGACCTAGTTAGAGGTCTTTAGACACTTCAATCTTGAAATGTCACTTTGTTAAAGGATTTACAAAATGACTATTAAGTCAACTCTGTTAAGAGATTTATTTATTGCTACAATGGTTAGAAGGTAATAACAATTTAACCTAATTTATAAAGCAACTTCCTTTACAAATTCAGATCTTTGTTCTAGCTTAAACTCTAGATCCTTACTGATCAAAATATTCTTTGCAACTCATCTTTCACACTTTCTTACTCTACCTTCTCTCAGATATCCATCTTATTTCACATCTTACAACTTGTACCTTTGATCCTCTTAACTTGACCTTTCTTATATATCATAAGCTCAACTTGAATACCCTTCCAAATAATCGATAAACATCCAAATAGTTGGCCTCAATCAATTAAATATTAGACAATTTTTATTTTATTGTCACTCGGTCAATACTTGGATTGAACGCTTGGTTAATACTGAAAGTCCTTTGATGCCTAACCAATCAATTAAAACTACAAGAAATATGTCCTTCATTAACCAACTACTCAGTTAATATTGAAATTTCTTCTTTACCCAACTACTTGGTCAAAACTAAAATATGCAAGGTTAATACTACAAACACTTCATTGCTCAGTTAATATTGACATTTGTGTAACATGAATGACAACATACAATTGAAGAATTGTTTCTAGAAAATTCCCTCTTTGGAATTTATGGCAACTCAAAATGTCAACATAAACTTATAAAAGTATGAGTAATTAGGTAGTATCCTTAGCTTCATTCTAATTCTTATCCATACCAACTCCCTTTGTGATTCTCCTGGATTTGTCTCAGTTGCTTCCAAATTGAATTCTCCCTCTTTCATTTTTCATCAATTTGCTATGGAACCCTATTATTTTCTCTCTCTTTTTTGTAGATTCTATCAACTAAAGAAAAACTCTCCCTCCTTTTTGACTTCAATTATCCCTTGCAACTCTCCCTTGTTGACACTACCAAACTCTCTCTCTTTGACATCAAATGCCAAAGGATACAAACTTTGAAGTTGTTATGTAGATTTTATACTGATTCATATACAATATGCTATGTATTTCACACCTAAAGTGTGACAAACTTTATCAACTTGATAGATCTTCAGTTGACCTTGGTTGATGCATCACTATCTTTTGCTTTAGTGAGTATCAGATAGGGGAATAACTCCCAGTTTACCTCTTAGATACATAAATGCATCCTTAGGTAAATCCTTAGTAAATATATCTACTATCTTCTCCTTGGTGTTCACATATTCTAATCTCATCTCTTTGTCTTGAACCAATTCCCTTAAGAAATGATACTTGGTTTTGATGTGTTTTGTCTTTGTGTGCATTGCTAGATTTTTGGATATATTGATTGCACTTATGTTATCATAGTAGATAACCACTAGTTCCTTGATTTCCTCCTTCATACCCAACAATAATTGCTTGATCCATATTACATTAGAACAATTGACTATTGCAACAACATATTATGCCTCTGTTGTTGATTGAGAAATACAATTATGTTTCTTTCTTGTCTAAGACACTAGTCTCTTTCCAAGAAAGAATGCTCCTCCACTAGTACTTTTTCTATCATCAATACTTCCTGCCCAATCTGCATCAATATATGTTCTTAACTTAAGATTTCCTCTTTCTTATACCATAAACCATATCCTTTAGTCCCTTTTTGGTACCTCATAATTCTTTTTACTGCCATCATATGATTCTCATTAGGATTTGCAGAAAACCTTGCAACTATGCCAACTGCAAATGCAATATCAAGTCTAGTGTGTACTACATACTGAAGTTTCCCAATCATTTATTTGTAGGTAGTCTAATTTGCCTCCTTTGAATCATCATTCTTTGAGAGTTTATATCTAGTGGACATAGGTGTTCCAAATAGTTTTGAATCTTCCATTCCATGTGCTTTCAGTGTTTCCTTGATGTACTTTAATTGAGCGATGAATATGTCATCCTTCATTTGATGAAGTTGTAGACCGACAAAGAATTTAATATCTCCAAACATAGACATTTCAAATTATTTCCTTATTTCTTTAGCAAATGACTTGCATAACATCTAATGTCCTCCAAATATGATATCATCTACAAATATTTATGCTAGTAGTTTCTTGTCTTGTGGTCCTTCCTTTATATACAAATTACTATTATAATTTGTCTTTTCAAAATCAATTCTTACTAGATATCCATGCAACCTTTCATACCATGCTCTAGGAGCTTGTTTTAGTCCATATAAAGCTTTATGAAGTTTACAATCCATGTTTCTTTTGCTTGGATCAATGAAATCTTTAGGTTGTTCAATGTAGAATTCTTATTCTAGGACTCCATTCAAGAAAGCTGATTTAACATACATATGATATACTTTGAATCCCTTTTGTGCTACATATGCTATAAGTATTTTGACTCCTTCAAACCTTGAAATAGTGGAAAATGTTTACCCATAGTCAATACCTTCTTCTTGAGCATAACATTTTCATACTAACATTTCCTTGTTCCTTGTTACTTCTCCTTTCTTATTCAACTTATTTCTGAATATCCATTTTGTACTAATCACATTCTTATTCTTAGGTCTAGGTACAAGAGACTGGGTTTTATTCTTTTATATTTTTTCAATTTCTTCTTTGATTGCTTCTATCCAACTTTGATTTTATCAAGCATCTTTTACAGATCTAGGTTCAAATTCACTAAGAAAACATGTACCTTTCAATTTTTTCCTTGTCAGTATGCCTTATATTTCTCTTCCAATTATTTCTTCAGGTGCATGATGTCTTTAGACATATTTTGCAAGTCTTGGATCTTCCTTTCTTGATTCTAAACTTAGTTCACTTGGTTCTTCATAATCTTCTACCTTTTTCTCAAGATCTTCTGGTTGATCTAACTATAACTCAGGTTCCTCTAACTATGACTCAAGTTGCACTACTTGTGACTTGGGTTACACTGTCTATGGCTACAACTCAAGTTGAATTGTCTATGACTGAAGTGCCTTTGTTTGTGACTCGGTTTGAACTGCTAGTGACTTGCTAGGTTCAATTTTATGTTGATTGGTTTCAACTATTTGTGGCAAAGACTCACATTCCTCCTCATAGTAAAAAAAAACTTTACGTAGTCTTCAGGCTCATTGTTTTGTTCTTCACTTCTTTCTACAAACTCATAAATCTTCACATGTGCACTCTCTATGACTTTGTGAGTAATAAGATTCAAACATTTGTATGCCTTACTTTTATTGGAGTACCCTAGGAATATACCTTCATCACTTATTGCATCAAGTTTTCCTTTCCTCACATCTTTCAAGATATAACATTTGCTTCCAAATACTTTGAGATAACAAACATTAGGCTTGTACCCATACCATAATTCATAAGGTGTTTTGTTTGTATCTTTCTTTAGTTGAACTCGATTTAGTGTATCAACTATTGTGTTGATTTCTTCTCTCTAGTATTTTAGTGCAACATTCTTTTTCAGTCATTAGTGTTCTTACACATTCCATGATGGATATGTTCCTTCTTTTTCCAATACCATTTTGTTTTGGAGTTTTAGGTGTTGATACCTCTCTTTTAATTCCTCTTTCATTTCATAACTCATTGAATTCATTTGAGATGAATTATCATCCTTTGTCCAATCTCAATCATTTTAGATTCTTCCTTGTTTTGTTCTCAACTCTAGCCAAATACCATTTGAAATTTTGGAAAGCATCATATTTTTCTTTTAAAAACATTAGAGACATCTTTCTAGAATAATCATCAACAAATAGAATGAAATATATGTCTCTATAGTATCTTTCTATACCCATTGGCCCTAAAAGATTTGTATGAACTAGTTCCAAAACTTCTAGGACTTACTTTTGAAACTCCTTTTACTCATCTTTCCAATTTGACATTATTTGCACATGCCCATCTCATGTTTCTTCAGATAAGGTATGCTTCTTACTCTTTTGTTCTTGCTTATGGTAACTAGGTTATCAAAGTTAACATGACACATCCTTTTATGCCATAACCAACTTTGTTCTTGTTGAAAATAATTATTCAATTGTATATTTTCTTTGATGTTACACAAAATTTCAAGCCTTTATCGAGAAATTAGTGTTAGCTGAGCTCACTTGGGCATTGAAGATAGTTTCCAGTGTATGTCAAACATTCCAGTAATAACCAAGTTTAGAGTTAGTATCTACCAAGCTTACTCAGACATCAAAGGAAATCTAGTGTTAACCAAGTTCACTCAGTTACCAAAGGAAAGTTGGCATGAAACCAATGTTAACTGAGCTCACTCAGTTACCAAAGAAAGTTGGAAAATTCCAGTTTTAACCAAGTTTACTCAGTTACTAGAGGAAAGTCTTCTCTAAGTTAGTGTTGATTGAGTTGGGTTGGCTAACGAAGGATTTCGTTGTGACAACATATTGAGTCTGATGGATTTATTTGTTAGTTCTAGCTAACTCAAGGGTTGATTATTGATTGTTTAAAAGTTTATTTCAAGCTGACTTGAAAAGGAAAATCATATAAGGTCAAGTTGAGGATTAAATGTGAACATATGTGGAATAAAAGAAGATGAATTAAGGAAGTGAATTAGAAGGATATCTGGAAGAAGACAAAGTATTCAAATTAGCCGAGCTGCAAAAGAATATTATGATCAAGGAGGATCAAGTAATCAAGTCAGAAAAAAGATCTAAAATCAAAAAAAAATAGTTGCATCAACAATCATGTCAAGTCATTGTCACTCTCTAATAATTGTAGTAGTTAATAATATCTCCTAACAAAGTTAGCCTAACAATTATTTGGAAAATCCTCTAACAAGGTGGCATTTCTAAAGTGAAGTGTCACACCTAACAGTGTGTTTTGTAACCTTTAATAGGGTCACACCTAACAGTGTGTTTTGTAACCTTTGATAGGGTCACACCTAATAGGGCTCATTTTAGGAGAGTGAAAAACAATAACTATTTGCAATTGGTGGTTTGCCCAAATTGGGTTTCCATGTTAAATCTTGGTGTCTCATATGTTCATGTTATTTTCTTTATGGTTTTGCAACTAAGTTAATTAAAGTAAATCACATTTAATATCTTAAGATCTTCATATTCAATGTTTACCGAGTGACAATAACTTTTAGTGTAAACCAAGCCATGTTGTGTTAACTGAGTGATCCTGTGCTAATCGAGTTATAGTAGTATATTCAGTTTTAGCAGAATTTTGGTTTTGTATTGTATTGACATCTTAAGGGACTTAGATTTATTTGTGTGGTAACTAATTCACCCTTCCCCTCTCAATTATTCCTTTACATTTCCAACAATTGGTATCAGAGTTGTTGGTTCTTACATATAAGGTTTCAAGGACCTAAGCTAAAGATCAAGATGTCTTATAGAAGGGAAATTCCTAAGTTGAATAGAGATAACTTCAAAGCATGGCAGGAACTCATGAAGCTGCATTTGGTAACCATTGGAGACTTAGGCTTGAAATACCTAGAGAACAAGTATGTGGTACCTACTACAACTTTGACTATGGAACAAATTATAGAAAAGAAGAATCATAACATAATGATGATTGACATTGCCTTTACTCTCAATTATGTTGAATTTGATGAAGTCAAATATTGTCCTACTACTCATGAATTTTGGATCAAGTTGAAAGATATGTATGGAGGAGATGATAATGTGAGGAGAGCTAAGGCAAAAAGTCTAAGAGGTAAGTTTGATCAAATAAAGATGAGAGAAGATGAAAACACTGCAAAATATAGTGAAAGAATAAAAGCAAGTGTAAGTGCAATAAGAGCCTTAGGAGGAAAATTTAATGATGTGACAGTGGTAAGAAAGGTACTCATAACTCTTCTTCTTGTTTATGCAATTAGAGTTTTTATCTATTCAAGAAATGAGATGTGATCCTAAAAATAACATAACTTTGGATGCACTAGTGGGAAGGTTAATAGCCTTTGAGTTAGACAATTTTGATAACTATGTTCCTAACTCTAGTAGCATAGAGTCTACATTTCAAACTAAGCTTTCACTCAAAACAAAAGGTGGAAATTCTAAAGGCAAACAATCTAAAAGTGAAGAGGAAGATGACTCTAATGATGATCTTGAAACCATTGAAGCCCTACTTGGAAGAAGATTCCCTAAAGGCAAAAGAAAGTACTAAGGAAAAATACTTCTAATCTATTTTTTTTCTAAAGAAGTTGGTCACATTGCTGCAAGGTGTCCAAATAAAGAAGGCAAATAAGAAAAGAAGTATAACAAGTACAAAGGCAAGAAATATTTCAAAAGATACAAAGATAACAAAGACAAAGGTAAGAAATCTTGTTACACGGCTAAAGACTCAGATAGTAGTGATGATGATGAAATGGCTTACATTGCTATTAAAGATGAATCAGATGATGAAAATGATAAGATGACCCTCATTTCTCATATTAGCAAGAATGACACATGAATCATAAATAGTGGTTGTTCTCACCACATGACTGGTGATAAAACAAAATTTGAGAACTTGGTATACTATGATGGTGGAGTGTTAGATTTGGAAATGATGAACCATATTATGTAAAAGGAAAAGGTTGCATTGCATTGACCACTAAACTCAGATGTGATAATGCATGCTAGGTCGAAGGACTAAAACATAATCTACTTAGTGTGGCACAATTGAACAACATTGGGTTCAAGGTAGAATTCATGAATGGAAAGGCCAAGTTGTTGGATGGGAAAGGAAATTTGGTTAGGACTGGCAATAAAAAAAAAGGTAATCTATTCTATCTTGATTTAACTAAAATTTCATGTTTCCTAGCTCAAGTAGAGGAAAGTTGGTTATGGCATAAAATATTGTGTCATGTGTTTTGATAACCTGGTCAAGATAAGCAAGAACATAAGAGTGAGAGGCATTCCAAGCCTAAAGAAACCTGACATGAGCATGTATAAGAATTATCAAATTGGGAAGATGGTAAGACAAGCTTCAAAAGCAAGAATTATCATTCTGAAGAAGTTATGGAGTTGGTTCATACAGACCTTTGTGGACCTATTGGCATAGAAAGCTACTATAGAGTTAAGTACTTTATTTTGTTTGTTGATGATTATTTTAGGATGATGACAATAATGTACTTGAAAGATAGATCTAAAACTTTTCAAAAATTCAAGTGGTATTTGGCTAGAGTAGAAAAAGAAATGGGAAAGAAACTAAACTGTCTAAGGTCAAACAAAGGAGGTGAATTCATCTCAAATGAATTCAATGAATTATGGAATGATAGAAGAAGAAGAAAATGGAAACAAAATGGCATAGTAGGAAGAAGAAATAGATCAATTATAGATTGTGCAAGGACATTGATGATAGAGAAAAATGTTCCAATCAAATACCAGAAGAAAGCAATCAACACAATAGTTCATACCTTGAATTGACTTCAACTAAAGAAAGCTTTAGAGAAAAAACCTTATGAACTATGGTATGGATATAAACCTAATGTCTATTATTTTAAAGTATTTGGAAGCAAATGTTTTTGATTAGATAAATAGGTTTTACAAGGAACCTAAAACTCGAAAGTTAGTACATAAGAAGGCTGATAATAAGTGTGACAGCCCAGCCAAAAAAGTATAAGTTCAAAGGTTGATAATAAGCATTAAGCCCAGCCAAAGGAAAGAGTATTGAGAAAAGACCAGGAAAAGGAAACTATCAAAGCCACGCCCAAAAGCCAAAACAAAAAGCCAAAAGACAGCGATAAACAAAAGAACAGGCAAGAGTTATTCCTCATTCTTTCGCTCCAGATCATGCATCACCTGAGCAGCCTCAAAGGCCTGTTGATTCTCCTCCATTTCCATCTATTGCACCCTTTGATTCCCCTAGTCCTAAGTAGGAGTGGAGTTGTCCTTTGCAGGGCCATCCTCCATTCTGGCCTCATCCCTGTCATTTCCATCCTCATCATCGTGCATTTCTCTGTCTTTGATCCAGCCCATGAGAGAGATGATGTTGTTGTTGATGGAGCTTAACAAGGAAAACATCTGATTCGCAAGGTTGTGATTGTAGTTTTCTAGATTGTGTATCCTCTGTTCAGCCAGAGTGAGCCTATCAGCCAAATCTGTCCTCCTGTTGGCATCCATTCCTTTCCTTGTTGCCTCAATGTGTTTCACCTGGTCTTTAACCTCCTCAAGCTCATGGAAAAGCCATTTGATTGATTTGAAATTATTAATCATGCTATTGCAAGCAATTATTTAAAAAATTCATCCCTGTCTCCCTAGCTCTGTCCGAAATAGCCACAATCGCCGGATCAATTAATTCTTCCAACCGCTGCTCTTCTTGATTATCCACTAGGATTTGGGGATTCATTACCTCCCTAAAGATTCCCATTTTGGCGGTCTTGAAATTGAAATTAATGCATACTTTCCTCCTGTCATTGGTCTGCACTTCCCCTTCTACATACCCAGCTTTCTCCTCTTTCTGCTCCTCAGGATGGAGATGGACAGGAGAAAGGGGCAACACAGACATCTCCTCATATTGAGAGTGCACATCCTCCAGACTCTCCCTCTTGCACTTCTTCCTTCCACTATCCACCTTTGTTTCCTCTTGCATCTCCTTCACCACCTCCTCAGACTCCAGATCCTCCTCATCGTCGTTGTTTCCCTCCTTAGCCTTGTCAGCCTGCTTCTGCCCGAGATCCCTAGGGCTTTTTCTGATTGGGATTATGGGGGAGGGGGATTTTTTAACAAGGTAAGTTGCAACTTTCCCTAAAGAGGAGATCTCGCCTTTCTCAGAACTGAGGCTTTGAATGTCATCCAAGTCAGAGGAGTAACTGGAACTTCCAGACTCCATAGTCTCTGTAGGGGGGGCATTGCTAATAGTCTAAACTTTGAAGTGCTCATGGATAAGTAGCAGCAGCCCCTCATGTAGAGCTGAGTTTGCAATGGGCTTCTTTTTGAAGCTATCCATCACCTTACTCATAGAGGTTAACAGATAAAAAGGAAAATAAATTCTAGTTTTCTTCCAGAAATGATTTAAAATAACAAAGTGGTGGGTACAGGCTCTATCAAACCTTGGGTCCAAAGTGATATACTCAATAACAACTTTCAGCACATACCTCCACCGCTTCTTCATGGAGTCGAGGACATAGTAGGTGTCAATTTTTTTTAACTCCTTCAATTCCTTCTAACTCTCCACAAAATCCCTAACTGCATTGGCTGAGAGCTTCTTATCCCTAAAGAATTTGAAACCCTCAATAGGGATCTCGATGATAGCCGCAATCACCTCCTCCGTTATTCGGAAGTGGATGCCATTAACCTTAACCCTTCCATCTTTCCAGGACCCCACCATACTGTTAGTCACCTCCTGATCAAAACCATGCAGCTTCATGAGATACTTGGTTACCCCACCCTCATCCAACTTTTCCCAAACTTTCAGCCTGCTTCTCCATTTCTCAAAGTCCCCCACTGGCTCCTTTCTGCATCTCTCACCCACCATCTCCTCGCTCTACACACCCGCTTTACTCATAAGCTCTTCACTATGAGACTGGAAAGGACCGCCGAGATTAAGCAAGGAGTAGAGAAAAATAACTCTATTGTTGCCCCTGAAATGATTGCAATAAACAACCCACAAAGCATGGCAATTAATCAATGAAGGATATCTGCATTTACGAATTCCCAATTTTCTATTATGAAAAGTACCCATATATCTTAACCCTTTCTTATTCATAATTACAACTTGATATCCTTCGTACTTCCTTGGATTTTCTCCAAGTCGATCAGACACTTGACGTCTGTCGACAAAGAAGTTTTAGGAAGCCAAGTCATTTTTTGGTCTATACCGACCCCTATATTTGCCAACCTGTCGGCAACCGAGTTTGCTTCTCGAAAAGTATGGGTGACATGGAATTTTTTGAATTTGGCAAGGGTCTCTCTCATCTCATTGATAAGATTTACAATCATCCAAGATGGATATGAATTGCCATTGATGCACTTAATAATGTTATTCGAGTCCCCTTCCAGCCATAAATTAGTGACCCCAATTTCAAAAGCTAGTTTAACTGCATTGCACGCGGTGTTGGCTTCTACAAAATGATTTGTTTGGAAACCCAACGGGAGAGTAAAAGTTGCAATACTATCTCCATTTTCATTTCTAACCACACCTCCACTACCCAAGGATCCAAGGTTGCCCTTGGAGGCTCCGTCGAAGTTGGCTTTGTGCCAGCCTTCAAGGGGGAGGTGCCACTTGGCTTCCTATCTTTTTCTCATTTTGTCTTTTACCTTCTCCTTTTTCCTGCCTCCTGTCTCAAAAGCTCCCCCCTTCCTCATGGAAAAATTTTCCTTTATGTTACTGAAGATCTTCCTTCCAACAACCAAAGCTGGCTCCTCCTTGTCTCTGAAAATCTGATTGTTTCTCTCCTTCCATATACTCCAACAAAAATGGGGCAGCAGCTAGGAGCTGATTTCCTTCAAGGCATACCCGTTGAACATACCTTGCCATTGGTAGAAAAAGTCTAGGAGGTTGGAAGGAATGCACCAGCTATGGTCAAGGTCCTGGGTGAGGAAGTCCTAGACTGTTCTGGAGTAAGAGCAAAGAACGAACAAATGATTGCTTGTCTTTGACTCGTCTTTGCATAAAACACATCTGTTGGGCATGATATGACCTCTTTTAATGAGATTTTCCTAAGTGAGATTTTTTTCCTAAAGTGCCAACCAAAAAATCATGTTGACTTTTGGCATTAGGCCCGGGAGCCAGGCCCTCGACCAAGGGGGGGACACATTTGTACTCCATAAAGTAGAGTACCCAGAGGCAACCGAATAGAGCCCATTGGCATTATCCCTCCAAACCAGTTCATCCTTGTTGGTGCTAAGGGATAAGGAATTAAGCATGATCATAATTGGCTTAAGTTCCTTTGAGATAATAGAAAGGTCCTTCCGTCCCTGTTCAGTCCTATAGTTACTAACTTTGTGCCCAAAAAGGTTGATGCAATCATTAGCCCAAACATCATGGCTAGGGTTATTAATGAGTGGGCCCTAAGAAAGCCAGATGTCCGACCAGAATAGAATGTTCTCCCCATTTCCTAGCTTCCAGGAGACCTTAGAGTTAGCCAAATCCCTGGCTTTTAAGAAGCCATTCCAAACAACTGAGCCTCTGGGTAAATCCTCACAGAAAAGAGTGAACTAAAAAGAGGGCGTTTTTATATACTTGTTCACCATAGTGTCTCTCCATTCCCCTATGCTACTAAAGATGTGCCAGATTTTCTTTTCCAGGAGGGCCTTGTTGATATGAGTGAGCTTCCTGATCCCCAGACCCCCATTCTTTTTAGGGAGACAAACTTTGTCCCAAGCAACAAGGGGGTACCTTTTATTCCTATCAGTTCCCATCCATAAAAAATCCCTTTGGATTTTCTCCATTCTCTAGGCATATTTTCCAGGTATGGTGAAAAGGTTCAGGGCATATATTGGCAGGTTTTGAAGGATGGATTTAACCAGTTGACATTTTCCAACTTGGCTGAGAGAGGCTCCTTTCTAGCCAGCTAGATTCTTACTGAACCTATCCAAGATGTTGTTCTAGAAGGAATCGGAGGGGGTCGTGCCCAAGGGGAGACCAAGGTAGGTAGAAGGAAGCTTCCCCACCTAACAACCCAGGATTCTGGAGATTCTCTGTTGTCTTCCCTCCAGAGTGTTGATAAAGAAAATAGAGCTTTTGTCCCAATTGATGAGTTGCCCCAATGCTCTGGAATAAGTGTCCAAAGTGTCTTTCAAAGCCTTGGCCTCTCTGACCGAAGCCTCTCCTCCCATAATGGTATCATCAACAAATTGTTGATGCGTGAAGGGGGTGCATTTGGAAGAAGGTTTAAAGCCTTTGATCCTCCCATCTTTCTTCTTCTTCTCCATGAGTCTGCCAATACATTCTGCCAGGATGATGAAGAGAATCGATGATAGAGGATCCCCTTGACAAAGGTCTCTAGTAGGTTTGAAGAAATCAGAGGGGCATCCATTCTCTAAAATAGCTAGCGAGGGGGTGGTGACCAGCTGGGAAATTAGCTTGCAAGATTTGACATCAAAGCCAAAAGCCTTCAACACCAACTCCACAAAGGACCAATCCACCCAGTCATAAGCTTTAGACATGTCAAGTTTGAGTAACATCCATTCTCTCTTACCAGCTTCCATAGAGTGAATCACTTCATGCACCATGATAATCAAATCTAAAATCTATCTTCCCGGGACAAAACCAGATTGTTGTTAAGAGATAATTAGGGGGAGGAGCTTAAGTAGCCTCATAGTGAGCACTTTCTAGATGATCTTATAAAATAATTTGCATAAGCTAATGGGTCTAAACTTATCCAGAGTGTCAGCCCCTGGCACTTTGGGAATAAGAACTAAGAAAGTGGAGTTGATTTCCTTCAGAATGCTTCTGGCTCCAAAGAACTCCTGAACCACCTTAACAACATCCTTCATAATGACAGGCCAGTACATTTGGAAAAAGAAGGTAGGAAAACCATTAGGTCCAGGTGACTTATCTGCCAGAAGAGAAAAAAGAACTTCTCTCAGTTCAGAATCTGAAGGAATGGCCCAGATCAGATTATTATGGTGCGGTTGGAGGATTTGAGGGATATAAGAGAAAATGTCATCCTCGTCCACCTTAGAGAGAAAAGGATCCCAAGAAAGAAGGGAGGAGAATAAAGAGACAACTTCAAGTGAAATATCATCTTCCTTAGTTAGCACACCCTGGTCTTTCTTCAGGCCAGAAATCCTGTTGTTAGCTCTATGTTTAAGTGTGGATAAATTAAAGAACTTCATGTTCTGGTCTCCTTCCTTGAGCTAGTTGATTCTAGATCTTTTCCTCAAGAACTTTTCCTCTTTACTAATGATGTCATGTAAATCAAATAGGATGGACAGCTCTACTTCTCTACTCGAGGCATCATACCCATTTTCCTGAATGGAGGCTTGGATGGAAGAGATATTAGAAGAAAGGTCCTCTTTCATAGAGATTAAATGACCAAAATCTGACTTATTCCAAGCTTTTAACATCCTTTTAACATTACTGAGTTCTCTGGCTACCTTGAACATAGTAGTGCCTTCCACATCTATGCTCCACCAGCCCTTAGTTCTCTCTAGTAGGTCAGGGCAGGAGGTCCACATTTTCTCGAAACGAAAGGGAGGAGGTATATAGGGGTCAAAAGGGACAATTGAGTGGGAGATGGGGGAGTGGTCAGACCCATTTCTTGGAAAAAGAGCTAATTTACAGGAAGAGGACTACAACCAATCAGGAGAAATGAGGGCTCTATCCAGTCTAACTTGAATACACTCCTTACCTAAGCGTTTATTGGACCAAGTAAAGTCACCACCCATAAGGTCCAGATCTAGAAAGGCCAAATCATTGATAAAGTTAGAAAGATCATGCTTGCTATCCTAGTCCTAAGGCAGACCACCCTTCTTCTCCTTATCTAGAAGAGGGGTATTGAAATCTCCCATAATGATGCCTTTTTTCAAGTTGCTATTTTGAACCAACCCTTCTACTCTGGACCAGTAGGATTTTCTTTCTCGCTTGTTGTTGGGGGCATAAATGTTGGGCAAGAACCAAAATTCATTGGAATGAATATTGTACACTTTACAAAATAGAATGTTACTAGCATTGGAAACTGATTCCACCCTGAAAAGTTTTGACTTGTATAAAGTTAGCAGGCCCCCAGAGGCTCCATCAAAGTCTACAGCCTCACCGCTCATCATGTTACTGAACTCTATGTTTCTCAAAGAATCCTTTTTCATTTTTGTTTCTTGGATCATCAAAATAGCTAGTCTCTAGTCTCTAATCAAATTCCTAATGATTTCCTATTTATGGGCGCCATTTAGGCCCCTAATATTCCATGAGATGATCTTCATTTTTTACTGTTGGAAAATTCCTTCAGGGTGCTTTGGCACCCATTCTCCAAACACCTTCTAGTCTCCTCTTCTCTGGACTCCCTTTCTGATTTCCTGCTTGCTTTGGTTGTAGAGCCCACATTTGGTTTGCAATTGCTCCTAGTCACCGCCAGAGAAGCCTTGGACAGATCTCTGATTTGATTCTTCCTAAGTATCTCTTCCTTCTTTTCAAAATTCAAGGATCTAGAAGCCTTATTAGCATTCCTTGGGGTGCTGCGAAGATCAACCCTTTAGTCCTGATCTTTCACCAAATCCTCCTTATTTCCTATTCTGGTCAGTGCATCTTTGGTGGAGACCAAGTTTTCCTCTAGGTCCTGGAAGATGATAATTTCCTTATTATCTCTTTCCTTGATCTCTTCCGTGGAGCCCAGAACCGGCTGCTCCTCTCTACGGGGAAAGTCCAAACTAGCCTCTTGAAGACCTTTCTGCGAGACACCCTTAACTTCCTCTTCACCAAGATTGAGGGTCCTTTCCTTGACCTGATCATCCCCTAACGGCTGGGGTTTGGTTAAAGGTAAAGAGGAACTGGGTTTGAGTAACTCTCCTTCTTTACTTGTCTTTCCTTGAGGTTCTTGGTTTGTCCTCTTTAGGGCTTCTGTTGCATCCTGGGTCTTTGTAGATAGGTCCTTCTGGCCTTGTGTAGTGGTCTTTTTTTTCCAAACTTTCTTCATCCTCTGTTGAGAAGAAGAAGGGGGGTTCTACTTTCTATTCATCTTAGATTTTTTGCACTGAAATGCCTTATGACCGATTTTTAGATAGTGAAAACACTCAAAAGGAACACTTTCAAAGTCCAGCTGGTGGATATGGGTACCAAGTTTGGACTAAAAACAAACCACTTTGGGCATATCCTCCCCTTACCTTACTCCAACGTAGATCCTCGCATAAGTCAACGTACTCTTCGATGCAGTGATTGGGTCAATGGAGAGAAGCTCTCTGAAAGAGCTGGCCACTCCCTTGAAGACATCCTCATTCCAGAACTCCAAAGGTAGCTCTGGGAGTCTGACCCATACCGAAGCTTGCTAGAGGAAAGCTTTGTTTAAGTCCAATTGGGATGACCATCTCTGAAGCATGAGGGTGGCCCTTCCAAAGCTCCAGGGACTTTCACACAGAATGTCAGCCATGTCCTCTTGATAAGTGAACTCAAAAGAAAGAAAACCCTTAGCCATTGCTATGATAGAGACCTGACCTTTCAAGCTCCATTTTTTTAGAGTATAGGCCTGGACCACATCAATATTTGGTCTTGGGCCAATAAACTTTTCGACAAGTGTTGAGGCCGTAGAGGCAATGCTGTGATCAACAATCTCGTCTGGAATAGTGATCGTGCAAGATCCCTTTTCTAGACCTGACACAACTTTAACTAGAGGGAAAGAGGATTTACCTAATGGATTGACTCCAAAGAGTGAGGCCCAACGCTTTGGGAGAATCCTTGGAATGTCCTCACATGGGTCCCCATCTCCTAACTCCTCCCCAATGCCTACCTGGATCCCCTCTTGCATGCCTGGTGATCGAGGTCCACCTCCCTGTGAATTCCTACCTGTGTCCAAATTTGAAATTTGAACTTGTGCTCTCACTCTCGCTCCCATGATTGTATAATTCGAAAATTTTATTAACCCTTGGTTGTAAGCACTATAGGCAAGAAGCTCCACTATTTCACCAAGGGTCAATGGAAAACATTCTCAATTAAGATCCACAGTAGAGAATGGCCCTATGGGGACTTGAACCTTGGTTGTAGGCCCTACAGGCAAGAAGCCCCACCATTTCACCTAAGGAACAAGCCCAAAATTTTTATTAACCCTTGGTTGTAAGCACTACAGGCAAGAAGCCCCACTATTTCACCAAGGGTCAATGGAAAACATTCTCAATTAAGATCCATAGTAGAGAATGGCCCTGTGGGGACTTGAACCTTGGTTGTAGGCCCTATAGGAAAGAAGCCCCACCATTTCACCTAAGGAACAAGCCCATTTGGAAGCAAATGTTATATCTTAAAAGAGATAAGGAAAGGAAAATGTGATGTGAAAAGTGATGAAGGTATATTCCTAGGATACTCCAACAAAAGAAAAGTATACAAATGTCTAAATCTTGCTACTCACAAGGTTATAGAAAGTGCACATGTAAAAATTGATGAGTTTGCAGAAAAGAGTAAAAAACAAAGCAAAAAAGAACCTAAAAACTATAGAAATTTGTCTACTATGAACCTGATATTTTACTTGAAGTTCAAGCTAACACATTTGGAATTCAACAGTCTACACCACCTGAGTCCCCAAAATCTCCAATTCAATTCAAGTTGTAGCTAGTGAAACCTGAGTCACAGTCAAAGAGACCCGAGTCTTTGTCAGAATGACTCGAGTTTTAGCTAGTGGAAACCAAGTCATAGTTTGAAGGACCTAAGTCAAAGATAGTGAGACTTGAGCATGATTCAGTTGATCATTTTGAGCATGGTGAACCGAGTCAAATAAAAAAAGGAACATGTACTTGCTAGATATGTCATAAGGTATCATGCACCCGAGCAGATCATTGGAGATTAGGCAAAAGGAACAATGACAAGGAACAAACTAAAAGGTACATGTTTGCTTACTGAGTTTGAACCTAGAATTGTTAAAGATGCATTAGTCAATGAAAGTTGGATTGAGGCTATGAATGAAGAGATTGAAAAAATTGAAAGAAACAAGACTTAGACTCTTGTTCCTAGACCCAAGAACAAAAATGTAATTGGCAAAAAATGTGTATTTAGAAATAAGTTGAATGAAGATGGAGAAGTATCAATTGGAGAGATCAAATTTTTTGTTGGCTTACAAATTCAATAGAAGAAAGATGTAATCAAGGAGATATTGAAGAAGTTTGGAATGGAGGATTCTAGACCAGTTAGAACACCTATGTCTACTGGACACAGGATTTCCAAAAATGATGATTCCAAAGAGGTAGATTAGACTACATATAGATCAATGATTAGAAAACTTTGATATGTTGTGCACACAAGACTTGACATTGCACTAGTAGTTGGTATGGTGACAAGATTCTCTACTAATCCAAAAGAAAATCATATGATGGCAATAAAAAGAATCACAAGGTATTTAAAAGGTACAGAAGATTATGGTTTGTGGTATAAGAAAGGAGGCAACTTTGAATTGAATGCCTTCATTGATGCTGATTAGGCAGAAAGTATTGATGATAGGAAAAGAACTAGTGGTGAAGCATTCTTTCTTAGAAAGAGGCTAGTGTCTTGGACAAACAAAAAGTAGAATTGTATCTCCCAGTCTGTAATAGAAGCAAAATATGTTGCAACAATAGTCAATTGTTCCAACATTATTTGGTTCAAACAACTGTTGTTAGTTATGAAGGAAGAAATCAAGGATCCAATAGTTGTCTTTTGTGATAATACTAATTTAATTAACATATCCAAGAATCCAATAATGCGTACTAAGACAAAACACACTGCAATAAAATATCATTTTCTAAGAGAATTGGTGCAAGAAAAAGAGGCAAGATTGGAATATGTGAACACAAAGGAATATGTGAATACAAAGGAACAAATTGTAGACATCTTCACTAAGCTATTACCTAAAGATGAATTTTTGTATCTAAGAGGTAAGCTAGGGGTTATTCCCCTATCTGAAGCACACTAAACAATGTTTAGTGATGCATCAATTGAGCATTTGAAGATCAATCAGGGTTGATGCAGTATTAGAAGAGCATATTGCATATGAATTAGTACATCAGGTACATGGAAAATCCATTGAATGTTGTCTTTGGCATAAGATGTCAAAGAGGGAGAGTTTATGCATATCAGAGAAATTTTGCTTTTGGCATGAGATGTCAAAGAGGGAGAGTTTACTATCATATCAAAGAAACTATAGCCAGAGAAATCAAACAATCATTCTAGGAGGGAGAGATTGATGTTGGAGGGAGCTCACACTGATAGAGGAAATTCTCAAGGATGAGAATTGTTGAGATCTAATTGAAAAGATTATTATTGAGAAAGATTGAAAGAGGGAGATTGTTGAAGAAGACTATGTGTTTCAATCATTATTTTGTCACGGATATCAAACCTTCTATTTTTGGGTAAGACAACTGCTTATAAGATTCAAGTACTATCACTTAGTTGATTGATGAAGAGGATTTGATCAAAAAATGTAACAATAACACCTAGAGGAAAGGTTGAGTTATGATTATGTAATGAATTACAAGGATTAGTTAAGACAGTGATGACATGATGTATTGATAATTTACTTAATGTTACAAAGGCTAGTTACACTTAGAAATTTTAGAAGAACAAGTTACACATAGTTTGTCTGCCAAGTTTGACTAAGTGGATAGTAGGTGCCAAGAAAAGTCAGTACAAGTCAAGCAAAAAATTAGTTGGAGCCGAGTAAAAGTTTATTCCAGTGTATGCCAATCAAAACAATTGATGTTGAGCACCAATAAACTCTAGTTCATGCCGAGTAATTTCACAGTGGATGTTGAGAAATACAGTATGTGTCGAGCATTAGAAGGTTGATAATGTCAAGCTACTACATTATTTAAAAGATCGAAGATTCGATGAATCTGAGCTGACAAGTTTGTTTTCTTGGATTTTGTGAACCAGGTGGAAGATAAGGTTGATGTGCTAATGGCACAAAATTTGAGATAAACCATTTTTAGGTGAATTCAAAGTGGATTCTAGGAGAAGTTTCTAGAAGAGATATGAGATATGGGGTAGATACATTGTATCCTACCTAATCCATCTGAACCCTAAATTGGATGATGGAGAATGAGTGGCAAAATATCTTGATTTCCTATTTATAGGAATGGCTGGTCATGAAGCAAGGTTGTCATGTGTGAGAACCTAAGGGAGACAAGGAGTCAAGGGTTTTGCTTCATCAAGTGACCTAAGATAGGAGTTTGCAATGGCATGTTAAGCAAGAAGGCTTAAGGAGATGAATGCTTGAAGGGTGAACAAGCTATTAGAGTTGCAAAGTATGAAGGCCAAGCAAAATTGAGGACTGAATAGAGATCTTCAATCTGCAAGTGAAGTTGTAAGTTGTATCAGATCAAAGCCTTACTATTACTCTCTAACAATTGTATCAATCTAGGGTAAATCCTTTTGATTAAGGTTGACCTTATAGTCATTTGTAAATCCTTTAACTAGTTTGAAAGTACTAGAAGCACAAAGATCGAGGTGTCTAAAAGAGAAGTGCCCAAACTCAATAGAGATAACTTTCCTGCATGGAAAAGTTTGATGAAGCTACACCTTGGAGGACTTAGAGATCATGCACAATCTACCATTTCTATGGAACATGTTGATCCTATTAGTGCCCCAACTGCTAAAGATACAAGGAAGAAGAAAGAACACATCCAGGCAATGTTGGAGATTGCCTCTGCCCTAAGTTATGCCAAATTTGATGATATCAAAGGTATTGATAGTGCAAAGAAAATGTGGGATGCCCTAGCTACCATCTATGGATGAGACACGAATGTTCTTAGAGTTAAATATGAAAGTCTCAGAGGTAAGTTTGATGAAATGAGAATTGAAGAAGGTGAGAATATTGCTCAATATGTTGAAAGGATAAAAGAAGTAGTTAATGCAATAAGAGGAGCAAATGGTAAACTAGATGATGATACTATTTTAAGAAAAAGTTTGAGAATACTATTACCTATATATGCTATTAGAGTTTCTACAATTCAAGAATTGAGATGCATTCCAGAGAATAAGCTATCACTTGAAGGTCTGGTAGGTAGAGTCATTGCTTTTGAGCTATCTAACTCTGATAATTACAAGCCTGAAAAGATTAAATCTATTTTCAAAGATAAGGTGTCATTAAAGGAACCTAATGAGAAGAAGAAGAAGAAGAAAAAGAAGTATGTGTCTAGTGACAGTGATACAGATAAGGAGGATGTTGAATATCTTGAAGCCCTACTGGCAAGAAGATTCCACAAAGGTAAAGGAAAGTTCAAAGGTAAGTTACCCATCATTTGTTTCAATTGCAATGAGGTTGGTCATATTGCTGCTAGATGTCCAGAAAAGAAGAACTACAAAGGAGGTGACAAGTAAAAGAGTAGAAGAGATGAAGACAACAAAGATTGCAAAGACAAAGGCAAGAAGTCTTGCTATATTGTTGAAGAGGAAACACAAGATGATTATGATGAACATGATGATGAAGTGGTGTATGTTGCAATGAAGGATGAATCTAATGAAGATGATGCAACTACACTTGTGACTTGTGTGAACAAGAATGATAGATGGATCATTGACAGTAGATGTTTGCATCACATGACTGGAGAAAGAAGTAAGTTCATTACCCTAAATTGTTATGATGGAAATAGTGTCAGATTTGGTAATGATGCACCATGTTTGATAAAAGGAAAAGGTTCTATCAAACTCACAGATAAGATTTTGTATGACAATACTTACTATGTTGAAGGACTTAACTATAATTTGTTGAGTGTGTTACAACTAAACAATTTGGGATGTAAGGTTGAATTTGAAAACAAGATTGCTAAGATATATGACACAAATGGGAAACTGATTGGAAAGGATGATCAAACTAGAAGTAATCTATTCTATCTTGATATAGAGGATGCTACTTGTCTTGTTGAAAAAATTAATGATGTAGGGCTATGTCACAAGAGGTTATGTCATATTAATTTTGATAACTTGGTTAGTATTAGTAACATGAAGAAAGTTAGAGGTTTTCCTAAGTTGAAGAAGCCTGATAATGTAATGTGCAAGCAATGTCAGTTAGGAAAAATAACAAAGTCAAGTTTTAAGAGTAAAACTTATACCTCTAAAGGAATACTAGAGATTGTTCATACTAACTTGTGTGAACCAATTGATGTGCAATGCTACAAAGGAGATAAGTACATAATGCTATTTATTGATGACTATTTTAGGATGATGATAGTTATGTTTCTAAAACAAAAATATGATGCTTTTCAAATGTTTCAGTGGTGCTTAGCAAGAGTTGAAAAGAAAATAGGTAAAAGTATAAAGTGTTTGAGATCTGACAGAGAGGAAAATTCACATCAAATGAATTTCAGATGTTTTGTAATGATAGAGGAATCAAAAGACAACATCTACCCCTAGAACCCCTCCAAAAAATGAAATAGTTGAAAGGAGGAACATATCTATAATGGACTATGCTCGAACACTCATGATAGAGAAGAATGTTGCTTCAAAATACTAGAGAGAAATTGTAAGTACAACTGTCTATACCTTGAACCGTGTGCAAATCAAGAAAGGTACTCATTAAACACCTTTTGAAATATGGTATGGATACTCACCCAATGTAAAATACTTTAAGGTATTTGGAAGTAAGTGTTACATTCTTAAAGATGTTAGGAATGGTAAACTTGATGCAAAAGGTGAAGAAGGTCTATTCCTAGGATACTCCACAAGAAGTAAAGCTTAAAAGTGTTTAAACACTAACACTAACAAAATTGTGGAAAGTGCAAATGTGAACTTTGATGAATATAAAAAAGTTTATGAGGCCAAACCTATGAAAGAACCAAAAGAATACAAATCATTTGTATAATTTTATGAAGGTATGCTTGTTGAATAAGATCTTGCAAATCAAGCTACAAATCAACATCAAGTTTCAGTGACTATCGAGTCACACCCTATGAATGTCGAGTTGCATTCAAGAATCAAGCTACATTTAGATGCTGAGTTATAGAATGAAGTGCATGCACATTCTAAAAACTAGAGCTAAACCAAGATTGTCTAAGTATGTCAAAAGACATCATCCTGTTGATCAAATCATTGGAGACAAAGATGCTAGACCAATGACAAGAAGCAGATTGAGAAGTGAAACATGTTTGTTGAGCATGAATGAACCCAAAATAGTAAAATATGAATTACAAGATGTTGACTGATACAAAGCCATGGAAGAAGAGATTGAACAAATAGAGAAGAACAAAACATGGAGTCTAGTTCCTAGACCAGAAGACAAAAATGTGATTGGTACCAAGTGGGTATTTAGAAACAAGCTAGATGAAAATGGTGAAGTCTCAGGGAACAAAGCAAGATTAGTTTGCAAGGGATATGCACAAGAAGAATGAATTAACTATGGAGAGACATTTTCCCCTATTGCTAGATTAAAAGTAGTAAGAACTCCACTTGCTTGTTCTACATACAAAGGTTTCAAAGTTTATCAAATGGATGTTAAATCTACATTTCTAAATGACATATTAGAGGAAGAATTTTACATAGAACAACTAGAAGGTTTTGTTGATGTTAAAAATAAGAACATGGTATGTAAACTACATAAAGCTCTATATGGTTTTAAACATACACCAAGAGCATGGTATGAGAGACTTCATAATTATCTTGTGAAGATTGGATTTGAAAGAACTGATGATAACAACAATCTATACATGAATATAGAGAAAAAAAAAGGTATTTTGTTATCTGAAATTTTTGTTGATGATATCATATTTGGAGGACAAGTTGCTTTATGTAAAGATTTTGCAAATCAGATGAAGCAAGAATTTGAAATGTCTATGTTTATAGAGATCAATTTTTTTGTGGGTTTGCAAGTATATCAGATGAAATATGGTATATACATCACTCAGTCAAAGTATGTCAAGAAAATATTGAAAACTTTTGGATTAGAGGATTCCAAACCAGTAAGTACACCTATGGTGATAGGACACAAGTTGCCAAAGAATGATGATTCTACTAAGGTGAATTAAACATTGTACAGGTCTATGATTGGCAAATTGCAATATGTAGTACATAGCAGACCTGATATTGCATTATCTGTAGGGATAGTTGTAAGATACTTTGTTAATGCCAGGGAGAATCATTTAATGGTTGTGAAGTGAATAATGGGATATCTGAAAGGAACAAAAGAGTTTGGTCTATACTACAAGAAGAATAAAATTTTTGAATTGAGAGCCTACACTAATGCTGATTGGGATAGAAACATTGATGACATAAAGAATGCCAGTGGAGGAGATTTTTTCTTAGGTAAAAGAATAGTTACATGGACTGGCAAGAAATAAAACTGTACTTCACAATCTACTGTTGAAACTAAATATATTGTTTTTGTTGTAAATTGCACAAACTTTGTGTGGATCAAATAGCTACTCAAAGGAATGAAGGAAGAAATCATAGAACCAATGATACTTTATTGTGATAATACAAGTTCTATCAATATATCAAAGAATTCAGTGATGCACAAAAAGACTAAGCACATTGCAATCAAGTATCATTACTTCAGAGAGTTAGTTCAAGATAAAGAGGTGAAGATGGAATATGTTAACACAAAGGAGCAAATTGTTGATATCTTCACAAGAGTGTTACCTAAGGATGCTCATGAGTATCTAAGAGGTAAACTAGGGTGATACCCTTATCAAAGGCTATCTAAGTAACAAGAGGAGTCCCCTGCATCAAACAAGTTGATGTTCATATGTTACATATTGATGCAGGTGATCTTACTTTAGGAGTTTCCTAAAGTAATCAAAGAGTTGAAACTTCAAATCAGTCACAAGCAAGGTGATAGAGGGAGAAACTGAAGAAATTGAAAAAGGCCTATATTTGCATGTTTAAGATGACAAGTTTTTGGTATATCTCTTTGGCATTGTTGTCAAAGAGGGAGATATTCTTTTAATCAATAACATGTACAATCATAGAGGGAGATGATTACTGATATCAAGAGATTGTTGTCAAAGAGATGGAGAGTGTTACTAATCTTAGAAGAAGCTAATTGATGATATTGCTAATCAGAGGAGAACACAAGTATGACCAGGGTGAAAGAGAAGAACATAATAAAGAGGGAGAAATCCTAATCTACCTAGTCAGAGGGAGATAGAGTAAGAGGGAGTTATAAGAGAGAATTTTGTAACCTAATCAGAAGATGGAAGTTGTTGATGTTTTATTGATCTTAGAAGAAGCTAATTGATGATATTGTTGATCAAGGGAGAACACAAGTATGATCAGGGAGAAAGAGAAGAATATAATCAAGAGGGAGAATCCTAATCTACCTAGTCAGAGGGAGATATAGTAAGAGGGAGTTATAAGAGAGAATTTTGTAACCTAATCTGAAGATGGAAGTTGTTGATAGAGGGAGAGATTTCAATACAAGTTTTCTTTTTGGTATTGTCTTATTGTTTTAACCTAGTCAATTTGGTTGAACATAGATGTTTACCATTTGATTGATTTGGTTGATCAGTTTGGTTTGCCATCAATGCCAAAGAGGGAGATTGATGAGATTTTATTGAAAAGATCATTGTTGAAGAGAGATTGTTGAGAAAGATTGAAAGAGGGAGATTTTTGAAGAAGACTATGTGTTTCAATCATCATTTTGTCACTGATGTCAAACCTGCTATTTGCTGGTAAGATAACTGCTTATAAGATTCAAGTACTATTACTTAGTTGATTGATGAAGAGGATTTGATCAAAAGATGTAATAATAGCACCTAGAGGAAAGGTTGAGTTATGATTATGTAATGAAGTACAAGGATTAGTTTAGACAATGATGACATGATGTATTGATAATCTACTTAAGGTTACAAATGCTAGTTATACTTAAAAAGTTTAGAATAACAAGTTACAAATAGTTTGTTTGCCAATCTTGACCAAGTGGATAGTAGGTGCTGAGAAAAGTTAGTACATGCAGAGTAGAAAATTAGTTGGAACTGAGTCAAAGTTCATTCTAGTGTATGCCAAGAAAAATAGTTGATGTCGAGCACCAATAAACTCTAGTTCATGTCGAGTAATTTCATAGTGGATGTCAAGCAATGCAGTATGTGCTAAGCATCAAAAAGTTGATAATACTAAGCTACTGCATTATTTAAAAGATTGAAGATTCGATGAATCTGAGACGACAAGTTTGTTTTCTTGGATTTTGTGAACCAAGTGGAAGATAAGGTTGATGAGGTAGTGGCACAAAATTTGAGATAAACCATTTTTAGGTGAATTCGAAGTGGATTCTAGGAGAAGTTTCTAGAAGAGATATGAGATATGGGGTAGATACATTCTATCCTACCTAATCCATCCGAATCCTAAATTGGACGATGGAGAATGAGCAACAAAATATCTTAATTTCTTGTTTATAGGAATGGTTGGTCATGAAGCAAGGTTGTCATGTGTGAGAACCTAAGATAGACAATGAGTCAAGGGTTTTGCTTCATCAAGTGACCTAAGAGAGGAGTTTGCAATGGAATGTTAAGAAAGAAGGCTTAAGGAGATGAATGCTTGAAAGGTGAACAAGCTATTAGAGTTGCAAAGTATGAAGGCCAAGCAAAATTAAGGACAGAATAGAGATTTGTAATCTGCAAGTGAAGTTGTAAGTTGTATCAGATCAAAGCCTTATTGTTACTCTCTAACAATTGTATCAGTCTAGGGTAGATCCTTTGGATTAAGGTTGACCTAATAGTCATTTTTAAATTCTTTAACCAGGTGGCATTCTAAGTGAATGGCATAAAGTCCTTTAACAAGGTTCACTTCTAATAGGGTGATTGAAATCCTTTAATAGGGTCACATTTAATAGTGTGTATTGTAACCTTTAATAGGGTTGGCCTTTCATAGGGCATCACTTTAGAAGAGTGAAAAGAGTAGCATGTTATTGGTGATTTTTCCCAAATTGGGTTTCCACATAAATCATTGTGTCAAGTGTGTTGATGAATTTGTTATCTTTCATGCTTCACATTTCTGCAAGTTGATTTGATAGTAACCTACAATTTTTAGTGATTATGGATGCATGCATGAGTATAAATGTTTTATGGGCTCACTAAATTGTGAAAAGTTTTATTTATACATCTAGACCTTGGATAGATGATTCAATTCCCCCCCCCCCACCGTATTCCAACAAAGAATAAGAATCAAACTAAGGATATTATCCTTACTTTTATTTTGCTCTAAAATTTCAATGTACTGTGACATATTATGTTGCCATCAATGCCAAAGAGGGATATTGTTGAAAACAATTATTCAATTGTATATATTATCTTTGATGTTACACAAAATGTCAAGCCTTTATCGAGCAATCAGTGTCAGTCGATCTCACTAAGGTGTTGAAGACAATTTATAGTGTATGTCGAGTATTCTAGTAATAACCAACTTTAGAGTTAGTATCTACTGAGCTCACTCAACCATCAAAGGAAATCCAGTGTTAACCAAGTTCACTCGATTACCAAAGGAAAGTTGGCATGGAACCAATGTTAACCAAGCTCACTCGGTTACCAAAGAAAAGTTGGTAAAATCTAGTTTTAATCGAGTTCACTCAATTACCAAAGGAAAGTCTTCTGTAAGTTAGTGTTGACCAAGTTGGGTTGGATAATGAAGGATTTTCCTATGAAAACATATTGAGTCTGATGGATTTATTTGTTAATTCTAATCAACTCAAGGGTTGATTATTGATTATTTAAAAGTGTATTTCAAGCTGACTTGACAAGGAAAATCATATCAGTATAAGGTCAAGTTGATGATTGAATGTGAAAATATGTGGAATAAAAGAAGATGAATTAAGGAAGCAAATTAGAAGGATATCTGCAAGAAGATAGAGCATCCAAGTTAACCAAGCTGCAAAAGAATATTCTGATCAAGAAGGATCAAGTAATCAAGCCAGAATAGAGATCTAAAATCAGCAAAAATAGTTGCATCAACAATCAGGTCAAGTCATTGTTACTCTCTAACAATTGTAGTAGTGAATCAAATCTCCTAATAGAGTTAGCCTAACAACTATTTGGAAAATCCTTTAACAAGTGACATTTCTAGTGTGAAGTGTCTAAAGACCTCTAACAAGGTCACTCCTAATAGGGTAAACTAAATCCTTTAATAGGGTCACACTTAAAAATATGTTTTGTAACCTTTAAAAGGGTTGGCTCATAACATGGCTCACTTTAGAAGAGTGAAAAATAGTAACTAGTTACAATTGGTGGTTTTCCCAAATTGAGTTTCCACATTAAATCTTGGTGTCTCATGTGTTCATGTTATTTTCTTTATGTTTCTACAACTAAGTTAATTAAGG
Organism: Cupressus sempervirens; assembly: GCA_028749045.1. Lineage (NCBI taxonomy): Eukaryota > Viridiplantae > Streptophyta > Pinopsida > Cupressales > Cupressaceae > Cupressus > Cupressus sempervirens. The sequence continues at coordinate 407,334,816 of CM053791.1, forward strand.
TTAATCACATTTAATATCTTAAGATCTGCATATTCAATGTTTATCGAGTGACAGTAACTTTGAGCGTAAATTGAGCTATGTTGTATTAACCAAGTGATCTTGTGCTAACTGAGTTACAATAATATATTCAATTTCAATAGAATTTTGATTTTGTATTGTATTGACATCTTAAGGGACTTGGATTTGTTTTTGTGGTAATTGATTCACCCCTCTCCTCTTAGTTACTCCTTTACATTTCCAACACTTCTATCTCAGCTAGAAACCATGTACTCTTAGTGAGATCCAAGTAAAACAAGTTATCTTTTGTCTAATTGACAGTTCTAACTAGGTTTCCTTTTCAATGCAATAGTTTAGCTTTTCCATTCATGAATTCTACCTTGTATCCTATATTGTTCAGTTCTACTACACTATGTAGATTATGCCTTTATCCTTCAACCTAGTAGCCATTTTCACATTTGATACCTTCAGTTAATTCTATGATTCCTTTTCCTTTAACATAACAAGGTTCGTTGTTTCCAAATCTAACACTTCCACCATCATAGTTCTCTAAATGTTAAAACTTAGTTTTGTTACCAGACATGTAATGAGAACAACCACTATTTATGATCCATGTATCATTTTTTCAAACATGAGAGATGAGTGCCATCTTTTCATTTTCCTCACATATCATCTTAAAATAGAAGCACTTTCATGTTAAGAGAATTTAGCCCTTTAAGTAAGTGGTCTAGGGTAATTTCAAGTTCCTTGAATAGGTCTTTGCATGGATCTAGATTTTTTCCCCCTATTCTTCTTTTCTCTCTCTATTTCCAACCTCTTTTTGACAACTTTGTCTGTGAAACTAAGGATTTTGACTTTTTGGGTCAAGGTCTATCTCAACCTTGACCTAGGTCAAGGACAACCTCAAACCTGACCTAGGGCAGGGTTAACCTCATCTCTAACCTTAGGTCCAATTTTCAAGTTTTGTGATATTAAGCTTTAGAAAGTTTCATTTTCCCACTTCCGGGTTAGCTATTTTAGGTTTTAGCAAGGTAGACTATTAAATTACATTTAATCTAGGTCCATTTCTAGGGGTTAAGGTTAATTAGGATTTAATGCTCCCATGTCAGCCTTCTCTAGAAGTTTGTGCCCTAGATCTCTATATAAGAAAGCCTTCTTCTCTCATTTTTTTAAACCATTATCTTGCACATCTATCCTCCTAAATGAAGTTACAATTGATTATTCTATGAGGTGAAAAGTATTCAAGCATTCAAGATCCGATTCATCAAGGAGGTCCATTGTTAGCCATTGAAGGATTCAATCTCTATGGAGCCCTCTTGTTGAAGATTTCTTCATCCATATTCATCCAAGCCTATTTCTATGCAAAGATCCATTCAAAATTAGTGTTGAAGATCTAATGTCATTGATTTGAGAAATCCTACATACATTTCTACATTCATTTGGAGCATCTGCACTTATGGATTCAAGGATTTGAATCCTCCACAAGGATTTCAGTATAAGTAAGGTAAATAGTTCTATTTACTTTGTTTATACTTATTATAATTTCAATTACATTTCAAGGTTGATTCCAAATTGGGGTTTGACTAAGGAAAACCTCCCATCCAAACAAAAAAACCCCTTTTTCTCGTAGATACAAGTACATGATAGCAAATTAAAGTGCATATTTGGATACCATTTTCACTGAACTCATGGGATCTACAAATAGAAATTTTGTTGGAGCAGTGCAGGTCAAGGTTGATTTTTTGGGGTACAATTGTGCTCCAAGTTAAGGTTGTGCCCCACTATCTAGGTCAAGGTCGACCTATCTTCAAAAGGACAAAAGTTTTTTGGGTTTTCTCTGTTTTGACATTTTTAGTTTGGAACCTGTTGTAGAATTCTCTGAAACTATACACAAACATCAAAAAATCAACATTCTCTAGATTCACCTTACTTTGAGGTTAGCATTTTTCTTTTATTCATTCAAGATTTCAAGTACTTACTTTCTAGAGTAGATTATAGGATTTCCTCCTTTCTACATATTCTCCATCATTTGATTCATTTGTGCATTGATCACTCTTTTCTGATTCATCAATTTGGATAATTCCTTTTGGGAATTTGGGTTAAGGATAGGTCCTATATTCCCCTTCACACACATTTATTTCTATCATCTATATTTTCCTCTATTCATTTAGGTGAACACATTTTCAACCTATTCATTTTTAGTGAACCCGACGTGATTACCCTCTTTTCTTTTGTGGAATTAGATGCCCTATTGTGTTTTGCGGTCTTAAATTTCATTTCATATTTGTTAGGTCTTTTCTTGCATTAAAATTAAATTTAGTTTATGTTCTTTCCTTTTAAAATTCAAAATAAATTTAAAAAAAAGGTTGCAAAATCTCTTTCAAAATACAAAAATATTTATGCTTTATGTTTTCTTAGTTTAGTTCATTTGCATTGCATTGGTTTATGAGCTTTATTACTTCTATTCCTACTTCTAATCTTTCGATTAGATGAAGTTGTAGAATTATGGGTATCTTTGAGCCTGAGTCTTCTTCTCCTCTCCTTAGGATCCCAGATGAGAATTTAATTCTTCCTAATTCTAATCCTATTATGGAGCAAAACTCTTCTCACTCATCTCATGATGAGGATGATGCTTTAAGAGTTCCTCCATAACAAGTCCAAAAACTTTCAACTAAACTTGATAAAATGGGTAATTGGCTTACTCAAGAAAACCATAATCAAGATTCTATTCAAGCTATAGAGGCTCTTAAGAAATTTTTTCATGACAGTGATCAAGGTGTTAATGTCTTGTGTGGTATTACTCACCTTGTGCATTCCAATGCTAAACCTTTAGCTCAAGAAGCTCAAGATTTAGGGTTGATTCCTCCTATTACTATTGTAGAACATTTTTCTATTCCTTTACCTAGTATGCCTACCTATACTCCTTCTTTGGTGACTGTGATAGTTCCCTCTTTTCCTATGAGTGTTCCTCGTCTATCCCTTCCTACATCACAACCTTCTTATCATAATGTTCCTTTTACTTATTCTACTCCTCTACCAATTGTGGTTCCAAGTGTTCCTATAGTTATGTCTTCCATTCCTGTAGCTTCATACACTTTACCTAGTGTTTCTAATATTTCTATTCCTCCTATTTCCTCTAATGATTCAATAGTTATCAATTTGGCTCAAGTTGTGTCATCGTTACAACAAAAACTTGCATCCTTGACTCAAAACAAGTTTAGTGTTCCTACTTATGACATGGAAAGTCCTTTTTCTCAAGATATCATTTGTACTCTAGTTCCTCAGCAAGACAATATGCCTCATCTTGAGAATTACAATGGTAAGGGAGACCCTATTCATCATGTTAAAACATTTCATATCCTTTTTAGTGATTATGCTCATGATCATAGGGTTTTAGCCAAGTTGTTTGCACGAACCTTTCATGACAAGGCCTTACAATGTTTTTTTTCTTTGCCTCCTTATTCTATTGATTCATTTCCATAACATGCCAATGCTTTTATTCAACAATTTCAAAACAACTTTGGCTCGTAAATGTCTTTGATTGATTTGATGCGTTGTAATCAAAGTTCTAAGAAAAAAATGACTAAATTTATTGGTAGATTTAAGCATTTACATGCTCATATTTCCTTTACTATTCTTGATATTGATATTCAATGTATGTTTATTTCAAATTTGCATAAGGATATTAGAGATAAGATTCTGCTTATTGAATTTACTTCTTTTTAACAAATTTGTCCAACACTTCATCATTATAAATTACAAGTGAGTCAATTTGAGAGAAACACTCCAATGGTTCTTGCACCTATTGATAGAAGTAATGCTTCTCCTAATCCAAAAAAATTTCAAAAATTCACCAACTATGTCAAGACAAATAAACAAGCAAATCCAGTTGTTGATCAAGTTGTTGTTGCATCTCACAATGCCACTTCTGCATCCACTACTTTTTGATTAAATCGTGCATTTACTCCTCTTTCTGAATCTCTACATTCTATTATGAATAGGTTTTTAACTGCTAATATGATTACTTTACCTCTTATTCTACCTCATTTACCTGCTATGATGGCATCTAAATCTTTTGATTCTAAAGCTTTTTGTCAATATCATCATCAGAATGGTCATGATACTGAGAAATGTTATTCTTTAAAACATAAAATTTGGGATTTAATTGATTCTAATACTTTATCTATTGATAATTTTGATGGTAGTGGGAATAAATTTATTTCTCCTCCTAATCAAAATCTTCAATTTTTTATGAATCCTTTACCAACACATGATACTAATACTATTGCTCAATCATCTTCTATGGATATTGTGTATGATTCAAAGATGGATGATCTAATCATGTTGTTAATCAAGTGAAGTATGTTGTTCGATCTATATCTCCACCTCAACCTCAGCTTCACTCTCAAGTTTTAGCTCAACCTCAATTGAAACCTAAGCCTAAATTGAAGCCTCAACCTAAACCTCAACAACTGTACACTAGAAATGTGTCATGCTCTAAACCATTCTATCCAAACGATTCCATGAGTTGGAATTCTTGGATGCCGGCTTAGAGCTCCCTATCCATGGAGTGCAAGAAGGTATTGTTTCAAGTTTGAAGGCTCTCAGCCGAGCCTTAGAGATAAGCTTCTTGCTAGTAAACCATGCAATGGGAGGTTATTTGAGACAAGAGCAAGAATGCAAGTGTCTACAATGAATCCCTCAAGGATACAAATGCAAATATGAAGACTACACTAGAATGAATATGCAAAGTACAACTATTCTAAGCATGAATGAGAGTATTAAAAAACCAAATATTAAGCTATGTGAGATTATTGCAAGAATGAAAGCTAAACTAACATGCAACTATGCTAAGAATGCCATATGATCCTATGCTAATATGATGGAATGAGAGAATGTAGACAAGGAGTGAGAAGTTCTCCACAAAGCTCCCAAGAAACCTGTTAGAAAACTTGCAGCATAACAATATTCAAAAGATGGATGGATCCTTTGAGGGGGAAAGCTCTCTCCCTTTTAAAGTCGTACGGACGGTAGAGATCAAGATGAAGATGGTGGATGATCAACGGTGGAATTTGAAAATAGGTGTGATCCATGTGCACACACAAGTCAACCAATAGAATATAAGTTGACTTGTCATATAAGACAAAAGTCTCACAAGCCTTTTCTTTTAATTGTAAAATAGAAAAAGGACTTTATGTGTGCACTTTAAGTGGGTTAGAAGAATGGGGTGTTTTATTTAATTAAAAGGGGACATGTTCTTTTAATCAAATAATGAACTTAGGATAGCATAGTCAAACTATAGGTTATAATCAAATAAATTGATTATTAGCAATTTGGTCTAGGTAAATGATTAAATTAATTTAGCCAAAATGCTGAGAAGGGGGCTAATAGTCTAGATGACCATTTTTAAGTGATTACATTTGCCCCTCTTTGACTAATGCGTGATCGATCTGGGAACACATTATGTCAAAGAAAATCGAAGTCAAGTAGGCGATGATAGATATAGATATCTGATTCCAAAGAATGAAATGCAAAAATAGATAGCAAGTCCTGAATGCATAGCCTGATAGCGGTAGTACTGAACATTAGAAAGATGATGTTAGGATCCGAAAAGAATTCTAACATCTAGCAAAGCGAATTGATTGAGAGAAAGTGATAAGGTCAAACAAATGCTCCTAAGAAATAGATAGCTGTAACAATTAGCAATAGAGTATTTCTGCCCCCTCGGGATCGAAATCGAAATGAGGTAAGAGGAAGCAAAAAGTAGCTAGACATAAGAAAATCGAGATATAGAAATGTCTAATATGATAGATAAATGATTAGAACCCAAGAATGACTATAAGAAACTGATAAAATGCCCTAGTTTGACCAAAGTTGACCGCAAAAGATAAATCATAAAAATTAGGTCAAATTGAGTAGAAAGAGGATTTAGATGTGAAAAGGTGAATAGAAGTAGATATGAAGCATAGAAATGATGAATTCATGGAGAAATGAAGATGCCCCAGTGATGATTCAAAGATTAGACCTCAAACGGTTAGCTAACTGCTTAGAAGAAGGTAAAATTTAAAAATGTGATTTTGACCATCAAGATGAACTCAAATTTTGATTTCGATCTCAAAAATGGATCCAAGATATCCAAATTAGCAAGGGGTGCAATTTTTGCACAATTCCAAGGAGTTTGAAAATTAGGTCAAAATGAGGTTGGAGGCTATAAAAGGGGTCCAAGTGTCATTTTCACTATTCATTTGTCTTTTTCTAATTTTGAGAGATTTTGTGTGGTCCACATAACATCATGGCTCAGGCGAACATTCCTCTTCATAGACACCATTTCGAGCGCAGCCAGTTGCACAACCGGCTAGAGCGATATGGGGCGCCGGTAAGTAACTACCTTTTTGTCGCTTTTTCGAGCTTTTTGTGAGCTTTTTCGCATGTTTTTAAGTTTTTTGAAAAAAAAATTGCTTGATACTTTTAAAGTATCACATGGGCTCGAAAAAATTATCGCACGACACTTTTTTCCAAAAAAAGTATCACACCATTCAAAAAAAAAAAAAAAGTGTCACGCCGGCCATACCCAAATGTCGCACGACGCGGTGCGAAATGTTTCATGACATAAAAATGTCGCGATCCTTATGTAAAAAGTGTCGCGCGAAACTATTTAAAAAATGAGTTGCACTCTTTATGTAAAAAGTGTCGCACGACTAGTTTTGTTATTTTTCTTAATGCTTATTTTCGTCATGTGACTATTATTGATGATTGCTTTTTTTACCTGAATAGGAGGTATTCCCGGCATTATAGATTAGAGCTCCCAGGGTGGTTGGTTTGCATGTTGTGGAGCATTTGAGCGATGAGGAGCAGACTACGCTAGTGGCTATGGGCTTGCGTTGGATTGTACGGATGCCCCATATTCGGGCGAATCATGGTTTGCTGTCTGCACTGGCAGAGAGGTGGCATAGCGAGCATAACACCTTTCACTTACTGACCGGCGAGGCATCGATTACCTTGGAGGACATATATCACATTCTGCGAGTGCCATGCCATGGCGAGCCAGTACTTGGTTAGTAGTTTGTTGATTTAGCCATTTCGATGTTGGATGCCAGGTGTACTGATGTTAAGTTTGGTGATGGCACAGGTGTACTATGATATGACCCCGACAGAGGAGCGAGCGCGAGTGCAGGAGCTTTTCCAGGATGTGACCATTCTGGACCGTCACCTGAGTTGGGAGAGATTGATGACTGAGTATGGATATGATTATCCTTTGCCCAGCTTGTTATGCTCTTTGGTAGCCCAGGCCCTGGTGACAGATCGAGGCCAGAAGGGCTTTCCACTAAGATGGGGTCGACTGGTATATGATCTAATCTCTCGACCACATAGGATGGCATGGGGGCTTGCTATACTGGCAGAGATGTACCATGAGCTTCATGAGATAGTATACCATGATGGTGGGTCATGGGCAGGCGGAGCAGTGTTAGCGCAGATCTGGGCTTGGGAGCACATCGTTGTGATCCGACCACGGGTGCAGCCGCGAGAGCACAACCAGCCGTATATTTTTTGCTATAGAGGTTTCATCCCACAGAGGCATAGTGGAGATGTGACCTATTACCGATGCATGTTTGATAAGCTGACAACATTCACATGGTGACCGTACCAGGAGTGTCAGGGATGGTCAGATTCATGGGAGTTAGACTACATGCGGTATAGCAGACCACTGGTGGGTCGGAGCGCAGACATTGTGGAGCAGTTTGTGATTAGTTGCATATGGCAGAAGTTTGCAGAGTGACATGTGGTGTCAGTGGAGACCACTACCTATGCCTAGATGCACATAGATGAGGGATTGGGATGGCTACCGATGCTAGACTATCAGATAGCAGTTCGAGATACTGCAGCACTAGTGGCGACTCCTTGGGATTATCACCTAGATGTGGCAGATGCAGGGGCTGATCTAGGGTATCTTTATGAGACACAGAGACATCTGTTCCCCCAGTTCACACACCCAGATGCAGCACTTGTAGGAGTGGGAGGTAGAGGTGGCAGCGGAGGAGGAGGAGGCAGAGGGAGAGGGAGGGGGAGAGGTGGTAGGCAAATGGAGGGGGAGAGTTCCCAAGCAGGGCAGAGGAAGATGCGAGCGTAGGTGATGCAGGAGGGGGAGGAGTCATCAGGGTCTGATGGTGATGATGGTGGAGAGGAGGAGGTGCCCCTGAGGAGACGGCGAGCGATGAGGGTAGAGGCACCTATAGAGCAGCCAACAGGAGGAGAGGAGAAGGGTGCGAGGATTCGTGCCTTGGAGGAAAACCTGTAGGCAGCTCGGGTGACCATTGCAGTACGAGATCAGTAGCTGATGGATGAGCGGGCACGAGTAGATGAGCTACGTCGAGAGTGAGATACTGCGAGGTGAGAGGCAACACATCATGGTGCACGAGCTGCATACTATTATCCTGCCTATAGGAGTGTGGTACCACCAAGACAGGGTCTTCCTGATTATTTGGAGCAAGCAAGAAGATCAGAAGGTGCAGTGCAGGCACCAGATAGGAGATAGGCTCCTCCACCAGGGCTAGCACCAGCTGCAGAGGGTGGCAATAAGACATGACATTGTGTTTTGATTTGTACCTCATGTATTTTTTTGAGACATATATCCAGATTTTGGATCTCACATTTGTATATGTACCATGACACATTTGATATATATATGAGATACTGGCTTTATCGATATTCTTGTGTACTTGTCTCAAAATGTATGTTTCAGCTTTCATGTGATGTTTCAGTTTTTGTTTTTAGCTCATGTATGTGTATATGCTTATGTGTATTGATTTTGATCTCTCATATGGATGGTATAGACTTAAATGTTTTTGTGAAAATGTGACACTTGGATAGATCGTATGTGATGATTTTTGGATTAACCCCTTGTGATGATAGGATAGCAAAGAAATGTAGCGAAAGATTAAGAAGGTGAAAAGACATGCAGAAGCGAAAGATAAAAGCAGCTAGCTGATATGTCCACGAAAAAGATAAAGAGAGAGAGCTCTTCCCACATGTAGGAATGTGCAACTAGAAAAAAATGACATGAACCTAAAATGCAAGCTACTATGCAAAATGGTTTACCAGCAAGAAACTCATAACATTTAGACTCTTAATTTCATCATTGAGCATTTATTAGGGACATCATGAGATCATACGACCATCACTAGTATAACTATGAGGATATGAATATGATCGATATTAGATAGGTATGTGGAAATCCAATCTAAGCATCAAAGACATGTAAGTCAAGATAACTACACGATTAGATTCCCTAAGTTTAATTTAGCAAGATTATACCTGTATCAAGGCATAAGCGCCAGGATAAACCCTAAGTGCGGTCTTGCAAAATAGTCAAGGATGATACATTTGTAAGTCAATGTGTTGAATAGCACTAGCATAAATGCTTACAACACTATAGACAAACAAAAGTATACCCACAAGCAGAAATCAAGAAAATATGTCCGATGCCCCCAGTGTTCTAGTCAATGACATCCTCGAAAGACTGTTAGGGAGGGAACACATGGCAAAGAAATCATCATAGACAGCACACAAAGTAGATAAAGATCAGCATAGCTCAGTCGTTTAAGTGTTAAAGTGTGTGTGTGCAAGTCACTTGGCCATTTCTTCAAGACTTGATTTTGATAGTGAGAAATATCGTGACATCGAAGACCATAGGTAAGCTATCTGTAAAGTGTTGAAAAATACTTGATGTCAAAGTGGGTGGGGGTAGTGTTGAGAAACACTATTTTGTGATTTTTCAAAGAAACCCTAATGCACAAGAATACCTCAATGGGCTAAGCAGTTTTGCCCCCAAGACAAGGACAAGAAACAATTCCAAGCCAGGAAATGTGTAGTGAAGTGAGTGATTGAGGTTGATAGACATAGGTGCAAGGGTCTCAAGTAGCACCTGTTTCCAGATATTCACCACTTGGCAGATTTTTTGAGAACTTTTTTCAATTTTTTTGTATTTTTGAATTTTTTTATTTTTTTTGGTGATACATCAAAGTGCCTATTGCTAGGTTTTCACTAAGATGATCATTTTTTTCAGGGCATTTTCTGATTTTTAGGATTTTTTCAAGATCATAGATATATACAAGATAGCTGAGCAATAAGCCTCTAAGTATAGAACTTCTTCAAGTGTAGGATGTTGATAGAATCTGCAAGTTCTTCCCCCTCTAAAGTAGACAACTGATAAGCACCAGACCCAAATGTTGTGTGATAATGTAAGGACCCAACCAGTTAGGTTCAAATTTCCCTTTTTGCTCTTGATGTTGCTAATTTTTTGGATTCTCTCTAAGCATGAGTTCACCAACCTAGAACTCATGGGGTGAACCTTCTTGTTATATTGTGTAGACATGTGTTTCTGATAAGCCTTCATGTGATCAAAAGCAGCCTTACGACATTCATCAAGAGTCTCTAATTCCTGTACTCGCATAGCTCTATGGTCTTTATCGGTTATTAACCCATGTAAGGAGACACGCAAGGAAGGTATCTCGACTTCTAACGGGAGAACAACCTTAGAGCCATAGATTAGAGAAAAGGGTGTAGCCCCTGTAGGAGTATGAATAGAGGTTCTATAGGCCCAAAGTGCCGGATTTATTTGCAAGTGCTAATCTTTCCCAGACTTGTGAACTATGTAGTGTAGGATTTTCAGCAGTGTTTTATTAGAGGCCTCAGCTTGGCCATTCCCTTGGGGATAGTAAATAGAGGACCAGTGTTGCTTAATTCGAAACTTTTTGCATAGTTGTTTTAAGTCTTTATTCTTGAACTGCCCTCCATTATCCGTAACAATAGAGGATGGGATACCATATCGGCAAATGGTGTGATTCAGTATAAACAGGGCAACATGTTTTCCTGTAGCAGCAGATAATGGTATAGCTTCAACCCATTTAGTGAAATAATCTATTGCTGTGATGATGAATTTATGACCGTTGGATGAGCTTGGATGAATCTTTCCTACCAAGTCAAAGGCACATTGCTGAAATGGCCAGTATGTCACAGAAGGGATTAACTCTCGCCCGGGAGCATGTATCAAGTTGCCATGGAGCTGACATTTCTGACAGGACTTTGCATAGCGCACAGCATCAGCTTGCATGGTGGGCCAGTAATAACCCATCCTAAGCAGTTTTTGGGCAAGTGCAAGGCCATTAGAATGTGCCCCACAAATACCATCGTGGACTTCGGCAAGTGCCTTCTCAGACTCTTCTAGCTCTAAACACCTAAGCAACGTTCCGTCTAGACCCTTCCTATACAAGTCCCAGGAGACCAAAGTGTAGTGTGAGGCATTACGAAGGAGTTGGCATTTTTGGTTGCGCGTGAGGGTTTCAGGAATAACCTAATCACGTAGGTAGGAGAAAATAGCCGTATAGCAGGAGAAATCGTGACCCACAACAGTGTAGATCGCCTGGTTATCTGAGGAATCATAGGTTGGATGACACAATTCTTCCACGAGGAACTCAAATCGCGATTCATATTCTTGCAGTTGGAGGATAGATGCTAAGGTGGCCATAGCATCAGCAGCCTTGTTTTCTGCTCTAGGAATATGTTGGAATGTTACAAAGGTAAAATAATTCCTTAGAGCATCTATCAACTTTTTATTAGGGATCAACTTGTCATCCTTTGTTTGATATTCATTATTCACTTGGTTCACAACCAGTTGAGAATCCCCATAGATGTGTAGCTCAGTTATTCACCATTCAAGGGCCATTTTGATCCCATTTGTTAATGCTTCATACTCTGCACTATTGTTTGTACATGGGAACAATAATTTGTAGGACTTTGGGATCGTATAACCATGAGGGGAAACAAACAACATCCCTGCTCCTGCTCCATTCTATGTATGGGATCCATCAAAAAATATCTTCCATGTTCTGTTAGTAATGTTCATGATCGAGGCATCTGGAAACTCAATTTGCATAGGTGCTACATCTTCAAGTGGGAAGTCAGCCAACTGGTCAGCTATGGCTTGTCCTTTGATTGCCTTACGTTTAACATACTGAATGTCAAATTCGAAAAGAATCATCATCCATTTAGCAAGGCGACCAATAAGTGCAGCTTTACTTAATAAATATATTCAAAGGGTCTATCTTGGCAATCAAGTGAATTGTATGGGCCAACATATAATGCCGAAGTTTTTGGGAGGCAAAAACTACAGCAAGGCATGCCTTCTCTATACTTGTATAATTTAGTTCATAAGCCACCAAAGTTTGACTGATATAGTATATGGCTCTTTCTTTACCCGTCTCATCACTTTGGGCTAAGAGTGCTCCTAGAGAAGAATTCGTAGCTGAAATGTATAGAATCAAAGGTTTTCCCAGAATGGGTGGCATCAAAACTGGCAGTTTTTGCCAAGTAGCCTTTGATTTGATCTAAGCTTTGTTGACAGTCACTGTTCCAAATATGGGTAGATCCTTTATGTAAATTTTTATTGAAAGGTTGAGCCATATCAACTAATTGAGAGATAAATCTTCTTATGGATTGTAGCCATCCTTGCAGACCTCTAAGCTAACTGATAGTCTTTGGTGGAGGCATATCCATGATAGCTTGGACCTTTTCAGGGTCAACCTTAATGCCTTTTGCTGAAATGATATAACCTAGCAATTTTCCAGAAGTGACTCCAAAGGCACTTTTTTTTGGATTCAGCCTAAGTTGGAATTGTTCCATATGGTCCAATATCAAACTAAGGTCTTTGAGATGTGTGTCTCATTTCTTTGATTTTGCCAATGTGTCATCAACATAGTCTTCCATTTTTTTATGCATCATATCATGAAAGATGGTTGTCATTGCTCTTTGATATGTAGTGCCATCATTTTTGAGCCCAAAAGGCATGACATTCCAGCAAAAGGTACCCCATGCACATGTAAAAGCTATCTTTTCTTGGTCTGTTGGAGTGATCTTTATTTGGTTATACCCAGAAAATCCATCCATGAGCGAGTACATCTCATAACCCGCAGTCATGTCCACTATCATATCGATGTTTGGTAGTGGAATGTCATCCTTGGGGCATGCTTTATTGAGATCTCTAAAATTAGTACAAACTCGTATGGATTTGTCATGCTTGGAGACAGGTATAATGTTGGAAATCCACTCGGCATAATCAATGGCCCTAATGAAGTTTGCATTCAATAGTTTTTCTAACTCTGTCTTGACCAGTAGGGCCACATGTGGATGCATTTTTCTCAACTTTTGTTTGACAGGCTTGACATCTGGTGAGATTGATAAGTGATGCATGATGAGATCTGTATCAAGCCCTGGCATATCAAAGTATATCAATGCGAAGTTGACCTTTTTGTCTTGAAAGAATTGAGCAAACTGTGTCTTTTCTTCGTCTGACAAAGATTGAGCTACATGGATAATCTGAGGACATTCTTCTGTTCCCAAGTTGATAGGCTATGTAGGTTCAACGAGAACCGAAGATCTATCTTGGAAATAGCCAGGCAGACTACCAAGTACCTCATCCGCAGGTGCCTCAGAGAGGTTTTCACCATTAGATACGCCTTTATTTTTACTTTTTTGAGGATCAAACACCGCCACAATGTGGTTTTCGCCATCTGATCGCTTATTTTTCCTTTTAATTTTTTGACTGAGGTACTTGATATCTGATTCTGTCATGTTAACCACGGCTTTGCTAGTGGAAAAAATGACAGGTTCAATTGCGTTCAGATAACAAGTGATCTCATAGTCATTTTGGAAAGATCGTATTTTAGGTCTTTGATTTTGGATAGACCAATCTATGAGATCTGGGTGAATTAGCAAGAGTGAGGGAGAAGTTTCAATGTGATTGGCATGGAAGGAGTCATCTCTGGTGACCTATGAAGTTGAGCCTATAGAAAATGTCGCAAAGGAGTCCAGCTCAGGAATAGTCTTGGAGGAACTAGCGTGATCCATTGAGACATTTTGTGAGTCAAACTCATCCGACCCCATACTAGACCGTTTGACTACATCAGGTTGGGTTGCATAGGCATGAATGACATCCACCCCTAACTCACAAGATGCATCAGAGAGGCTGTCCCACTCATACTCATGAGAATCTGTACTTTGATCCCTAGCTATGAGATGAGCAATATTCTGCCTAATTCGTCCTCTATTTACATCCTCAGAAGTAGACCCTTCTTGTTCCTGTTGTTGGTAGGTAGAAGCTTCTTCATTATTAGCAGTCACTATTTCTTCTCCCTAAAGGAGGGAGGTGAGAGGAACAAAGTCTTTTTCTTGTGAAGTAGTAGCGATTACCGGAGGGTCATCATCCTCCGATTCACTATACATGAGCAATCTTCAATCATAGGTTGGTGTATCATTGTTTAGCCCAAAGCCTAGACCAGCAATGTCTCGAGTATCACGACCTTGAGTGTGACTTAAAGGTTCAACTAGAGCATTCTTACAACCATTTAAGGACCCGTGGCCCTGGTAGCCCATTTTTGTCAGAAATTTATAGCCTTTTCCATATTTTTTGGGAGAAATAGGAGTAGTCACTGTAACCTCCCCATCTTCCTCTTCTCTGTAGATCCAGTCCCTAATGGCTTGTTCTTCCTTTTCTGCTTTTAGTGGTATGGAAGATTGCACAAAAGCGCCAAAAAGTGTCATAGCAGAAGCATAAGACTTCTTTGCAATATTTGGTTTCCCATAGGACCGAGGGGAAATTGGTAAGGCAGCAATAGAGTCCAAAGTGTATTCACCCATACCAAGGCTCATCATTTTCAATTTTTGTTCACATTCTATGAAAGATGGTGCTAGCTCATGAGAAGAGCGATTGTGCGAGACTAGCATTTCAGCAGCAAATAATGTGTTGATAGACATGGAGTTGTCGCCAGGGACAACTACTTCAGTACCATTAAAAGGGAACTTAATGCACTGATGGTACGTAGAGGGTACTGCCTGCATATCGTGAATCCATGGTCGTCCCAACAATAAGTTGTATGCAAGTGGTATGTCTAAGACTTGGAAAACGACATTCTTCTCAATGGGACCAACTCTGATTGGTAGTACAATTAGACCTTTAGAAGGCCTTTCGACCTCATCATAGGCCTTTATAGTGATCTTGTGCTTAGGATCGATGGCAAATATAGACATGCCCAACTGTTGGATTACATTGAATGAAATGATATTTAACCCTGCACCATTGTTTATCAAGACTCGGTGGACCCGGGTACGAAAGATTTGAACTTCGACATGAAGAGCGAGGTTATGGGGATGATTGAGGGCTCGATCATCTTCTTCAAAAAAGGTGAGATAGTGAGGCGAGGAGATGTGGTTCACCATAGCTTGGAATTGTTCTGCATCAATATCCATGGGAACATTGGCCAAACGTAAAGCTTTCTCAAGGATATCCCTGTGCAAAGGAGATAACTCTAGCAATTCAAAAATGGAGATTTGTGCTTGTGTGCGTTGCAGTTGGCTAACAAGATCATAGTTGGAGATCTTGGAAGTAATTGATTTCTTAGATGATGAAGCATTTTTAGGATCATTAGCAACTTTTAGGACAACCTTAGATTGCCCCCTAGTGACAGCGTTAAGTGATTCACCCTGAGAAGATGAAGACTCAGCCACACAGAGTACCACCTTGGGTCTAGTATTAGTATGATCTTGAGGAGTGGATCGTGTCCTTAAGACAACTCTTGGTCATTCATCTTCAGCGTCATAATTTGGCTAGTTGTCATTGTTGGAGCTTGCCATACATATGTATTCAACGGGCTCAAGCATGCCTATAACATTATCAGTGTTAGCGTAAGCATAACTGATTTTGGCGTCATTATTCTTTTTGGTAGCTACCCTTGAGGTCTCACCCTTTTCGTATTCAGGTAATGGTTTTTGGAAAGCCTTATGATTAGTATTCTTAACAAGGCCATCTGTAACAACTTTTCCAGCTTCAATGAGGTCTTGAATTACATCTTTGAGTTTGAAGCAATTCTCTGTGTTATGTCCTTTACTTCGGTGATAGCTGCAAGTATGATCTTCTCTCCACCATGGAGGTCTAACGGGTGGATCGTAAGGACATGAGTTGTCTAGTAAGGTAACCAATTTGTTTGCAATTAAGGTTTTTAAAACCACTTCATAAGGTTCGACCATAGGTGTGTAAACACGTCGCTTCTTCGCAAATTTAGAGCCTTTGTCAAAGGGTTGTGGTTTTGAACCTTCTTGTTGCTTTGCTGCATAGATGGCATTGAAAAGGTTAAACATAGGCTCCTTAGTCTTAGGAGTGTCCACTACTCTGTCATTGACAACATACTTGTTTTTGTTCCAAAGGCAAAACATACTTGTTTTTGTTCCAAGGTTTGCCTTTGTCTTTACCGTTTCCATTGTTAACTCTATCCTTGTTTATGGCAATGTCACCTCTTTTGATAGCAACATCCTCAATGTGATATGCACTTTCTACCATGGCATTGAAGGATGTGAATAACTATTTTCTTAGATCAAAGTATAATTTGGGTACAAGCGTATTGACAAAAATGTCAATTTTTTCAGCCTCAGGCACTTGCCGAGGATACCAAGAGTATAAAGATCTCCATCGTTGAAGGTATATTGCAAAAGATTCTCCTGGTTTTTGTTTGATGTTGCATAAGTCTAGCACAGTCAAAGGATGTTGAATGTTGTATGAATATTGCAGGATGAAGCGTTGCGCAAGTTCGTCAAATGTTTTAAGAGGAGGACTTAATTTTGTGAACCATTCCATAGCTTGTCCTCTTAGACTTCTAGAAAACAAATGCATAAGAAAGGTGTCTTCATGCATAAAGTCCATGCTGATAGCATAGAAATTTCTCACATGGTCGTGAGGGTCACCATTTCCATCGTATTTGTCATACTTAGGAACTTCTATATCCTTAGGAAATGGTAGCATGTATAGACTCCTATCAAATGGAAGAGTGCAAATTGATTCAACAAATGATGTCTTAGGTGGCTCTTTTGAAGTTTGCAGTTGTGCAAATTATTTCCTTAGTTCCTGTATTTCTTCCCTTAAGATTTCAGCCTCAGTGGGCTCTCATTTTGGAATAATATGTTCAACATTAAAACCTTGAGGGAGTTTCCATCCCCTAGCGGCCATGTATCGGAAGTATTGGTCTCCATTTTCCTCTAAAGCTCTGAGCATTAGTTTTTGGGCAAAGCCATCTTGTTGAAATTTGATCACATCTTCGCTAGTTACTTCTTCATCACTATCATGATGAGATGGTTTAGGTGAAGGACATGCACTAGCGGCAGCTCTAGGAGTCCTTGGAGGCGTGTGATTACCATCATTGTTCTCAAAAGGATTTCGAGGACAAGTTCCTTTATATCCTTCATAGCGTGCCTGATTGTTAGTTTCAGCTTGTTGATTTTCTCTCTCCATAGCATATATAGCCTCCAAAGTCTTTTGGGTTTCACGTGCTTGTTCTTCTAAGCGACATTTAATTTCATCAGGGTGCACCATAGTGACTATACCACTCGTATTCTTGGGTGTCTCAAAGGGTGTACCAAATGGATTTTCAAAACTATAAAGTGGGTTGTGCCGAACGTTAGCCATTTGTGTTTGAGAAAATTCAAGATTCTTATCACAAGGTTGTTTGTGAGGACGTTTGGGTGGTGTTTCCAATTGCTTGAAAATGAAAGGCGTGTGGCTACCATTACCAACTTGATATCTAGTTGTGACCGGCATGTAAAGAGTTGTCTTTGTTTAGTAGGACAAGAAAAGCGAGCCAAATTTGAAGCTTTTACGATCAGGACTAGTCACTTGTCAAAATGTGATAGATGACTTGTCAAACAGTGCTCAAGATCTTACAGCACGGGTGACTCGAGCCGAGCGGACGAGCGAGAAGCTCAATAGCAGATAGCTAGAATAAAAAAAATAGCTGAATTTTGACAAGTGATTCATCAAGATGTTTCAAGACTTACATTCGACGGACTAAACCCATCTTTTCAACCTAGGACGAATTCTTCACACACTGATATGTAGCCAAGATCAAGGGTGACCAGCATGACACTCCTTAGACCAAGTAAATCCAACTGCAAACTCTGTTTTTGACCCAAAATGACTCTAGGCGATACTTTCTTAAAAGAAGGGCGACATTTTTTTAGCAAATAGTGTCGCGCAACAGAATTTCAAGAATGGTGCGACACTTTTTGTTCAGGTGACAGATTATTGTACTGAATGCGACAAAATTTTATTGGCAGTGCGACAGTATTTAGAACTAACATGCGACAAAATTTCTATAAAAATATGTTGCGCGATATTTCTCGTGAGGGCGTACGACAGAGTGCTAGTTTTGTGCAAAAAAAGTCAATTTTTGGTTTGAAGTTCATTTTAATTTGTCAATTAGACAGTTGTTTCGATCAGACAGTGTTTTGTTTTAGTTCGTATCAGTAAACAACAAGGTTTCCAAATAGTAAGTGTTTTAACATGTCTCAAAACAATTGATCAAGGGTAAAAACAACCTTGTCAATACGCATTTGGGATATCAGAACAACCTTCCTAACAACTTTTTATCGGAATGTTTATGTTGCAAGAACGTTAACACTAGTAAAAACATAAAAAAAAATAGCCAAGCAATCTATTTTAGAGTCACGATTCATTACTCAACAACTTGGCCCACGCTTGATGCTCCTTTGCCTCACATCAAGTGGTTTCCCACAAGAGATATTGGCTTTATCATGGAAGTGCCATAAGCACAACCAAGGGAACACATATGGTGAGTGTAAATCTTGGGGTGATCCGGGTAGTCCACTAGGATAGATCCTTGCACCAAGAAGTTGAGCGGCTAAAAAGGGTAGTTACTAACTTGGGGTTTTTTAGATCGAGCTTTCGTTCATAGTGTCCCTCTTGCTCCCAATTATGAGACACCTCACCTTGCGATGAGTAACCGATCTAGGGATCACAAGAGTACCTCAAGAATTCTTGCCTAGTGATCTCCCTATGGTCGAAATCCCATAAGCAATCACACTAGGCAATGATGGGGACACGACCCAACAACCAGAATAGACACAATAGAAATGGGAAATTATATTAACTGAGAAAATAAGCTGGTACAAACAGTGCAGAGAAAATAAACTCAAAACATACCCTGCGGGCTTACAATAGCATAAATCTGGAGAATATTTCTCCTTTTAGCACCTCCTCTCAAGCTCCAATCCGAACTCCTTTTACAATGCCAGAAATCTCCTTAAATAGACCCCGGAGGGTTAAGGACTAGGAGTACATTCTAGAAAGTGCTAGTAGGCATCCACCGACAAAATAGAAGGTTCCGGAAGCTGCGTTAGAAGTCGGTGCAATTCTAGAAGAATCCAAAATCGGTAGCCGAACTTTCGGGAGGCATAACTTTTGAACCGTAACTCCGATTGACGAACCGTTTACATTTTTGGAAAGCTCTCGAAGCGCTCTATAGCCCTATGGACAAGCTTTGCTCGTCCACCATTTTTTTGACCCTTTTTGAGGTCATTTAATGCCCCAAACCTGACTTTGAAGCATTCTTAGGGGGTCTCCAAAACCCGAAAAACTGCAATAACTTTCAAACCGTGGGGCCTTTTGACCTGATTCTTTTTTTGGAATGCTCTAAATCTTGATTACATTCATCTGGCCAAGTCACACCTTCTAGGTCACCAAAATGATGGTCAAATTGCATGCTCCTATTTTTTCGGGATTTTCAAATGCACTGATAGTTGAACTATGAGAGTTGGAACCTTTATTTGAGCCAAATGGGTATCCAAAAATGTAAAGACATAAAATAGAAACTAAGTCTAAGTACATTTTTTTTGGGTGACACAGGATTGCCCTTATACCTCTGGATGCTCCTGCATCAGGCAAAGACAAACACTACGTCTACCAAAGTTTTGTGCCCTTGGTAGCCTTGAGTTTATAGTGGGTTGGAAGAGCTAGGTAATTGGCTTGTCCCCACTTGGGTCATTCCTCTCAGGTTGTCCGAGAGCAGGCCCTCTAAAGGATTCTAACTACACAAAGTGGATCAACTTTCAAAAGTCAAGATTTCTGGTTCACCACAAGGGTGAAGAGCATACTCTCCTATTCCAATCATTTTCTTCCAAACACGCCAGGAAGATTCAGTTACCCCTTGCTTTTGAAACCAAATGGCAAGTCAAGGTTTCTGATTCACACGAGGGTGAAGAGCATACTCTCTTATTACCAAAAGACTCCAATCACAAGTTTTATGTGCTTATAAAAATATACAATTATTCAATGCCGCACATGGAAACAAAAATCAAGCAAGTTTGGGTTTTTATGCTTTGGGCAGCCCTACAAACAATGTTAGTAGCCCTTGTGCATTTGAAGCTTTGACATGCGTTCTTTTGTATGCAAAGTTTCAATTTTTTCTTCACAAAGAGGGCAACCTGCAATCACAACCACAAGTTAGCACGAAACAATCACAAAAACTATGAATTAAACCTCTGTGGAACAACCTAGAAATCTGCTTAAAAACAATAGTCAGCCAGCTAAGAAGAAATTTGATCCAATCCCTCAAGGAATGAGAAAAAATATGCCAGGCGATATTTTTCTTGCTGAACAAATGTCATGTGATACTTCACAGTATACAAGGGTGATAGTTTATGTCCAGGCGATACTTTTTCTTTAGCTGTACAACAAAGTTTTGCACAGAGGGTGGCAGTATGCAGGTTTCAAGTGCGACACTATTTCCAAAAAAGTGTTGCATGATAGTACTGTGAACTGTCGCGCGATACTGAAAAAATGTCGCCCAACACTGCGACTGTAAAAAAAAGAAAAATGCAGAGTAGTAAGGGAAATGCAAGAAAAAATAAGAAAATGTAGGGCAAAACGTACAGTCCAGCCCCACGGTGGGCGCCAAAAATGTACACTAGAAATGTGTCAAGCTCTAAACCATTCTATCCAAACGATTCCATGAGTTGGAATGCTTGGATGCCGGCTTAGAGCTCCCTATCCACGGAGTGCAAGAAGGTATTGTTTCAAGTATGAAGGCTCTCAATCGAGCCTTAGAGATAAGCTTCTTGCTAGTAAACTATGCAATGAGAGGTTCTTTGAGACAAGAGAAAGAATGCAAGTGTCTACAATGAATCCCTCAAGGATACAAATGCAAATATGAAGACTACACTAGAATGAATATGCAAAGTACAACTATTCTAAGCATGAATGAGAGTATTACAAAACCAAATATTAAGCTATGTGAGATTATTGCAAGAATGAAAGCTAAACTAACATGCAACTATGCTAAGAATGCCATATGATCCTATGCTAATATGGTGGAATGAGAGAATGTAGACAAGGAGTGAGAAGTTCTCCACAAAGCTCCCAAGAAACCTGTTAGAAAACTTGCAGCATAACAATATTCAAAAGATGGATGGATCCTTTGAGGGGGAAAGCTCTCTTCCTTTTAAAGTCGTACGGACGGTAGAGATCAAGATGAAGATGGTGGATGATCAACGGTGGAATTTGAAAATAGGTGTGATTCATGTGCACACACAAGTCAACCAATAGAATATAAGTTGACTTGTCATATAAGACAAAAGTCTCACAAGCCTTTTTTTTTAATTGTGAAATAGAAAAAGGACTTTATGTGTGCACTTTAAGTGGGTTAGAAGAATGGGGTGTTTTATTTAATTAAAAGGGGACATGTTCTTTTAATCAAATAATGAACTTAGGATAGTATAGTCAAACTATAGGTTATAATCAAATAAATTGATTATTAGCAATTTGGTCTAGGTAAATGATTAAATTAATTTAGTCAAAATGCTGAGAAGGGGGCTAATAGTCTAGATTACCATTTTTAGGTGATTACAACAACAATCAAAACATAAACGACCTCATGACCTTTTGATTACCTTTGATGATTCTGAGACTATTAAAGCTCTTGATGGTCCCCTTTATATTTATGCTAAGATTTCCTAGATACCTACTTGTGGTTGTCTTGTTGATCCTACATCCTTAGTGAATTTTTTTTATTAGATAAACAGGTTTTACAGGGAACCTGAAACCCAATAGTTAGTACATAAAAAGGATGATAATAAGCGTGAAAGCCCAGCCAAAAAAGTATAAGTTCATAGGCTGATAATAAGCATTAAGCCCATCCAAAGGAAAGAGTTCTAAGAAAAGACCAGAAAAAAGAAACAAGCAAAGCCACGGCCTAAAGCCAGAACAAAAAGCCAAAAGACAACAATAAACAAAAGAACAGGCGAGAGTTATTCCTCATTCTTTCGCTCCAGATCATGCATCACCTGAGTAGCCTCAAAGGCTAGTTGATTCTCCTTCGTTTCCATCTGTTGCACCCTTTGGTTCCCCTAGTCCTGAGCAGGAATGGAGTTGTCCTTTGCATAGTCATCCTCCGTTCTAGCCTCATCCCTGTCTTTTCCATCCTCATCTTCATGCATTTCTCTGTCTTTGATCCAGCCCATGAGAGAGATGATGTTGTTGTTGATGGAGCTTAACAAGGAAAAAATCTAATTCACAAGGTTGTGATTGTATTTTTCCAAGTTGTGTATCCTTTGTTCTGCCAGACTGAGCCTGTCAGCCGAATCTGTCCTCCTGCTGGCATCCATTCCTTTCCTTGTTGCCTCAATATGTTTCACCTGATCTTTAACCTCCTCAAGCTCATGGAAAAGCCATTTGATTGATCTAAAATTATCAATCATACTATTGTGAGCATTATTTAAGAGGTTCATCCCTATCTCCCTAGCTCTGTCCGAAATAGCCACTATCGCCGGATCAATTAGTTCTTCCAACCGCTGCTCTTCTTGGTTGTCCACGAGGATTTGGGGATTCATGGCCTCCCTGAAGATTCCCATCTTGGCAGTCTTGACATTGAAATTGATCCACACTTTCCTCCTATCATTGGTCTGCACTTCCCCTTTCGCATACCCAACTTTCTTCTCATTCTGCTCCTCGGGATGGAGATGGACAGGAGAAATGGGCAACACAGGCGCCTCCTCAAATTGAGAGCACACATCCTCCAGATTCTCCCTCTTGTGCTTCTTCCTTCCATTTCATCCTTTATTTCCTCCTGCATCTCCTTAACCACCTCCTCAGACTCCGGTTCCTTCTTGTCATCGCTATCTCCCTCCTTAGCCTTCTCAGCTTGCTTCTGCCTAAGATCCCTAGGGCTTTTTCTGCTTGGGGTTATGGGGGAGAGGGATTTTTTTTTTTGCATGGTAAGTCACTACTTTCCCTGAAGAAGAGATCCTGCCTTTCTCAGAGCTGAGGCTCTGAATTTCATCTGAGTCAAAGGAGTAATTGGAACTTCCAGACTCCACATTCTCTGTCTGAGGGGGGGCGTTGCTTAAGGTCTGGGCTTTGAAGTGCTCGTGGATAAGTAGCAACAACCCCTCATGCAGAGCCAGGTTAGCTATGGGATTCTTTTTGAAGCTATCCATCGCCTTACTCAAATAGGTTAACAAATAAAAAGGGAAAGATATTCTGGCTTTCTTCCGAAAATGATTCAAAATGACAAAGTGGTGGGTTCGGGCTCTATCAAACCTTGGGTCCAAAGTAATGTATCAATAACAGCTTTCAGAACATACTTCCACCACTTCTTCATGGAGTCAGGGACATAGTAGGTGTTAATTTTTTTCAATGCCTTCAATTCCTTCTCACTCTCCACAAAGTCCCTAACTGCATTGGTGGAGAGCTTCTTATCCCTGAAGAATTTGAAACCCTCGATAGGGATCTCGATGATAGCCGCAATCACCTCCTCTGTTATCCGAAAGTAGATGCCATTCACCTTAACCTTTCCATCCTTCCAGGACCCCACCATACTATTGGTCACCTCCTGATCAAAACCATGCAACTTCATGATATACTTGGTAACCCTACCCTCTACAAGCTTTTCCCACACCTTCGGCCTGCTTCTCCATTTCTCAAAGTCCCCCATTGGCTCCTTTCTGCATCTCTTTCCCACCATCTCTGCACACTGCACACCCACTTTACTCATGTGCTCTTCACTCTATGACTGGAATGGACCACCGAGAGTAAGCAAAGAATAAAGAAAAATAACCCTGTTGTTGCCCTTGAAATGATTGCAATAAACAACCCACAAAGCGTGGTAATTAATCATAAAGGATATCTGCATTTACGAATTCCCAAGCTTGTATTATGAAAAGTACCCTTATTTCTTAACCCTTTCATATTCATAATTAAAAATTGATTTTCTCCATACTCCCTTGGATTTTATCCAAGTCGATCAGACACTTGACGTCTGTCAGCAAACAAGTTTCGGGAAGCCAAGTCATTTTTTGGTCTGTGCTGACCCCTATATTTGCAAACCTATCACCAACCAGGTTTTCTTCCTAAAAAGTATGGGTGACGTGGAATTTATTGAATTTGGCTAGGGTCTCTCTAGTCTCATTAATGAGATTTGCAATCGTCCAAGATGGATACGATTGCCATTGATGCACTTAATAATGTTATTCGAGTCCCCTTCAAGCCATAAATTGGTGACCCTTATTTCAAAAGCCAGTTTAACAACATTGCACGCTACGTTGGCTTTCACAAAATGATTTGTTTGGAAACCCAACGGGAGAGCGAAAGTCACAATACTATCTCCATTTTCATTTCTAACCACACCTCCACTACCTGAGGATCCAGGGTTGCCCTTGGAGGCTCCGTTGAAGTTGGCTTTGTGCCAGCATTCAGGGGGGAGGAGCCACTTGGCTTCCTATCTTTTCCTCACTTTGTCTTTTACCTTCTCCTTGTTCTTGCCTCCTGTCTCAAAAGCTCCCCCCTTCCTCATGTAAAAATTTTCCTTTATGATACTGAAGGTCTTCCTTCCAACAACTAAAGCCGACTTCTCCCTATCTCTAAAAATCTGATTGTTTCTCTCCTTCCATATGCTCCAACAAAAATGGGACAGGAGCCAAGAGCTGATTTCCTGCAAGGCAGACCCATTGAACATGCCTTGCCATTGACAAAAAAAGTCCAAAAGGTTCAAAGGAATGTACCAGTTGTGGCCAAGGTCCTGGGTGAGGAAGCCCCAGACTGTCCTGGAGTAAGAGCATAGAACGAACAAATAATTACCTGTCTCTGACTCTTCTTTGCACAAAACACATCTGCTAGGCATGATATGACCTCTTTTAATGAGATTTTCCTGGGTGAGAGTTTTGTCCTAAAGTGCCAACCAAAAAAAATGTTGACTTTTGGCATTAGGCCCGGAAGTCAGGCCCTCGACCAAGGGGGGACACTTTAGTGCTCCATAAAGCGGAGTACCCAGAGGCGACTGACTAGAGCCCATTGGCATTATCCCTCCAAACTAGTTCATCCTTGTTGTTGCTGAGGGATAAGGAATTAAGCATGATCATAATTGGTTTGAGGTCCTCTGAGATAATGGAAAGGTCCTTTGATCCCTATTCAGTCCTGTAATTGCTGACTTTGTGCCCAAAAAGGTTGATGCAATCATTAGCCCAAACTCCATAGCTATGGTTATTTATGAGGGGGCCCTAAGAAAGCTAGCTGTCAGACCAGAACAAAATGTTCTCCCCATTTCCCAGCTTCTAGGAGACTTTAGAATTAGCCAAGTTCCTGGCTTTAAAGAAGCCATTCCAAACAACTGAGCCTCTAGGGATATCCTCACTTAATAGAGTGAACTAAAAAGAGGGCCTTTTAATATACTTGTTTACCACAGTGTCTCTCCATTCCCCCGTGCTACTCAAGATGTGCCAAATTTGCTCTGCCAGGAGGGCCTTGTTGATGTGAGTAAGCTTTCTGATTCCCAAACCTCCATTCTTCTTAGGGAGGCAAAATTTATCCCAAGCAACAAGGGGGTAACTTTTATTTCTTTCAGTTCCCATCCATAAAAAATCCATTTGGATTTTCTCCATCCTCTCAGCGTATTTCCTAGGTATGGTGAAAAGGCTTAGGGCATATATTAGCAAGTTTTGGAGGATGGATTTAACTAGTTGATATTTTCCAGCTTGGCTGAGAGTGGCTCCTTTCCAGCCAGCCAACTTCTTACTGAACCTATCCATGATGTCATTCCAAAAGGAATCAGAAGGGGATATACCCAAGGGGAGACCAAGGTAGGTAGAAGGAAGCTTCCCCACCTGACAACCTAGGATTCCTGAGATTCTCTACCATCTTTCCTCCGAAGTGTTGATAAAGAAAATAGAGCTTTTGTCCCAATTGATGAGCTACCCCGACCCTCTAGAATAGGTGTCTAGAGTGTCTTTCATAGCCTTGGCCTCCCTGACCGAGGCCTCTCCACCCATAATGGTATCATCAACAAATTGCTGATGTGTGAAGGTGGTGCATTTGGAAGAAGGTTTAAAACCTTTGATCCTCCCTTCTTTCTTTTTCTTCTCCATGAGTCTGCCAGTGCATTCCGCCAAGATGATAAAGAGTATCAATGATAAAGGATCCCCCTGACGAAGGCCTCTAGTAGGTTTGAAGAAATTAAAGGGGGATCCATTCACTAAGACAGCTAGAGAGGGGGTGGTGACCAGCTACAAGATTAGCTTGCATGATTTGACATCAAAGCCAAAAGCCTTCAACACCAACTCCAAAAAAGACCAATCCACCTAATCGTAAGCTTTAGAGATGTCAAGTTTGAGTAACATCCCTTCTCTCTTTCCAGCTTCCATAAAGTGAATCACTTCATGCACCATGATAATCGAATCTAAAATTTGTCTGCCTAGGACAAAACCAGATTTTTGTTGAGAAATGATCAGGGGGAGAAGCTTAAGTAGCCTCAAAGTGAGCACCTTTGAGATGATCTTATAAAATGAGTTGCATAAGCTGATGGGTCTGAACTTATCCAGAGTGTTATCACCTGGCACTTTGGGAATAAGAACTAAGAATGTGGAGTTGATTTCCTTCAGAATACTTTTGGCTCCAAAGAACTCCTAAACTGCCTTAACAACATCCTTCATAATGATAGGTCAATACATTTGGAAAAAGAAGGTGGGAAAACCATTAGGTCCAGGTGATTTAACTGCTAGAAGAGAAAAAAGAGCTTCTCTCACTTCAGAGTCAGAAGGAATGGCCCGGAGCAGATTATTCTGGTGCGGTTAGAGGATCTGAGGGATACAAGAGACAATGTCATCCTGGTCCACCTTAGAGAGAAAAGGATCCCAAGAAAGAAGGGAGGAGAAAAAAGAAACTGCTTCAAGTGAAATATCTTCTTCCTTAGTTAACACACCCTGATCTTTCTTCAGGCCAGATATCCTATTATTAGCTCTATGTTTAAGAGTGGATAAATGGAAGAACTTTGTGTTCTAGTCTCCTTCCTTGAGCCAATTGATTATAGATCTTTGCCTCCAGAACTTTTCCTCTTTGCTAATGATGTCATGTAAATTAGACAGGATGGACAACTCTTCTTCCCTACTCGAGGCATCATACCCATTTTCCTAAATGGAGGCTTGGATAGAAGTGAGATTAGTAGAGAGATCCTCTTTCATAGAGAAAAGATGACCAAAATTTGACTTATTCCAAGCTTTTACCATCCTTTTAACATTACTAAGTTTTCTAGCTACCCTGAACATAACAGTTCCTTCCACATCTATGCTTCACCAGCCTTTTATTTTCTCTAAAAGGTCAGGGTGGGAGGTCCAAATTTTCTCGAAACAGAAGGGAGGAGGTCTACAGGGGTCAAAAGGAACAATCGAGAGGGAGATGGGGGAGTGGTCGGACCCAACTCTAGGCAAAAGAGCTAACTTGCAAGAAGAGGACTGCAACCACTCAGGAGAAATGAGGGCTCTATCTAGTCTAACCTGAATACACTCCTTGCCTAAGCATTTATATTGAAGAAAATTTGTTTATGAAAATATTGCAACACAATTTTTATGATACATCCAATCTGTAGATTCAAATTGTAAGGGTTTTTTTATCCATCATTTGGTTCTATTAATTTACCAGTTGAAATTTGTGGAAAATTTGTGAACACTACCTTTGTTGTTGTTCCTACTTTTGATTAGTTTCAAGTTTAGTTTGGTTTGCCATGGTTTAATGCCATGCATGCTATTGCTTCACCTATTCATAATTGTCTTAAATTTGTTCATGGTGAAGAAGTGAAGATGATTAATCATAGTTTATATCACCCTTCTAGGCCTAGAGATTGTGCTACACTTGAATTATTATAGCCTTCATTTCCTAATTCATGTCCTTCTCAACCTGATCATCTTTTCTTTTCATATCAAGCTTATAAGCATTGTAAAATTATTGAGCCAAGTTTACCTCCTATAGATCTTAATCATGGTCTTTTTCCTACACCTTCCATACCACCTTTATTTATAGTTTCTACATCTGTTAATCAAGTTCCTCCTGTTGCTTGTCAATCTCTCAATAATCCTATTAATCCTCCTATAGAACTTGTGAAGGATCTAGTAATTGTTCCTCCTAGTTCTCAACACATTTCAAGCTAGACAAAACATAATCGATCTGCTAATGAATGTTGTAAGAAGCGTCATGCTCAAGTTAAGGCTCGTAATTCTATTCTTCAAAAATCTTTACCTTCTTTGGATACAACTATTCATGATGTGTTAGAAGAAGTTGCTATTAACAATGATGTTAAGATGCATGATTCTAACGATTCCATTCATATATTAGATCCTATTTTGATTAATCTAGATGAAGTAGATACTCTTGATGATATTGATGATGTTAATGATGAATATGAAACTATTGACATTAACAGTGATTTACCTAATATTTTTTCCTCATAATTGACACTTACAACTAGTATCGAACATTGTAATTCTCAAAAGGATCCTTGCTTGGAACTGGCTATCATTCCTACTATGTTGGATATAGTCCCTCTTGTGAGTTACCCACCTTCCCTAAATGATATGAAATGAGATAGGGAGAGTAGGAGGTGTGCTTGATTGGCTTGTCCTTCTTGTAACCTTTTGTATATTTATTTATTGTATTGTGTTTCTCTCGTAATGTGTTTCCTAAATGTTGTTAGGTTCTTTTATAGATTCCTTGTTGCTTTGTTAGTACAAGGTGATAAAGGAAGCAAACCTATTGTACTCTTCCTCTGTATGTATCTCTATTCTTCCATATGTTGTACCTATGTTATTTTTCATACATGTTTCCTTATGTAATCTACTTGGATCTATGACTTGGTAGCACTGATTCTTTTTGGTCTCTAGGTCATGGTTTGAAAAGATTCTTCTTTGTATCTCTTATGTGATCTTTTCCCCTTTGTGATTGTAGTTCTACTTTCTTTGAGGAATGATGTCAATTCCTTTGCAATAATATCATATATATTATCTTATGATCATACCGACCCCATGATAGGTAGATCCCTTCTATGTTCTCTGTATGTTTATGTAATATTTCCCTTGATTTGTTTTCATTTGGGGGCATCTCATAGTGGAAACGTAATCAATGGAGTTGTTTACATTTTTGTTAAAGCCATTTCTCCTGTTAAAGTGTTAGCAATAACTTTAATATTGGGGCATATTCTCTTCTCACCTAGTGCGCACACACACTTTTTGATACACATGTATTATTTCTCAAGATACCGTTTCTCCCTTTTTGGATTAGTGACTAATCCTTAAAGCATGGATTTATATTTTAGGATCTCTTGATCCCTCCAGTACCAAATATTTTTGATCCCTTAAGGTCGAAGGTGTCCTTGAGATTTGATCTCTTTTGCTTTTTGGTTTTACTCTTATAGAATAGAATATTCTTAAGAGTGAATCCTTGATGGGTTGACTAATGAGTAGCCACATTCACTAGGCAGTTCAATTCCATCTTTCCAATTGTGTAGTTTCCTTGTGTGGTTATTGTGATCTTGGAGTTGACAATGACTTGATTCTCTGGGGTCTTGAGGATCTCTTCGTCCCTTTGATTTTAATAAGATTATATTTTCATTACCATCTACTTTATCAAGAGTTTGCATCGAGTCCATAATCTTGTTAAAGTGGGGGCTTAATGTATCATCTTAAAATGTAAGCACTTAAGAGAGTTTATCCCTTTGAGTAAGTGGTTTGGGGTCATGTGAAGCACCTTGAATAGGTCTTTGTATAGATCTAGTTGTTTTCCCCCTATTATGTTTTTCTCTCTCTATATCCAGCCTCTTTCTGACAAGTTTCTTTGTGAAATTAAGAACTTTGACTTTATTGGTCAAGGATAACCTAAAGGGTCAAGGTCAACCTTGAACCTAACCTAGGTCAAGGACAACCTCAACCCTGACCTAGGGCAGGGTCAACCTCATCCCTAACCCCAGGTCCAATTTCCAAGTTCTGGGAGTTTTGGGATATCGAGCTTCGAAAAGTTTCATTTTCCCACTTTCGGGTTGGATGTTTTAGGTTTTAGAATGGTAGACTAATAAACTACATTTAATCTAGGTCCATTTCTAGGGGTTAAGATTAATTTGGATTTAATGCTCCCATGTCGACCTTCTCTAGAAGTTTGTGCCCTAGATCTCTATATAAGGAAGCCTTCTTCTCTCATTTTATCTAACCATTATCTCATGCATCTATCCACCTACATTAAGTTACAATCAATTTTTCTATGAAGTGAAGATCTACTAAGCATTCAAGAATTCAAGTATTCAAGATCCAGTTCATCAAGGAGATCAATTGTTAGCCATTGAAGGATTCTCATCCAAGCCTATTCCTATGCAAAGATTCATTCAAAATTGGTGTTGAAGATCTAATGTCATTGATTTGAGACATCCTACATACATTTCTACATTCATTTGGAGCATTCGTACTTGTGGATTCAAGGATTTGAATCCTCCACAAGGATTTCAATATAAACAAGGTGAATAGTTCTATTTACTTTGTTTATACTTATTGCTTTTCCTTATCCTAGATAGGATCAAATTTTTCATGCTTTATCTTATCCTTAATCCTTGCATTCCACATCAAGACCAAATCACTAGGTTCACATTTTTTGGCTACTATCTTTTTATCGTACAGATGTTTTGTCTGTAACTACAATTTTATATTCTTGGCAGAGGCATCTTTTCTTGCTTCAGTCAATCGTATCAATTCATCCATCATTTCTTTCATATCATTAATGATATCTCCATTATACATCTTGATGTAATTATACAAGCCTATCAGGTTTTTTTGAGGCATTCTAGCATGGATTCCATATCCTAGGTCAAAAGGTGCAACACCTATTGCCTTCTTTATTGTCACTCTATTAGCCCAGGCTGCTAATTGTTGCTTAGAATCCCATGCTTTCTTATTTTCATCCAAAGTCCTCTTTATAACTTTCAATAAGCTTTTGTTAGAGGATTTAGCTTGTCCATTTTCTTGTTGATGATAGGGTGACAAAGTTGATCTAGTAATACCATATCTATCACAAAAATTAATGAATTCATCAGGTCTGAAACACATAGCATTATTAGTCACTATTTTCTCAGGACACCCAAACCTTGTAATGGTATTATTCAATAGGAAATTATTTACCACCTTACTAGTAGCCTTTCTTGTAGGGATAACTTCTACCCACTTGGTAAAGTAATCAGTTGTAACTAATGTCCATGAGTAGCCACTATGGATTTGGGTGATATTTCACCTATAAAATCCATCCCCCATTGCTAAAAGGGCGCTTGGACCTCTACTCATTTTAGAGGCATATTCCTAGAAAACTTTAACTTTCCAACAAACCTTTGGGAAGAATCAGATTTTCTAACCGGGATATGTGCATCTTTAAAAAGGCTAGGCCACCAAAAGCCTACCCTCATGACTTGGTGGCCAGTAGTCTTTGCCATGTAATGACCACCACATACTCTTCAATGTATTTCATTCAACACTTTCTCTTATTCACTTTTATCAATACACTTCAAAAGTATGCCTTTAAAAGTCTTCCACCATAGACTTCCACTAACAATAATGAATCTTACTAAATGCAATTTTACAATCCTTTTCTCTTTCTCTGTCAGATGGGGTGGAGCTTGCATATGCTGCAAATAGTATATCACATCTTTGTACTAGTCACATTGATCCATATCACAGGTGTCAGATGTGTGATCTTTACATACAACATTTATCTAATTAGAATCTAGATTAGATTGAGCAATTAGATTTGCTAATACATGAGCTCTTTCTAACTTGGTGATTTGGATATCAATATTAAACTCTTGTACTCTATTTATCCATCTACATCTTCTACGAGATACTTCTTGCTAAGAGAAAATATCCTTGACTACTACTGATCTAATTTAGGATCTATAAGATTATGACTTAATCCAAACAATCATATATAATTCCCAATCCTTGCAGTAAATGCATGGTTATGTATCTTAAACCATTGAAATTACAAGAAGATTTATGCATTAAACACTTGAAATTAATAATATGTTTATTAACATAAAATAAAGAAAATAACTAAAAAAAAGAAATGAGAGAAATAAGAAAGAGATAGAAGAGACGCAAAAAATTTGATAATGGAGTTCATTCGATTAGGACTACATCTCCAGGTCCGCTTCTCAATTCGGGGACTGCTTTATTAATGTCACAAGGCAAAATTGCTATCTTACAAATTCCAAGCTCCAAGCCTTCACAATCTCTTTCTTCTTTTACAATTTTTGGTGTAGAATAACACCTTGTAAAATCTCTCCTAAGAATTCAATAATTCCCTCCTATTAATCTCTCACAACAATTTTTTTTCTCCCAAGGACTAATTTCCCACAAGAAGTTCTTCTTCCAAGTCTAATTTTTTCTCAAGGACTTATTGTCCTTACAAAAGGAAATAACCCCCTTTTATACAAAATATTTTCCTTATTTGGTCTAAAACCAAATAACAAACATAATAACCATTTTCCCCAAATAATAATTAACAAATAACTCCCTATTTTGGCCTTTATAATTACAAGCCATACAAACAAAAACACCCATTTAAATAATAAAACAAATAACAATATTTGTTTGAAATGTATGGTAAAAAGGGTTTGAATATATTTCATTCCCATATTTTTAGGGATTATTTTTAATCCATATTTTATGTTGGGGTTTGGATATATATATATATATATATATATATATATATATATATATATATATATATATATATATATATATATATATATATATATATATATATATATATATATATATATATCACGTTCAAAAGGCCATTTTTATTTTACAAAATGGGGCTGATTTCCATGTCATTGGGCTGATTGGGATTATGACATCAATGCTGATATCATCATTTTCAACCTTTTTCCCTCTAACTTCAAACAAGCATAACTTCTACATACGGACTCTATTTTTGATGAAACGAGCGCCATTGGAAAGCTTTCGATGAGGTCTTCAATTTAAGACCCATTGTTGACCACTTTTGAGATGGTCAAATTTCACCTCTTTTTATTAAGTCAACCTTTGGTTTGCCAATTTGACCCAAACTTTGAACAAGCATAACTTTCCACCATGACCTCCTTTCAACACGATTCAAAATGTGTCAGGATCGTATCAAGAAGCTCTAGTCATTGATGTTGATTCCATAAGATTCTAAGACTGTGAAAATTTTAGGCCTTGTATATCCACCTAGATCAATTGCACTGGGCACAAACACAATAGCAATAGCACCTATTAAGTAGCATCTAAAAGCCTTGATAGCTTTAACAAGTGCATATGCCTGCTTCTGATTGATTTAATACTTGATTTCTATAGGTTGAAGGAATTTTCTAAAGAATACAATTGGTTGTTCATGACCATCTTCTCTTTTTTGTAGCAAAACTGCTAATATGGTATGGAAAGATGCAAAAGAAAATACATGCATAGGCTTTTCATAATTAGGTGTCCTAAGAACTGGTGCATTCTTAATGGCATTTTTAATTTCTTGAAAAGCTACAGTTGGTTCTCCTTCCCAATTGATAGTTGCTCCCTTCTTGAGCATTTTAGAGATTGGTCTACTGATTTCAAAAAAATTAGCTACAAATCTCCTTAAAAAATTAACTTGCCCAAAGAAAGACTATATATCTTTAACATTCTTGGGCTTTGGCACCATGTCAATGGTTGTTACCCTTTCAGGATCAATCTTAACCCCTTCCTTGGATACTATATGACCAAGTAGCTTCCCCTCAGTCACTCCAAAGGTACATTTCTTTGGTTTTAAAGAGACACCATATTTTAGAGCTTTGATAAAAATATTCTCTAAATGTGTGCAGTGATCTTCAACCTTTTTTTAATATGTAGTCAACTCATCCTGATATACAACCATAAACTTGTTAATATATTCTTTAAAAGCTACATCCATGGCTCTTTGGAATGTTGCCCTTGCATTGATTAGGCCAAAAGGCATTATTACATACACATAGGTTTCCCAAGGTGTAGTGAAAGTTGTCTTCAATTGTTCTTTTTCATCTACCAAGACCTGGTTATATCCTAGGAAGCCATCCATCATAGACATCAATTCTGAACTAGTAACCTGTTGTAACATGGCCTCCATATTAGGCAAACCATAGTTATCCTTTAAAGATGCAATATTGAGGTTTCTAAAATCAACACATAACCTAATATCCCCATTCTTTTTTCTAGCTAGCACTAGATTACACACCCATGAGGAATGTCTGATTGGTTTAATAATTCCCCCATCCCTGAGCTTCATAAGTTCCTCTTGCATTTTATGGGCTAGAGTGGGATTAACAAGCCTCTATTTTTGCCTAAATGGTTTGACTCCCTCTTTTAGGGTATTACATGTTGGAAAAGATCTTCTCTATAAGGCTTAAGGCTATCATATGATCATGAAAGAACATGTTTGAATTTTCTATAAAAATCTATCAAGGACTTCCTAATTGCAAGTGGCAAGGCTTTACAAATGAATACCTTTTTTAGGGAATCAATCATGCCTTGATTGATCTCTTCCAACTCTTTTAGCTTCTTATCTTTGGTGTCTGAATGCACTCTATCTTGATTATCAAAAGCACTCTCGAGTACTACTAACCCTTTAGGGACCTTGTTTGATTTCAACTATAAAATTTCCTGACCAAATATAGTTTTTTTTTCATCTATTGTTTCCACAAAAGCACCACATTCCAATTTTTTACCATGATATTTATCCTCATTAAGAAAAAATTCAAGATATCTTTATCATCTTCAAAAACTTGCCAATTCTCCACATTATCAAGGATAGAAGGCCTATTTTGCATTTCAATTGTAGACACACCAAAAAATGTCACATCATCAAGCTTGACTGTCACATTAGCTAGCAAATCAGCCATCTTATTATTACTCCCATCCATCCAAGAAATTCCAAAGGCATAAATTGCTTCTATATGATCCCAAAAAACATTCCTATATTGTTTTAGTCTTCTATTCTTGGAGGCATATGTCTCCCTAACTTGAGACACAACTAATTCATAATCACCAATAACATGCAATTTCTTAATCCCATGACTAGTTGCAACTTATAATCCCATTAGGAGTGCTTTACACTCTGCTAAATCATTGGTACATGTAAAGTTCAAGATAAATGAATACCTAAAAGTGTTTTTTCTTAGAAGATATGAAAACAACTTTGGCTCCTGATCCTTCTCTAGAACTTGCCCCATCAAAATACATGGTCCATATTTTTTGTGAATCCAAACTGTTGGTTACCTCTTATGTAATCAAGGGAGGTGGTTTCTCAATTTCTTGGATGACAAGCTCTACCCTAAATGCATTGACCTCAATATATAGAAAACAAGTGGCATCCTTATCAATACTATCTTCAAATATGTAAGTCACTGTCGACTCTCTATCAATTTTGATAGACTTGTCTCCTATATAAAAAGTAGCATATGAAAAATTACATTGTAGGATACCTCCCATTATAACACTCCATTTTCTAGAGAGTAGCATTCCATAATGGGGAGGAATATCAACTACAAGGACTGTCATGGTCATTTCAACATCAGGGTAAGCAACTAGTTTAAAAGGTAAAGCATTAATTGTTCCTATAACAGGCACTTCTCTTGCAACCATTTCTCTACAACTACCCTACTTTGTATCTACTTCTAAACCAAGGGATTCCATAACTTTGAAAGGCATAATAGTATTTGATGCCCCTGAGTCAATCATACAATTCTTTAAAGTTCTACCATTAATCACCAAACTAAGGAAGAAAGGATCAATATCTTGTAAGTAAGCTACAGAGGAGTTATCTAAGTACATTTGAGATATTTGGAACATAACCCCTCTATCCTCTTTATCTTTCATTACTATTGGTATCTGTTGTACTAGTGATGATTTTGGTTTAGCAATATGACCACTACTCCCTATGCCATCAACCAAGATAGGGCCTTATTCTTGTGTTCTTCAATTCTAAATATTCTAATAAGGGAATCTTAGCATAATCTAAGATAGCATAGACATCATATCAACCAAATCATATGTAGGGGTTTCAGGAAGGTTACGTTTGATGATTTTCTCTCCGGTAGTAGGTTCCTTCACTTGTTTGGTGACATCAAAGTTTGGCTTCTTTTCTTGCACATTGGCTTTGACAATTTCAACTCCTTGAAACTACACCTTTTTCTTTGGTTCACACATCTTGGTCTTATTGTCCTTGACTTTCACAACTACTGGATCTTCCTTCTTATTCTCACCAGTCCCTTTATGAGTAGTATCTTTAATGAAGATGCCAGATGACTTAGCAGCATTATTATTGACAATTTTGTTTCTCAGATTGTAGGTGCTATGAACTTGAGCAATCATCTTAGCACTTATTCTATCAATCTCTTCTTTAGATGGTTTCCTTAAGTTTATGTGATCCATATTTGACAATGTATTGTATATCTTGTCCTCATCATGATCTTCATTTTCTAAAAACACCTATTGATGGTGTAATTGATAGGCATTTCTTTGATCTGAAACATTATATTTAGAATCTTCTAAATCAGATTCCACACCATCATCACATAAGTTTACCATATTATAGCCTGAGTCTTCATGATTTTCTTCTTCCTCCACATCCTGACTTTGTGCTTGCTGATTTGCGAAGAAAGATTGGTAGGGTAAACTTTAAGAAAGTTGCCTCCAAAATAAGATATAAAATATTGGTGAACCTTTCATTACTTTGAAAAAATAAAATTATTTCTATTGGCAAATCTCTCAATTTTTAATTCTAAAGATGATTAATATTGGCGATTATTTTTGAATCATAATTTTTCTGTATAAAATATTGACGAATCTCAATAATAATAGGAAGTTCATTAATCCCCATGAAATATTACAAATCAAATTTGAACATTATTTTACCTCATGGAATATTATGAGGATTGTTACATATACTTTAAATCAATAGTGAAAACTAAATATTGGTGATATATTCTTAAAGTAACTAATAATTATGATAATTATTGGTCAATTCAATTTAGTTTCTCTAGTAATATATAATATTTAGATGACTCAAATCTAATCATGTATCGAATATTGTGGTGAATATTCGAGTTTAGATTTTTCAATAAAATAAATTATTGAGCGATTTTAAATATTCTAGAACTAAATTTTATAAAACTATGGTGATTTATGTTGTGTCAAATCTTAAATTATTAGCCAAACTACTAGCCAAAAAATTCTAAAAATAGCCAATTTGCGAATATTAGCCACTAAAATATACCTTGAAGATTGGTCTAATGCACAATAATAAGGGGTGTGGGGGGACTAGCATACAATGCACTAAGGCAGATCTTCTAACATATTCACATAATTTCTTTGTAAAGAATCTGGTGTACTTTTATCTTTGTTTCCTTGAGAAGAATTGGGGATTGGCTCACCATCCTTCCACTGAGTGGTATAAAGATAGTTTTGCATTCTAGGCTGCCTATTGTAGGGTATATTATACTGAGGTTTATCACTAGTATTCTATTTATTGGTTTGGTTTATTGATGGATTTAAAAAAATTAGCAGGCTTAAAACTTGACCCATTATATCCTCATCAGGTTTCTTGCCTACAACTGATTTCTCACCTTCTTTATTATTTCTAGGGTTAAACAACTTAGGGTCATCCCTTCTTCCCAATTTACCAGAGGCTTTTCTATTATTTTCAATATTCACAACCATCTTATAAGCTTCCCTCAATGTTCTAGGATCCTTGTCCCTCAAAGTGTATACCATTTTACTATCAAAGGCATTAAAATAAGTGGTAAGAAACACATCCTCACCAAGTCTCATTACTTGGAATAACTTATACATCCCTTTCTAAAATTTGACATTAAAATCAAAAGTAGACTCATTTGGGCCCTTTTTTATGTTGTTGAACTCATTCAACACAAATTTAGCATTATGTTGTCCCCATACTACTATTTAAAAAGTTTTTCCAAGTCACTCCAAGAGGTTACACTGTCATCTGATAATCTTCTAAACTAGTCCCTAACATCTTCAGTTAAGGAATGTACAAATAACTTCATTACCACATCCTTGTGCTCTATCTCATAGTCATTGAGCATGTCTATAAACTTTCTCAGGTGATCTTTACCAGTCACAACATTGTTACCCAAGAGCTTAGTAGCCTTATCCATAAGATCATTAGAAATGGGAATGTCTACAAAAGACATCTACTTGTATTTTTCCATATAAATGGGTTTTCTCTCAAATCCCATAGCATTTTGAAGTGCTTGCTCTACTGGTCTAGTTTTGGATAGGGATCTAGGGCTGTCTGACTTGCTGAGTAATAGGTATCTAACTACTTGTAGTAGAGGATGATGCATAGGCAATTTGTGATATGTTTTGGCTAGCTAATAGAGGTCTACAAGTAGGAATAAATGGGACAACTTGTGAAGATTGGTTATGGCAAAATGCTAAGGCAGAGTTGGACTTGATAAATTATATTTTTCTCCTAGTTTTGGTAATTAGGGCTTCATTCTCAACCTTCTCAAGCTCCTTAGCTAGATCTTCTCTTTCTTTTCTAGCCTTTTCTAACTTTGGGTCAAGCTTAGACATGGTAGGGTTCTTTGGAAGGTTTTGGGTTCATTGATTTGGACTCCTACCACCTTTTATTTCCCCCTATCAAAGTGCTTCACAATTATATCTACCACCTTAGGTTCCATAGACCTGTAAGGTTGAACTTTTGAAATAACAGGCCCCTCCTTTTCTTTAAGAAGGTACTCTTGGTATTGGACTTGGGATCTCAAGGCATCAACATCCCCAAAACCATTTGAATATAGTTTGGAAGATTTATCTTCTAAACTCTTGTTCTGCTCTTATAAGGAAGCGATTCTCTTGAGAAGTTTATTTCTCTCAATCAGACTATTCAAGGCAATTTGTTCCTTTTCTTTTTCCAAACGTATGCACTTGGCCTCTTCTTTTGCAACCTTTTTCCTAAATGCTCCTAGTTCTGAAAATAAATCTTCTGGGTTTGTAGAAGTGGCTGCTAAGTTTACTGGGTCATCCAAATTTATGAGATTTATTTCCTTGTAAGGACCTTGTCTAGGACTAAATTCATTATTCATATTATCCCTAAATCCCCATCTATAGCTCATTTAATTCACCATATCTGGTCTAAAAGGAATCCCCCCTATAGAAGATACATCCTTGTCATGATAAACTCTCTTTTCTTGAAATAGGGTGGTGAATGTTTCTCAGGGATATGAATATGACTAGTTATTTTGATTTTCTCTCTTTAGACACTTGCTCACTTATATTTCTTCTTTCAAACCTATCCCTTATAGCAAATAATGGTCACAATTTTCTTCTTAGATTTGCAACAAACCTTTTAATCAAATTAGCTAATTATAATCAAAAGGAAAGCTTATTACAAATAAGGCCTGACCAGAAACTTTAGTTCTTCAATAAATAAATTGAAAATTGATTTTGATTGATATGTGTGTGTGTGTGTGTGTTTTCTAACCATAAGGATTATCAACTTGCAACTGATATTAATCGATTAGTGCCTTATCCATTGTCACATAGAGTCAGAATGAATAATCTTAGACCTATTCAAATGACTTGCAATTAAATTTGTCAACAATGAACACTGAATCTTGTTCTTATCATATCCCTCTCATACACCCAAAACCCTATCACTTACTAGAAGCAATTACTTAATTCTTTGAACTAAAAGCAATCAATAAGAAACATTAAATTTATCTAATTTGCATTAAATTTAAAGAACATTTTTTATTTCAATCTCGAGATCATAGATATGCAAGGAAGGAGACAAAACTTAGATACATAGACATACAAAATTTCCTTTTGTATTAACTTCCTTTGAAAATGAATACAATACTGGTATAGATTCTAAATGCAATTCACAACTTGGAGACTTGATAATTCATATTCACTATATCTTCCAATTTTCAAGACTAAACAGAGTCATATGATAATAAAACTTGGACAAACTATAAAATAACATAAAGCTAAAAAAATTTACAGACTTCTAGCCTCCACTCCACATATTGAAAATCCTTATAAAGGATTGCAACAAGCTACAGATGGAAGGACACATGTCAACACCTCAATAGAAGAAAATGATGCAGAACATTTACAAAAAGTTACAATCAAGACATTCCCTTGCGCTCAATCCAAAAGTAGGGAAGTAGTTGAAAAGTCAGCTGGTGACTATTTACTGATGAAGCTTTAATATTGATTCTTTGTCATATTTTGCCTTTATCTTCCCCAAAAGTTTCAAAATTTGATACATGTATTTATGAGAGATTTACTTCTTTTATACTCTATTTAGGATATCTAATATTATCTAAATCTCTTGCTCTTTTTAATTTCAATCATTTCTCAACTGCTTCCTGTTGGTAGAGCCTTTATTTCTCCCACTGCTTCCAAAACATAGATCTCTTACTTGGTGGGCCACTCTATGGTTTTAACCTCTTCTAGGTCCTTTGTGGCTTTTGTCCACCTGGTATCTGTTATGGCTTTTGAATCCACTAAAAATTTATTCAAATATGTCTCTTCTCTAAACAAGGAATTAATCAGATTATTAAATGGGGCATCATTGCTATCTTCAAAAATTGCTACTGTGGTCTCTTGAGTTAACATTGCACTGAATGTATTAGATCATTCCTACCATTCTATCAACTTATTGCTATTATCTAAAATTGGTGGAATACAAGGCTCAATTCCCTAAGATAGTACTTTCATTTTCCCTTGTATTATTTGTATTTTTCTAGTGAAAAAGCCAATTAATTCCTTTACCATTTCTAAGCCCTCCTTCATTGCAATGATCTTATCAGACAAATTTGGCTTTTTAGCCATCACCATAATAAGCCTCTCTAAGAATTGAATGTATGGCCCCCAAATTTTGAATGTGGGTGACAGCCATGAGAGTGCTTCATTGCAAAATTGCTCAACATCTTGTAAGGAATTATATAATGTATGGGCATGTTGTGATATATTCTTCAAAATTTCAACCTTATGGTCAATCATACACTTAAGGATAGATGTCCTTACCTCATCTTCTTGTTGAGTTGGTAGAGCATCAATTCTCATCCTTTTGGGCTATGTATTACCTGCCTCCAACTTATTAGTTTGTGTTGTGGTCTTTGTTGTGACCTCGGATGATTGTATCTGACTGTCTTGCTCCTTCCTTTTTCATGTGATGGCTGCCTACTCTAAATTGGATAGTTTCTCTCTCAAAGATGCAACTTCAACTTCTAGCACTTGGACCTTAGCCTCAAGCTCCTCAATCTCTTCCTTGTATACATGGCTCTTTCTTAGCTCCTCATAGAGTTTCCTAACATCAATGTAATCATGAAAAGATTTTGCTAGCCTTGTCTCTATCTCTTCTACCTTGGCCTCATTCATAAATAATAAATGTGTTATAACCTTGGAGATTTCTGTACTTGAGGTACCTTAAAGTGTCCATACTATCATATTTCCTTGTTTTGTGCTCTACACATCCATTAGCTTGGGCTTGTTCATTGCAGGGGCCATGCTCCATACTGCTAGAAATTTGGTGTCAATATTGAATTTAGATCCTCTCTACAATCCACGAGCATCATATGCCTCATATGATATAGTATTATCTCATCTTCTGATTTGGTCAAGCATAAATGCTTGCTCCAAATCCCACCTAGGCACTAATAAGATTCCACTCCTTTGTACAAGACCCCTTACCTCCTTAGGAGTCATTACTTCACTCTCTAGATCATAAGCATACAATTTCTCAACTAGTTCTAGCTTTTTTTCATCAAACTCCCCTAGTTTCATCTTGAGTACCAGCTCACTCTATTTCACCTTGCACAAGAAGCTCTTAAATTCAGCAGATTTGATGAAATCATCATCCTCTATGAATTGTTGGGCTTGGATGACCTTGTCATCCAACGTTGTTGTTGCTGACTCCAATTTAGTCAATGCATTTTCTTTTGCGATAACTTTGTCTTGGATGTAATATTGTCTCAAGTTAACAAAGTACTGACCTTTCCCAAATAAGAGTTTCAGAGTCCTTTGTTTTATCTTTTTAGGGATGTGGACAATTTTTTGCCTCTTGTTCCCTTTAGTGACCCATGATGCCTCATAAGGCTCATCTTCTTCCAATTTCAAGGTCACATCAGGTTCAGGGCTATTAGGATTCATTCTCTCTTCATCCCCAAGTGGTTCCTTTGGCATTTGTGTCATTATCTCTACATGATTTAGAACCATCTTCCTTATCCTAAGAGGATAAGGGACATCCATGTAAAATCCCTTAAAGTTCATATCTACTATTTTCAATTTATTTTCCACCCTTAATACATCATCAAATTTGGCAAGCTTATCAACTGCCTCCCCCTCAACAACTATATTGGGAATGAGGTCTTCATGGGGCAACTCCTTAGTATTAGGCAATACATAGTTCCTTATCTCCTTGCAGGTGTTCTTCATCCAATTGTTAGGATCATACATCCTATAGGAAGTAGGGGACAAATTATAGTGGTAGAGGAAAGAATGGATGGTTTCTAGGATTCTTTTGCAATTGAAAAGTCTCCTATATTAAAACATCTACACAAGAATGTACCCCTATTAACCTTAGGCCCTAAGTACTTCATGTTCACTATAAACAATTTCCACATGAATTCAATGATAGCGAATCTAGGGGGAATGAATTTAGCTAAAATATGGGGTTGTTGGTAAACCTCATTAGAGAAAAAATTGGAAACACAAAAATATCCTCCCAATTATGGTCTAATCTTTTACTTTCTAGGAGGAGGGCTGGTCCTAGAAGACTCTTCAATACCTTAGGTGCTCTAAAGTAACCTAGATCTAACATTTTCATTATAACAATACTAAAATTATTAAAGAATGATACCAAATTAGAATAATGGTAAGAATTATCCCATACCCATGTCCATAACTGAACTAGCAACTCTCCATTAGCATCAAAGGTGCTATCAATAAAATTTAGGTTTATGTATCCCAAATTTTTATATAGGATTAGGTGCATGAGTAATGAATAATAATGGAATATGAATTTCTCCATTTCTCCCCTCTAGGCCAACACAATGTTTTCTTTTATCCTCTCTAGAATGTACTTAATGTAATCATATTCACCTCTATGGTAGGAGTATTGCACATCGTTGGCTATGATAAATTGTGCTCCATACACCATATCAGTCCCATCTTTTCCAATCACCTTGTGGACTCCATACACAGTTTTACAAAATATTTCTTAAATTTATCTAGTGGCATCTTCTTGCCCACTTTCTTTGGATAGTCTCCCACCTACTGCTGGTCCATAGGAATATGTCGCAACATTGATGTCCCTATGTAGGCCTTGGTGTTGGCCTCAAAATTTTGTTGTAAATCAACCAAGTCCACTGGTTCACTCATGGAACCATTCGATCCAAATGCTTCAATGAATAAGGCATGATCCAGTATACATAGAACAGTTCCATCTCTCCTATGGAATGATTTGGTGGCTAGATTGTATGACTTGATTAGGGCCTTTACCAAATTGACATCAACAAAAACCTTTGGAAAGATCAATTTCGCCAAGTTCTTCTTCCATAGATTACACATAGGGATCTTCTTCTCTCTGTTATGGTAAAAATGTCTAAAGAGTTCATAACCTATAACTCTAGGACATGTAGCATCTCTACATAGAGCATATGGGTCCACAAAAGCATGATCATATGCAGTATTAGCATTGGAGGATCTTGGGAAAAGCTGAACCATTCTTCTACAAACCTATTAGATTTTCTCTACCAAGTTTTTCCTCCCTTTTGAGATGATTCTTCCACTACCTCCATGTCTGAAGCTTGTATCTCTTCAAATTTTTTGTCAGACATTGTGAAAATGGCTTGAAAACATTGCAAAATTTCTGCAAATAGCTCTTGATAATAGTCTGTCAGCACTAAAAAAATTGCAACTACTCTAAAAATTATGATCTTTGTAAATGGTAATGATTCACTAGATTATGAAACATTTTATAATGAGCATACCTTTGTCAACCTTCTCTATGCATTGATAGTCAGCATGCTTGGACTTAAATTTTAGTCCAATCTGTCAACTTAGATGGATTGTCTATATTACTGTTCTAGCTTAGGGACCCTTTGTACTTTATTCAAATTTTATTGGCCGCAAACAGTCTATAATTATTCCATCTTAGGAGGGAAAAGCTCTTTTTAAAGTCAAAATAGGTTCTATGATCTTACGATTGTTTGAAATTGACTCTTGTCTTGTTATCTTAGGCTGTGAGAAAAGCCCTTACAATCCTATGATAAACCCTTTATTGTATCATCTCATCACTCCCTAAAACCTCATACAATCTTACAATCATTGTTTATATTGCCCTTGGTGCAT
Organism: Cupressus sempervirens; assembly: GCA_028749045.1. Taxonomy (NCBI): domain Eukaryota; kingdom Viridiplantae; phylum Streptophyta; class Pinopsida; order Cupressales; family Cupressaceae; genus Cupressus; species Cupressus sempervirens. Next base: position 407,379,366 of record CM053791.1, read on the forward strand.
CATCTTACCTGTCCTTTTTTATCCTTATGGTCTTACAAAAAACTGTTACCTTTATTCATCATAGTATCATCGACATTTACTTTCAACTTTACGATCTCACGATACACTTGTTTTGTAGCATCGCAACTCTTTATCCTTGCTTTGGAGATCTTACGATATACTCCTTGTCATGAGATCAAAGAATGAAATCTATCATATGTCATAAATTTTTATACAAATACGACTCTAGCCCCACCTTGCCACCTATTGACTTGTCATGATGTTGCCTTGGCTAACTCTGAACCATCTTTATTTTGTGACAAAATGACCACCTTAGATCTATCCTTGATCAATGATGTTGAATGATCTTTTTATTTCTAAGCATACTTTACAAACATTGGGCCCATCAATCCAACTTGGCATCTATCTTTTTATGTGTTGTAACTTTGACCAATCAAGATAGAACACATGTCATCTCCCAAACTGCCACCTTGCTTTGTCATTTGTTACCTTACAATCCTACAATCATGTCATCTTACACTTTTCATTTTATTCTTGTGATCTTGCGACCATAAGCCCCTCATAATATCATAAGATTTGTAGAAAACATTTATGATGTCATGACTCCTCCTTTGTCATAAGATCATAGCCCATAATATCTTTTTTGCACTAATGTAACCTTTGATCTTCCAATCACTACCTAGTATCATGAACTTCCATTTCTTTATTTGAGATCTTACAATGAATTATTTTTCATAAGATCATAAATCATGTTTTATCATTCCTATACATAAGATAATACGATACAAAGGGATTCGTAAGGTCAGAGACCTCACCTTGAACTTTCATGATTTTACACACAACCTTATATCATAAGATCGTAACATATATTTTGAAAGATCTGCCATATCCTACTTGAAAGAAAACTTAGGGTAAGGGAAAAGGGTTGCAATTTCAATGAAATTTCTTCATGACTATGGTGAGAACACAGCCTTAGACATCACATTATCTTACTAGGGGAAAATCCCAAAATGGGACTAGGGCAAAAAATAACCTAGTTAGGGCTCATTCTAGAAAATGGTGACAAATAAAATACAAACCCTAACAATACAACCTAGTTCAAAAATATTTTCACAATGAATTTTCAAATTTGTGGCACAATGAAAATAAGGGCTATTAGGACAATCTTTGACCTGATCAAATTTAGAATAGTTGAGAGAGGAAGCTATATCAATCATCATTATATTGTGATCCTTAGCTTCTTTCATTTGTTCCACAGTCATAGGTTTAGGTGGTGACACATATTTTTTCTCCAAGTAGAATAGACCATCATCACTAATTCTTGATAGGTGTAACTTCATCAATTCCTACCATGCTGAAAATTTGTCTCTGTTAAGCTTGGGAATCTCCCTTCTGTAAGACATCTTGATCTTTAGCTTAGGGACTTGAAAACTTTCCTACAAGAACCAAACACTCTAATACCAATTATTGTAAATAAAGAGTGTAACTAAGAGAAGAGGGGTGAATCAATTACCACAAAAATAATTCCTTGTCCATAGATGTCAATTCAAAATTTTCATTGATCATGCATTACTGTCCAGCTCAATTATAACTAATTCAATGTTGAAACTTAGTTAACAAAGTAATCTTTTGAATATTAAACTATTTTAACCTTTAGTGACTTAGTTGTAGAAATCTAAAACATTAAGAAAATAACATGAACATAGATGACACCAAGATTCAATGTGGAAAGCCAATTTTGGAATAACCACCTTGCAATTAGTCACAATAATTTTCACTCTTATGAAGTGAGTTGTGTTAGGAGAAAACCCTATTAAAGGTTACAATACATACTGTTAAGTATGACCTTATTAGAGGATTTGGATCACCCTGTTAGGAGTGGCCTAGTTAAAGGTCTTCAAACACTTCAATCTTGAAATGCCACCTTGTTAAAGAATTTAAAAAATGACTGTTAAGTCAACTCTATTAAGAGATTTCTTTATTGCTACAATGGTTAGAAGGTAACAACAATTTGACCTGATTTATAAATTAACTTCCTTTGCAAATTCAAATCTCTATTTTGTCTTGACCTCTAGATCCTTATTGATCAAAATATCCTTTGCAACTTATCTTTCACACTTTCATGCTTTGTCTTCATTCACATATCCATCTTATTCCACATCTTACAACTTGTACCTTTGATCATCACAACTTGACCTTTCTTATATATCATAAGATAGGAAAAGTTGACTTGAATACCCTTCCAAATAATCAATAACCATCCAAATAGTTGGCCTCAATCAATTAAATATTAGACAATTTGTATTATGTTGTCACTCAATCAATACTAGGATTGAACGTTTGGTTAATACTGAAAGTCCTTTGATGCCCAACCACTCGGTAATGCTACAAGCGAGATGTCCTTCATTAACCAACTACTCGGTTAATACTGAAAGTTCTTCTTTACCCAAGTGCTCGGTCAAAATTGAAAAATGCAAGGTTAATACTGCAAACTCTTCATTGCTCAGTTATTACTGACATTTGTGTAACATTAATAGAAACATATAATTGAAGAATTGTTTCCAACATAGGTATCCAAAAAACTCTCGACACCCTTGTTAATGGTAAGGTCCATAGTATCCATTTTGAAATTGGCTAGAACATGGGTCATATCCTTGCTCATTGAAGTAGCATCAATCTCCAAGGTAGTTCTACTACTTGCTAACATTGATACATGATCAACATAATTATTCCTCACCACATTCTATTTTTGTCTAGCATTACTCTCCTTCCTCTTCTAACTTTCCTTGGACTTAGTGTTTGACTCTAATTTCTCCAAATTAAAATCCCTGGCCACCATTTTTTTCCTCTTAGGGTTGGAGGTAATTTTTTTGGAGTGCCTACACACATCTCTCAACTCCATATTAGAATTACCCAAAATAACAAAAGTGTTCCCTTGGGTTTCTTGTTGGAGATTAAAATGGTAGGGATTTTCTTATGTTTCTTACCATTGGAAGATAAGGAATCGTGGGACACCAGGGGGTAGGGTTATTTTCCAAAGACATAAGAAAAGAGTTTGTGCTGGACTCAGGGGCATGGAAAAGGATAATGTTACAAGGGGAAAAGGGAATGATGAAAATTGTAAAGGTGGAAGATTAGACCTTGGTGCAAGATAATATAGTTTTCCTCCAATTTTCTTTGCTCTCTAACCTCCATAACTAACACTTCAAGATAATGAAGTAGGAAAAATAGAATAGAAATCTCAGCATGATACTTGAAGTGGTTCAACAAAGGAAAATGGTAATAATAACTTACCCCAAAACACCCCTCTAGAGTGGGGTACTTCATAATTAGAAAGAAGACATTGAGCAATGGTTCAAAGAGTTTCTCTCTATCAAAGTTACCATGTAGTTTGACTAGAGCTTCCTTGGCTTTGAAGAATCTAATGAGACTAGTCTCATTAAGCACTTTGGTAACCTTATTCCACTTCTTACGTTGCGTAGAAATGCCATCTTCATTAATTACAAAGGTAATCTCATATATAGTAAATTTCCTATCATTCCAAGTGTTCACTAGCAGCATGGAGAAAGTGTTTGATAACTAATTGAGTTGTGGGGGCGGTGGTGGGTGGGGGGATTAAATTAGTTGTGTTCCATTATCCTATAGTCCCTTCACACACTTTAGTACAAACACAAATTCATGAAATTCAAAAGAATTTATTTGGTGATCATAAAATTTTGCTTAGGTGAGACATCACTAAGTCAATACTAAACTTTCTCTATTAACCCTAAACTTTTAATTTTCTTTTTCAAATGCTTGGTGACAATTGTAGTCACTCAGTGAACATTGTCTTCCTTATTTTACCTTGTCACTCAATGTAGCTTGTATAGATTATTTCGTTACAAGATTATGTGATTGTAAAACAATCAAACCAACATTATATTATCACTATCCAACTCATTCAAGTGCCTATTGAATATCATACGACTCAATACTTTGTCTCAAACATACTTTCTTCAGATCCTATTCATCAATCAAATCCTCTTCACCAATCAAATGATATGGCACTCTACTAAATTAGCATAATGTCTAATCAACTAAGACTTGACATCAATGACAATAGAACAACTAAAATGGCTCTTTTATATGCATTCAAAGCATTCTTAGTTGCATCATCACTCAGGGCTAACAAGCTCCTCCTTTGGCATTGATGACAACACATAACATAGGATTTTACATTATATAAAATAATCAAATATATGCACCAAGACAACAATACAACTATTCAACTTTCTAAACTGATTCAATTTCTCTTCAATAGATGTCATGTCCCCTATTCAAATAATTAAAAAAAAATAAACTTTGTTAAGGCAGGCAGGCTCCAAAAAGGTGAAATTTCGGAAAAAGGGGTTAATCTTTGGAAACCAATGGACTAATAAATAAAAATTATTATTAAATTATATTTTATTAACCCCTCTTGGACGTGAGTTAGGGTTATGCCCTCTTTAAAAGGGGTTTGGAGGCATTTTGGGCTCATTCTACATCTTGATTCTTGCTAATTTTCTTGTTGTTCTTCAGAGGCTGCCAAACCTGTGGAGAAGGAGACCCAAGAACGGGAGTTTGCAGGTTTCCAGGAAGGCTAAGGACGGGAGTTTGAAGCCATTCCATGTGCATGCTCATACAGAGTTTGCCCTTGTGCTGAATAGTGCCGATTTGGGTGTTTTCGGGGATTGTTTTTGGTTTGAATTTGGGTTTTCAGTTGAGTGTTTCATATCAGTTTGGTTTGCTGTTGTATTTCAGACTTTATGATGTTAAAATAGAGCCGAATATATGTATTGGGTCGTGATCAAACTTCTGAGATAATTTATGAGTGTTTTTTGGTGTTTTCGGGCATTTTGGTGTTAATTTCGGGAGCCCGATTGAGCGTAGTTTTGCTCTACATTTGTGATCTGTTGTGTAAGGGCTGTACAAATCTGGAAATGTCATTTTGTAGGCTGTTATGCTGCTGAAATTTCTGTAAAAATGTCCATTTTCAGATTTATTAACAATTTGTGAAGTTGTGAAGTTTTTTTGGCACTAATTTGGACATACCCGATTTGGGTTTTATTGGAGAATTGACAGATCTTTGTAATATTGGTTGTTTGATTTTAAAGTTCTGATTTGAGGCTGGAAATATCATAAAAAATTAGTAAAGGGTCATTTCAGTGGTATCAGAGCCGTGATCTTGCCAGCCTGAGGGTTTGTAGAAGTTGCATGTCAGTTTTAACAACTACCCAGATCTTGCATGTCAAGTTTTGATAACTACCCAGATCTTGCATGTCATATTTTATGATTGCATGCAACTAAGTGAAAGAGAAAAAAGATATTTGCAGCGAGAAAAGAATAAAGAAATTTTGATCAAACCCCCAGTTGAAAGCAAAAGTACAAAATCCAAGGAAGAAAAAAGTATGGCTGATCCAGATGAGATGGCAAAGAAATTCTTCCAAGACATCCAAAATACTCAGAAGCAAACAGTGGATGGTTTGGCGGAAACTAGAGAGGTTTTGCGAATATTGACAGAAAAATTACAAGGAATTGCATCTATTAATGAGAAAGGGAGCACTTCAGAGGAGCCGAGAAATGGGAGATCCACACCATCTAAATCATCCAAATCTATTTTCTTGCCTGCAGATGAGCCACCAGTACCAAATCCAGCCATTAATCTAGTGGAAGAGGTTACAGGTAATTTGATTACATTAAGAGCTACTTACAATGGCTTAGATGATGACTTTCGTAGTTCAGTTCCTTTTAAAGAATATGTGGATATGATGAACGCTTTGATGCCCAAGAAAGAGAATAGGAGGGAGCATGACACAAGTGGAAGAGAGCTCAAAAATAAAATAAGCAAGTTTACAGCGCCTACTTTTGATGGAACAAATAAAATTTCAGCTAGAGCATGGCTACAAAAATTACAAACTTTCTTCACACTCAACCCCATGAAAGAGAGTGATGCTATTCAATTTGCAAGTCTACACTTGGAAGATGCAGCCTATGATTGGTGGTATCATGGAAAGACTACTCAAGGTCACGATCAGGTAACTACATTTGAAGATTTCAGTCAAAGGGTGATAGATAGATTTGACCTCAAGGATGATGAAGAGTACTTTAAAGAATTGTCAAAGTTGAAGCAAACCAAATCAGTTAATGAGTATGTAGAAGAATTTCAAAAAGTGGCTGTTATGGTACCTGATATGAGTGAAAAGAGGATCGTTTATCTTTTTCTTGATGGTTTAGAAGATTCTGTTAAGGGTTTGGTTAAGGCTTTCTCACCCTCAACCTTACAGGAAGCTATCAAAAGAAGCTTGCAACTTGAAACGTGCGTGCCTATGAAATCAATCACTAATCAAAAACCCCCAAATCTTTGGCAACATAAGGGAAATTTTCAGAAAAAGACTTTCCCAACACTACCACCAAAAGATGTGACAAATGTGGCAAAAAAGAAGGTAGATGAAGAGACTAGGAGTGAATTACGAAGGAAAAAACTTTGTTTTACTTGTAGAGAACCATGGGTTCCAGGACACAGATGTTTGGGGAAAGGTCAAGTGCACTATATTGAAGTTGCTTCAGAATCTGATTCAGATGAGCATGAGGAATTTCATGATACTAAGGAGGAGGTAGAAGAAGAGAAAGTAAAAGAAATCAGCAAGGATGGCACTTTAGCAGCATTATCAGGAGTCCCAAGATACCATCCCTTCCGAATTCGAGGGGTACTAGCAGGGCAAAGGTTGACTGTTCTTCTTGATAGTGGGGCAACTCACAATTTTATTGATGAGGGATTTGTCATGAAAAGAGGGCTTAAAGCAGAAGATTTTGAGGGATTCAATGTTACTGTAGCTGATGGATTCACTATGCCTTGCACACGGGTGGTGAAACAACTCAAGATGACCTTAGGAGATTATGAGTTATGTGATGACTTCTATGTGGTTGGTATTGGGGAGACAGATCTTGTATTGGGTGTTCAATGGTTGCACTCTATCGGAGGCTATTACATGAACCATCAAACTATGGAGTTTAAATTTCATTCCAATGGGAAAGAAGTCATATTGAGAGGGTTATCAAATGGAGCACCTAAGGTGGTCTCTGCAAAGAGGATGGAGAGGACTTTTCGAAGAGGACAAGTAACATGGGCAGCAGGAGTCATAATCCAACCAACAAGCTCTCCCAAGAATCAAGGTAATTTCCATTTTGAAATTCAAAATATTCTTGATAAGCATAGTATAGTTTTCAATGACTTGCCTCCAGGATTACCACCAGATAGAGGTTTTGAGCATGTTATAGAGTTAGAACAGGGTGCCAAACCAGTTATAACAACCCCATACCGCCATCCAAGAGGTTATAAGGAAGAAATTGAAAAAACTATTAAAGAACTCCTGGACATGGGATTCATAAGGCCTAGCTCTAGTCCATTTGCATCATCTGTGGTACTTGTCAAGAAAAAGGATGGTACAATGAGAATGTGTATAGACTACAGGGCTCTAAACAAGAAGACCATAAAAAATAGGTATCCCATACCACGCATAGATGAACTCATTGATGAGTTACATGGTGCTGTATACTTCTCAAAAATTGACTTAAGATCAGGCTACCATCAAATCCGAATGAGGAGTGAAGATGTGGAAAAGACTGCTTTCAGATGTCACTATGGGCACTTTGAATTTCTTGTTATGCCATTTGGACTCACTAATGCACCAGCAACATTCCAATCTTGTATGAATAAGGTATTCAGTCAGCATCTTCGAAAATTTGTTTTGGTATTTTTTGATGATATCTTGATATACAGTAAAACATGGGAAGAGCATCTAAAGCACATAGACACTATTTTGGGAATCTTGGAGCAGCAATCCTTCTATGCTAAGCTATCTAAATGTGAGTTTGGTTTGACAGAGATCCTATATTTGGGACATATTATAAGCTCTAAAGGAGTACAGGTTGATCAACAAAAAATCCAGGCAATTTTGGATTGGCCTCCACCCACTAATCTTACACAGTTGAGAGGTTTCTTCGGGTTGTGTAGCTACTATAGGAGATTTGCCAAGGGATTTTCTCAGCTTGCTGCCCCCTTGACTGATTTGACAAAGAAAGGAGCTTTTGTTTGGACAGAAGAGGCACAAAAAACATTTGATAAGCTTAAGGAGGTAATGAGTTCATGCCCTGTGCTTGCAATTCCAGATTTCTCTTTACCTTTTGTTGTTGAATGTGATGCTTCAGGAGAAGGTATAGGGGCTGTCCTAACTCAAAGGGGACATCCAATAGCATTTGAGAGTCGAAAATTAAATCAATCAGAGAAAGGGTACTCCATCTATGATAAGGAAATGTTGGCAATCATGCATGCACTTCATAAGTTTAGACAATATTTGGTATGTGGGAGATTCATTGTAAAGACAGACCATAATAGCCTCAGGTTCTTCTTGAACCAAAGGGATTTGAATGATCGTCAACAAAAATGGGTAAGCAAATTGCAAGCTTATGATTTTGATATTGAATACATGAAAGGAAAGAATAATGTGGTTGTTGATGCTCTCTCAAGAAAGCCCACTTTGTGTTCCTTATCATCTATCTCTGCTGATTGGAAAGTCTCCATAATTTTAGAGTATGCTAAAGATTCATTTGCCACCAAGATTTTGGATAAGTTAGTGGATGATAACAGGTACAAGGTTGTTGATGAATTGATTTATTACAAGAACAGGATCTTCTTAGTACCAGGGTCAAAAACTAAGGAGAGGATATTGAGGGCTTTTCATGACACACCTTTGGCTGGTCACCAGGGATACTTCAAGACATACAGGCAAATTCGAGAGCGGTTTTCATGGAAGGGTATGAAGGAGGATGTCCTTAAACACATTAAGGAATGTATGGTATGCCAACAAAGCAAGAGTGAGCAAAATTTTCCTGCAGGGTTGTTGCAGCCACTTCCTATTCCTGAACAAAAATGGGAAAGTATTTCCATGGATTTCATCACTGGGTTGCCCAAGGTTCAAGGTAAGGATTGCATATATGTGGTGGTAGATAGACTAACTAAGTATGCACATTTCTTTCCTATCACATCTGATTTCAAGGCATCACAAGTGGCTGAATTGTTCTTCAAGGAAATTTTTAGATTACATGGTTTGCCTAGAAACATTGTTAGTGACCGGGATAGTAGATTCCTTAGCTCTTTTTGGAAGGAGCTCTTTCATTTGGCAGGAACTGAACTCACTCCCAGTACTAGCTATCACCCTCAAACAGATGGACAAACAGAGATAGTTAATAAATGGATAGAAGGATATTTGAGGAACTATGTTTCAAATCAACAACATGCTTGGGTGAAATGGTTACACCTAGGGGAGTATTGTTACAATACATCTCATCACATGTCTATTGGTATGCCTCCTTTTCGTGCTCTTTATGGTTACGATGCCCTTTCCTTTGTTGATCTAATACTTTCCGATAGCAGAGTACCCGCAGCAAGTGATTTCATCAAGCAAAGCCAAGACATAATAAGGTCCCTCAAGGATAATCTACAACATGCACAAAACCAACAAAAGATATATGCTGACAGGAAAAGGATTGAAAGATCTTTTGAGGTGGGAGATTTGGTATTTGTTAGGTTGTAGCCATATAAGCAAAGCACCTTGAAGAGAAGTGGGGCAGAGAAACTCAAGCCAAGGTTCTATGGGCCTTATAAAATCATCAAGAAGGTAGGAGAGGTAGCTTATGAATTGGAGCTCCCACCAAACAGCAAAATACATAATATTTTTCATGTATCTTGCTTAAAGAAGGTTATAGGCCAGCAAACCATAGTATCTACAGAATTACCACCTCTTGATGATGAAGGGAAATTAGTTTTGATACCAGAAGAAATTTTGGATACAAGAGAGAAAAGGTTGAGAAATAGGAGCATCATAGAGCATTTGGTCAAATGGAAAGGATTACCACTAGAGGATGCAACTTGGGAAGGAGAACATATTCTTGAGAATTCCAACCTTCATTGCTTGAGGACAAGCAATATTTGGGAGGGGAGGACTTGTCATGTCCCCTATTCAAATAATTAAAAAAAAATAAACTTTGTTAAGGCAGGCAGGCTCCAAAAAGGTGAAATTTCGGAAAAAGGGGTTAATCTTTGGAAACCAATGGACTAATAAATAAAAATTATTATTAAATTATATTTTATTAACCCCTCTTGGACGTGAGTTAGGGTTATGCCCTCTTTAAAAGGGGTTTGGAGGCATTTTGGGCTCATTCTACATCTTGATTCTTGCTAATTTTCTTGTTGTTCTTCAGAGGCTGCCAAACCTGTGGAGAAGGAGACCCAAGAACGGGAGTTTGCAGGTTTCCAGGAAGGCTAAGGACGGGAGTTTGAAGCCATTCCATGTGCATGCTCATACAGAGTTTGCCCTTGTGCTGAATAGTGCCGATTTGGGTGTTTTCGAAGATTGTTTTTGGTTTGAATTTGGGTTTTCAGTTGAGTGTTTCATATCAGTTTGGTTTGCTGTTGTATTTCAGACTTTATGATGTTAAAATAGAGCCGAATATATGTATTGGGTCGTGATCAAACTTCTGAGATAATTTATGAGTGTTTTTTGGTGTTTTCGGGCATTTTGGTGTTAATTTCGGGAGCCCGATTGAGCGTAGTTTTGCTCTACATTTGTGATCTGTTGTGTAAGGGCTGTACAAATCTGGAAATGTCATTTTGTAGGCTGTTATGCTGCTGAAATTTCTATAAAAATGTCCATTTTCAGATTTATTAACAATTTGTGAAGTTGTGAAGTTTTTTTGGCACTAATTTGGACATACCCGATTTGGGTTTTATTGGAGAATTGACAGATCTTTGTAATATTGGTTGTTTGATTTTAAAGTTCTGATTTGAGGCTGGAAATATCATAAAAAATTAGTAAAGGGTCATTTCAATAGATTTCATAATTAGGTGTACTCAACTTGTATCTTCAACAACATCAACATTTCTCCCCTCAGGATATAATCTTCTTCTACTTAGTAGCATCATTATTTATTTTGACTTCATCTTCATCCTTCCTTACTTAATCTCACAGATTCTCTTCCTCTTAGTCTTTCACTCCCATTTGAAAAATTCTTCTCCTTTAGTATACTTCTCCCTCTTAATCATCTTAGTCAATCACTCCTCCTTTGACAATGATGCCAAAGGTAACTATGAGTTCCAATGTGAAACTCATAAAACCTTGTAGTTATCCTTGGACCTCATGTATTGTTTACATTGGTTTCATCATGTACATCTTCACAACTTTAGGAAACTCCTAAAGTGTCAACTCTTGCATCAACTCTACAAAGATATATCTATTCATCCATGAATTAATACAACTTTCATCTTCACCTAGTAAATTTTAGATAGGGGCAAGACCCCCAGTTTACCTCTCAGATACTCAAAAGCTTCCTTAGGCAATGGCTTAGTAAATACGTTTGAAATCCTCTCTTTAGACTTCACATATTCAAGCCTTGCTTGTTTCTCTTATACTTTCTCTTTCAAGTAATGATACTTGATTGACTTATACTTTATTTTTTCATGCATCACCAGATTCTTAGATATATTTATTTCACTAATGTTATCATAATAAAAAGTAAAAGGCTCAGTTATCTCTTCTTGCATACCTTCCAACAATTGCTTAATCCATACAATATCTAAACAATTGATTGCATCAACAATGTACTTAGCTTTAACAGTAGAATATGAAAAATAACTCTATTTCTTTGTTAACCATGTTATCAATCTTTCCCCTAAAAAGAAAACTCCACCACTTGTACTTTTTCTATCATCTACATTACCATCCCAATCAACATTAGTATAGACTTTAAGTGTAAAATCATTCTCTTTCTTATACCACAGTCCAAAATCTTCGTTTCCTTTTAGATATCTAAATATCCTCTTCACAACAATCATGTTTTTTCCTTTGGATTTGAGGAAAACCATGCATCTATCCCAACAACATGTGCAATACTTAGTCTACTGTGCACAACATACTATAGTTTACCAATCATTGATTTGCCTTGTGTTTCATTTACCTCTACAGTACTATCCTCGTTTGATAATTTCACTTCAATCACCAAAGGCATAGGTCTTGACTCATCCATTCCAAATGTCTTTAAGATTTCCTTTACATACTTAGTTTGAGTCACATATATACCATTCTATATTTGATGAACTTGTAGGCCAATGCAAAACTTGATCTCACCAAACCTAGACATCTCAAATTCCCTACTCATTTCATCATAAAAAATCTTACATAACATATCATTTCCTCCAAATATAATGCCATCCACCAATATTTTAGAGATCAATGTGATACTTTCAGATTCACATTTCAAATAGAGATTATTGTTTTAAATTGTTCTAGTAAATCCAATCTTAATCAAATAAGAATGTAACCTTTCATACCATGCTCTCCGTGCTTATTTCAATTCATACACTACCTTGTTAAATTTATTAAACACGTTCCTCTGATAAGGTTCAATGAATCCTTCATTGTTCTATATAAACTTCTTCTTCCAGTATTTTATTAAAAAATATAGATTTGACATCCATTTGATAAACTTTGAACTTCTTGTAGGAAGCATAGGAAAATAATATTCTTACACCTTCCAATCTTTCCATAGGTGAAAAAGTCTCACCATAATCTACTCCTTCTTGTTCATAGCCTTTGCAAACTAGTCTTACCTAGTTTCTTACCTAGTTTCTTGTCACTTCTCCATTTTCATTCAACTTATTTATGAAAATCCATTTTGTTCCTATCACATTCTTGTTTGTAGGTCTCAGTACTAACGCCCATGTGGATTTCTTCTTTATTAGATCAATCTCTTCATTTATAGCATTTATCCAATCTTCATTCTCTAGTGCAACTATAAATGTTCTTGGTTCAAAAATAACTATCAAACAAGTATTGTAACTTAACATACTTCTTATTGACTTTCTAGCTCTTCTATCTCCAATAATATTTTCAAGTGAATGATTCTTTCTCAAATATTTGGCGAATACAGGTTCAGTTCTCTAATTCTCAACATTTTCTTCACTTAGTAGGGGCTCTACTTTGTGCTCAGGTTATACTATCTGGTGCTCATATAAGGTAGTTTGTGATTTGGGTGATAATGTCTAGTACTTGATAGATCTTTGTTGTAACTTAGGTAGTGTATTTGGTGCCTCTTAATACACATACACAAAATTTTTGTAATCTTCAGGTTCCATCTTACTTTCCACATCATTCATATCTGTAAACTTGACAATCCTTACATTTGCACTTTCAATCATTTTGTTAGTAGCCTTGTTCAAACATTTATAAGCTTTACTCTTAGATGAATAGCCGAGGAATACACCTTCTTCTCCTTTTGAATCAAATTTACTATTCTATGAATCCTCATGAATATAACACCTACTTCCAAATATTTTGAAATAACTTACATTAGGTGTATGACCATACCAGAGTTCATATGGTGTTTTTTTTTTTTCCTTTCTTCAACTAAATTTGGTTGAAAGTATAAACAAAAATGCTAAAAACTTCTCTCTATAACATTTGTGCAACACATTTTTCAATCATCAATGTCCTTCCGCAATCCACAATTGATTTATTTCTCTTAGCAATTCCATTTTGTTGTAGTGTCCTTAGTGTAAACAATTGTCTCTTAATACCATGCTCAACATAAAAATTAGTGAATGCAATAGACATAAACTCATCACCTCTATCAGATCTTATAAATTTCAATAGCTTACCAATTTCTTTCTCAACTCTAGACTTATACCATATAAACATATCAAAAGCATGTGATTACAATTCCATGAACATGACAGTCATCATTCTAAAACAGTCATCAACAAACAAGATGAAATATCTATCACCATAATAACTTTTTGTACCAATAGGTCCACATAAGTTAGTATTCACTAGTTCCAAAACATCATTACAAGTGTGTGTCTTGCTTGAAAAACTTGACTTTGTCATCTTACCAAGCTGACATTGTTTACACATAGCATTCTCAGGTTTTTGCAGATTTAATAAGCCTTGAACTCTTTTCTTTGTACTAACCTTCATCATGTTCTCAAAGTTTACATGAAACAACCTTTTACGCCACAACCATACATCCTCAATTAACAAACAAATGTGTCTCAATAGTAGGATCAAGATAAAATAAGTTACATTTATTTTTCATCCCAATTGCGATCAAATTTCCTTCATCATCAAAGATCTTGACTTTTCTATTCTAAAATTCCATCTTGTGAGTTGAAGTGTTCAGTTGAGAAACACTCAAAAAATTATACTTTAGTCCTTATAACTAGTAATAATCATTAAATCTAATCTTATCATTCAACATTAGTGATCTTTTTCCTTTCATTGGACATGGAACATCATTGCCAAACTTAACAGCTCTATCATCATCAATTTCCTCAAATTTGTCAAACTTACTCAAGTTACTAGTCATGTGAAGTGAGCATCCACTATCTATAATCCATCAGTCATTATTGCTAACATGTGAAATAAGAGAAATTCCAATCCCATACCTTTTTCCATTGGGATCTTCCTTTATAGCAACACATACCATCCTAACTGCTGCCTTCTCTTCATTAGCACTGGACTCAATGTGCTCTTCTTTAGCAATACAACATGATTTCTTCCCTTTGTTTTTGTAATCCTTGTTCTTCATGTACTTGTAATATTTTTCATCACTTCTCTCACTCTTACTTTTCTTAGGACATTTAGCAACAAAGTAACCAACTTCATTGCACTCCAAACAAATCAAGGGTAATTTACCTTTATCTCTTGATAACTTTCTTGCAAGCAATGCTTCAAGTTCATCTAGATCACCTTTAGATTAAGACTCACTTTCTTCCTTACTTTTCTTCTCTTTGTTTGAAATTACAAGGGTTAGTGAATAATTAAAATAATTTACAAGTGTAACCATACAATTATCATAGTTGCTCAATTCAAATGTAGTCAACCATCCAACTAAGTTATCAAGTGACATAGGACAAGTACAAGATGTAAGGAAACTTGCAATAAATATATCACCATTTCCACATAACCCATAATAGCTCTGAAATAAATATGTAATTGAAACTCATATGTAGGAGAATAGACGACATACCCACAAAAATGTGAGACAAGATATACCCTGGAAACTCTCATCGAGGGAAAATCTTAGCCTCCAAAAGCATCCATCACCATGCATTATTCAACAAAAACACCATTGCAGTACAACCATGGAAGCCTTCAAAGCCATAGCCACAACCAAGAAATTCATGTGAACAAGCATGAATCCACACATCCCATGCCATGCTTCCAACCTTCAAAAATGCTCTCTTGGCTAACCTATCAAGCCTTGTCTTGCTTGACTACCCTTGTGGCTGCTTATATAGTAGAAAATTTCACAAAACCACCAATTGGTATTACATAAACCATGTACTACCTAACCCATTGACCCCACATTTAGTATTGGATATTGAAGTCTTTTCACAATATTAAATAATTACATCAAATATAATCACAATGTTACAATATAACTCATCAAGTATATCCCATGAGAATCTTTGCATGTTGCACATCCATTTAGGTGCTCCTAGATGCAACAATACATAGTAACATAAATAATACTATCTAACAATATTGTGCAATGTGTGCAACACACATAATCTCAACAACCTCTCACTTGTTGTATACATTGCATAATGTCAATCTATAGCCACATAAATGAATATGGAAACAATCCCTCATAGTAAATCCACCATCATGGATCAAAGTACACCATGTAATCCATCCTAGTACTTACAACAAAATCAAAGTATCTATCATCTCAAATATGAATCCACCTCCTATTATATCATTGCCACCAAAAATACATAGAAGCAATCTAAAGAGAAATCCACCCAACCTGTCACATAATAATCATAAAATTATGTACCAACAAAAAATGTCAAGAACAAAAATCTAATCAAAGGTAATCACATGTATCCATAGTTGTCAAAATCCATAGTTGAAGTAACACCCATAACAAGTGTCAAACACATCCAACTATCCATACCTCCAAAGGTATACCAAGTTAATCTCATATCATCAACATATCCAATCTATAACTTGCAATCACAAGCCTCAAGACAAATATCTACCACATACATACCAAGAATCTCCCATAGCAAAATATAATATCAAATCTATAACCGATTCACTCACAACATCTCAAAGAAGAAAATCCATGTAGCATCAATGAAATCTATGACACATAAACCAATAACATGCAAGAACAAATCTCATAAAATGTCTCCAACACTATCCTAAGTTCTCCAAAACCAATAAAGGAATTAGATAAAGGAATAACCATGTCATCTCTCACATGACACACATGAAAATAAACTAGTAATCACAATCTCCAACCAATATTATATCTAATGTAAGTGAATCTAAACATCTAGGAAGAAACCAAGACCAAAGAGAAATCATGAAAATCATAACCTATATAATTTCCTTCTACACACACCTCTAGATGTAAATTGAGCAAATAAGATCTCCTCCATAAAACCCAAACCAAGAAGCCACAACAACACCTAAACCATACCATATAACTAATCATGGATGTAAGCCTCTTACAAGAAGATCAAACTCATAAACCATTCCTAATACAAGGACTATTCCCAATATAAATAATCTCCAAAACTCAACCAACATAACAACATATGCACAATGAGATAATAATTGCTAAACCATTTCTCAAGTGAATCCTCTAGAACTAACTCATGTACCATAGCTAAAGATCCATATCCATGAAATACAAGCATAAACATAGTACACCTAAGAGAAATATTGTGATATACTTCTCAAGTAGTAAATTGCCAAGTGGACCAAGAGTGGGGAATGAGGATGTTAATCAAGATACCAAGTCTCCAACCAAGACTCATCTAAGAAAAATCTCCTCTCAAGTCCATATCAGGTGAATGCCCCTCACACTTCTTGTTGAAACCATCAACTGTCACAACAAACATATCTCTAATAACAACAGAAATTAACAACACCACTGTCTCTAAGTATCCATGAGCACCTGTAGTCAGTCAATCCATGCCAACTCCAAATGCAACATAACAATATCATGAAGTATCCAACAAATGATCAATGTAATCAATACAAAGAAACTAAACCAAGATTAGCGCCAAAGTTATAACTATGGTTTCATCAACATAAATATGACAGCATGATCTAACCATCTCAACTAAAGAGATAACATGATCTATATAAACATACCATAACATGTCAATACTCTAAATGTGTATCAAGATTATACCATTATATAACAATAAATCCATCCTAACACCAAGAATAACATGTCAAATGAAAGCATAAACCACACCTTTTACCAAGAAAACCATGAGTTTTCAAGATTAAACCATCTCCACACACTATGAAGAACCATCTCCACACACCATGAAGATAACAAGTGCACCATGCAAATGTTAAAGATGCTTCTCCAACAATATGATCTAAGAATAACCTCCAACATCTATAAAGACTCAATAAACATATCAATGCAAATAACTCACACTCAACTATGGTATCGAGCCACCAATGACATCATAGCATCCATCCCCTATATGAAGATCCTGTAGGTCTACACACACAACCAAAGTGTCAGTACCAAGTGAAACCAAGATCTCCAACCCAAAAAGATAAAAACCAAACTAGGAACTAATTTTGTACTACCACCTCATAATTTCCACAAGATCCTAATAAATTATGTATCCAAGCTATCCATGAAATTAAGATGAAAACCATCCTCTAACCATGAGAATAAACCAAGGAATCAAACCATCAAATAATTTAAAGTGACATCATGAGCTTGTAAAAGAAATAAAATAACCATGATCATCAACCAAGAAAATATACTACCATAATTAAATCAAGAATCCAAACCAACAAACATCAATGATTTACATATATGTCCAATCATGTCATGTCAAAATCAATGGCACCATGATCACATCCATGAATTGGGAAACTAACGTTCAAAGTGTTCAACTTGTTAGCATAAGATAATCAATCACAATCCTCTACTATGATTGTACCTAGTAACAATATTGTATCCCTTCTACATGAAGATAAATTAACAAATCATGTGACTAAGGGTATAAAAAATCCAAATCCAAGCCACCAATTTGAATATACATCAATAATGAAAGATCAATGGGCAAAGACAACTCATATTCAAGCCATAGATGCAACCTGTAGGTATAAACCACTTACAAAACTGCACAACTTGTA
Source organism: Cupressus sempervirens (assembly GCA_028749045.1). Lineage (NCBI taxonomy): Eukaryota > Viridiplantae > Streptophyta > Pinopsida > Cupressales > Cupressaceae > Cupressus > Cupressus sempervirens. Next base: position 407,397,623 of record CM053791.1, read on the forward strand.
GACCTAACAAGTCATTATACATATCCACACCAAATATTGATAACCATATCATCATCAGACCAATCTAAAATATATGCTAAGTACACAATGACATCACACTCTAAATCTCCAAAGATATAATGTCATAAACTCACAATGTTACCATAGTTAATATATCATAAACTATTCAGATCAATATATCATCAAATAAATCATGTCAAACCTACACCAAATTTGAATCAATGTGTAGAGCTCTCCAAGAGCTTTCTATTGACTACTCGAAGTCAAAAATCTTACTTTGTATGTCCAAGTTATGCCCAAATTCATGCTCAAAATAAACAACATCTATTTTTAGGCTCTTAAAACCTAAAAAATATCAAATCATAGAATCAAACTTTTACCAAGTTGTAGTGCTCTAAATTATCTTTCCAACAACTATACAAAGTTTGAAATCTGATATCTTGAGTGAAAGTTATGATCATTTTACCATGACAACTTTTTTACCATTTTCACTATGATTTTTTTTTGTGACAAATTTTTTGACGGGATTAAATTTGATGACCGTTAGGGGCTACAACTAAAGACCTTTTGTATTTTCTATCAACATGGCCAAACTAGGGCATATTATATATCAAAATATATGGAAAAGCTAACCCAGATCCAATGGCGGAGTTTGCTTTTTCTTGAGAGGTCATTTTTGCAAGCTCCTCCTTAAAATCTCATTGAAATGAAACATCCAAAAAACCCTTTTGACCCACAATTTCACATGGCCAAAATCTATCAATGTCCCATCATAATAGAAAATCCAAAACCCTCAAATATGCAATACATAACCTACAAAACCCATATGTCTTGTCATTTATTTTATTCTTTCATACATTCCCATAGATATTATCTAGGGTTACAACAACAAAACCATAACTTTGATACTACTTGTAAGGAAACTTGCAATAAAAATATTACCATTTCCACATAACCCATAATAGACCTGGAATAAATATGTAATTGAAATCTAAATGTAGGAGAATGGGCAACATACCCACAAAAATGCAAGAGAAGATATACCTTGGGAAACTCTCAATGAGCAAAAAAAGTAGCCTCCAAAAGCATCCATCACCATGTATTATTCAATAAAAACATCATTGCAATACAACCATGGAAGCCTTCAAAGTCACAACCACAACCAAGCAATTCATATGAACAAGCATGTATCAACACATCCCATGCCATGCTTCCAACCTTCATAAATGCTCTATTGGCTAACCTATCAAGCCTTGTCTTGCTCAACTTTCCATTTTTCCTTTTTCCCTTCTCACATAAACAACTACCCTTGTGGTTTCTTATTTAGTAGCAAGTCACACAAAACCACCAAGTGGTTTACTTAAACCATGTGCTGAAATCATGTGCTACCTAACCCATTGACCTCACATTTAATATTGGATATTTAATTCTTTTCTCAATATTAAATAATTACATCAAATATAATCATAATATCATAATACAACTCATCAAGTATATCCCATGAGAATCTTTACATGTTGCACGTCTATCTAGGTGCTTCTAAATGCAATATTACATAGTAAAATAAATAATACAATATATCAATATTATGTAATGTGTGCAACACACACAATCTCAACACTAGATTCATGAAACCATGTGAAAACATGTAGAATAAACTCAACTTAAAAACTTCCTATATTCTCTTGCTTAGAGATGCACATAGAAGCTTATACAAAATTAATGAAACCATAGAGAACATAAGGCCATATGGAACATATTTATAAGTGTGATTATTTTACTTCATAGATACAAAAACCACAACATGTCTGACTATGAGGCCTTCCAGGTTATGACCTTATACAAAATGAGAATTTACAATCACAAAGCCTTATCTCACATCCTTTACCTTCTAATTATCATGACCTATCCTTTCCTACATCTAACCAAGCTTCTTTTATAGCTAGCTAAGTCAAAAGTCTTCTAGTCAAGCATTTAATTAGAATATAGGTCCAGACTTGGAAGAGTAAATCAAAATCCATACAAGTTATAATACAAAATCATGCACACTTCAAGGTAGGTCCACATGTATGTTGGGTGTTGGCTCCTAACTGTGCAAGATGCCACATAATCAAAGAAAACCACTATTGACCTTATGGTCAAATCATTTGTCTATTAGCGACTTAACACTTAGTTAGTTGGTTTCATTGCTACCAAGCTCTAAAGTTTCTATCGAACTTACCATACTTCTAGTAGTGTTAACCAAGTGTTTCAATTACTATCGAGCTAATCAATCAAACTACAGTTCATGACAAGCTTCATAGTATCTATCGAGCATCTGAGATAGTTTACAGTGTTAACAGAGCTCTGCACTATCTATCGAGCTTGTAGTGTTAACGAAGTAAAGTTAGTGTTGACCGAGCCATGCAGTGTCAACTGAGTAATTCAGTATCTATCGAGTTTCTCAATATTCACCAAGTCATATAGTGTTGATCGAGTTCTTACTACTCGAAGTGATCAATATGGACTGAGCTTCAATGTCAATTGAGTGCCAAAGTCTATCAAGTGTTGACAGTGTTTACTGAGTGTCAGAACATCATCGAGTTGTCTTCAGAACCTGAGTTACAATAGTGGGATGACTTAGTGAATTATGATAAATTTGCTATTGTAGCCAACTCCAAAAGGTAATTAAGTGGATTCATATATATGTAATATATTGTATCATATCCAAAATAAATATGTGAATAAGTAAGAAGCAGATGAGTACAAATTGAAGAAGGCTACAAGCAGTATACGGAAAAGTAGAGACTTATCTATCACAGTTAGGTGATCATTGTTATTCAAAGCAATCGCATTCAACAAACTGAGTTGTAGATCAAAGATCAGCCATTGATTCATCCTAACCGGTGCATTAGTCAAATCCTTTTATAAGGTGGACTTAATAGTCTCATTCCAAATCTCCTAACAGAGTGCATACTTCATTGTATGTTGTAAATCCTTTCATAAGGTGGACCTAATAGTCCTTATTGCTCCTAATAGGGTAGATAACTAGAAGTGGTCATTTGTAAGCTTATACATGCTAACTCTATATTGCAATAATAAAGCTTGTGGGTATCATCCCCACCCTAGTTTTACTTTCTATTTGGAAGGTTTCTGGGTTACTAAATATTGTGTCAAAGTATTATGAATGTTTTATTGCTTTTAGTCTTTCATGCACGCAATTAGATTAGATTACATGGTGAATGTTTAATTGGTGAATTAAAGTATAAGTTTTATCGGTTCTTGATTCACCCCCCCCCCCTCTTAGTCACCTAGTTTATACTACATTTCTAGCAACCACACCAATCAGAACAACATGCTTCATTGGATGAAACAACAATAAAATAGGAACCACAAAGAACATAATAGTTATTGAAGAAGATGAAACATAAGAACTTGCACGATTAGGAAGATTTCTCAAAGACCCAAGATGCTCCTGGATTAGACACTTGGGGTTGATAAAGAACTAATGTCCACATAAGGCATGACTAGTATTCTGACCTAAATCATAAATATCCAACTTAGATTGTATAATCCATGAATTTTTTTCAACTGGATTGTCTCTCCACTAAACTAGGTATTCCATGTAGTCTTTTTCTTTGGTTCTTTTACTTATTCTACTATCCAAGATCCTTTCAATTCTATCTTTCTTCTTCTTAGGATAATCCAAGTTATTTTTGAACTCATCATCTAATTCAAAATACTTTAAGATATCTCCAATGTTGAATATAGGTGAAATATCCATCTTTTTAGGTAATTCAACCTCAAAAGCATCTCCACTATCAAACTTTCTTAGAATCTTACAAGGACCAAATTTCTTCATTTTTAGCTTACTATAGGTACCAATTGGAAAATCTATTCTTTTTCAAGTGAATCATGACCTTATCACCAACTTTGAAAGATTTATGTCTCCTCCTTTGTTAGCTCTTTGTTTGTATTCTAGATTAATGTCTTCCAAGTTCATTTTAACTTCCTCATGTAAAGTCTTCATGAAATTTGTAAATTCCTCAACTTCAACACTTCTCTTTGTCTCAAGATTTAGATATCTCAATTTAGTAATTCCCTTATGTTTCATTTTAGTAAAAATCTCAAAAGGTTTCTTCTTAGTGCTCCTATTCACAAAATTCTTATACATGAATTCTTCTTGTGCCAAAATCAAATCCCAATTAGTAGGTTTATCTTTGGCCAAATATCTCAACAAGTTACCCAAACTTATGTTCACAACCTCAGTTTGTCCATCTATTTGTAGATGAAATGTATAAGTAAACTTTAACTCTGTATTCAACTTCTTCCAAAGCATCCTTTAGAAATAATTAGTAAACTTAGTATTTCTATCTAAAACAATAGGTTTAGGAAAACCATGCAATCTTACCACTTCCTTCAAGAATAATATAGTTACATGTACATCATCAGATGTCTTCTTACAAGGTATGAAATGAACCATCTTTGAAAATTTATCCACTACTACCAAAATAGAATCATGACCTCTCTAAGTTCTAGGAAAACCAAGAACAAAATCCATACTAATATCTTCCCAAGGCTTATCAAGTACATGCAACAATGAATATTGTCCCAAATTCTGACTAGCTCCTTTTATTGTTTGAAAATTTTTGTAACTTCTCACAATCTTTGGGACATCCTTATGAATCTATGACCAAAAATACCCATTTAAAATCAAATTCATTGTCTTATCAATCCCAAAATTTCCAACAAATCCACCACTATGCTTCTCCTTCATGATTTTATTTCTCATAGAACCTCTAGGTACACACAACTAAATTCCCTTAAACAATATATCTTCCTAAATGAAATAATCAGTCCACTTAGATCTCTCACCATTTGTTCTTTACAAGATTTCCAAGGTTCTGCAAAATCAAGACTAGTTTCCTACAAATACTTCAAATAATTAAAACCAAGTACCTCAACTCTCATCTCTATCAGTGAATTCCTTCTTTTGCTCAAAGCATCATCAACCTTGTTTGACTATCCACTCTTCTATTTCAATGAAAAGGAAAAGTTTTGCAAAAACTCAGTCCACTTCATATGTACTATAAAGCTTTATGGTCAGTATACAACACAAAATATTTAGGCATCAGATAATGTCTCCATTTCTTCAAAGCTTGAACAATAGCATGGAATTCTTGATCATACACTAAATATTTCCTCTTAGAATCATTCAATTTCTCACTAAAGAAAGCTATATGTTTTCCTTCTTGACTCAAAATAGCTCCAATGAAACTTCTAGTAGCATCACATTCAACTTGAAAATTTTTATTGAAATTAGGCAAAACAAGTGTAGGCAATTCTGCAATCTTTTGTTTCAATGTTTCAAAACTCTTTTGTGCTCCATGTGTCCACTTGAAATCCCTTTTATCTCCTCTCATAGTCTCAGTCATAGCATTACAAATAGAACTAATTTTTTTTTATCAACTTCCTATAAAAAATTGACCCATGAAATGATCTTACCTCCCCAATGTTCTTAGGTGTAGGAAAATCAAGAATAACTTTCATCTTTTCAAGATCCATCTTCAAACCATCAGCTAAAATGAAAAAACCAAGATACATAATTTATTTCTTCATAAATGAACATTTCTTTAAGTTACTCAATAATTTCTCCTCCTTCAATCTCTAAAATACTTGTCTAACATGCTCAAGATGTTCTTCTTTAGTCTTGTTAAATTTCAAAATGTGATCCAAATACACAATCACAAATTTACCCAAGAATCTCTTCAAAACCTTATCCATTAGCCTCATAAAAGTACTAGGTGTATTAGTTAGACCATAAGGCATAACCAACCCTTCATACAAACCTTCGTTAGTCTTAAAAGCAATTCTCCATTCATCTCATTCTCTAGTTCTAATATGATGATAGCCACTTTTCAAATCAATCTTGATAAAATACTTCACTTCACTCAAACTTTTCATTATGTCATCCATTCTATGCCAAGGAAATCTATAGTTTACTATTATCTTGTTTATAACACTAGAATTACTACATATTCTCCATTCTCCATTCTTTTTAGGTGCTAACACATTAGATGCTGCATAAGGACTTAAACTTTCTCTAATCAAGACCTTCTCAAGCAATTGTTGCACTTGTTTGTACAATTAGACATATTCATCAGGTGCCAATCTATGTTGTACTTTATTAGGAAAACTAGCTCCATGTATCAAATCCATACAATGGCTTATGCTTCTCACAGGTGGTAAACCATTAGCAACATTATCAGAAATTATGTCTCAAAAATTGGCTAACAAGGATTCAATCTTAGGCCCATGTTCTAACTCATCTTGTTTCTTAGTCTTTCTAGGAATCAAAGAAAAATAAAATTTGTGTTCTTTTATATCTCTATCAAATTGATTACCTTCAACCAAACATACTCTAACTATGGTACAATGATTCTCCTTAGGTTTTTCTACCAAAGGCAAAAATATTTGTTTCTTTCCATCTACCCAAATAGTATATTGATTTAATCTACCATCATGCAAAGATTGTTTATCATACTACCAAGTCTACCCAAAAGAATATGACAACAATCACAATTGATACATATAATATCACACATGATTTCATCATGATAATTCCCAATTTTGAATTTAACGTGGAATTTCTCACTTATAAGTAATTTATGCTCCTTTTGGATCCAAGCAACATGATAAGGCTTAGGATGTCTCAATCTCTACAACTGCAACTTGTTAACTAGCTCCTCAGATGCCAAATTATCAAAAACTCCACTATTAATGATTACCTTGTAGCATTTTCCAACTATCCTACACCTATTTTTGAACAAACTTCTTCTTAGAACAAGTTCTTCATCAAATTATTCATTCCAAAATATATTTCTTAACATCAGATTCTCACCATTTTCAAGTTTTTTCGGTATTTTAACAACTTCTTCACAAGCCAAAGTGCTTATGCTATTACCTTAAGTCTTCTTTTTAGAGTTAATACATTCAAAGGCTCTATGTCCTTCTTCAACATGTTTATAACAATTACCCTTAAAAAAAAGATCTCTCCTCTCTTTTCACACCATTATTATTCCTAGAGTAACCAATATAGCTACCTCTAGTGTAATCACCTCTATTACTAGCATGTTCTTCCTTTCATTCTGATTTTCTTATAACTTGCATTGTGTTATTAGATCTTATACTTTCTCCATATGTTCTACCTTTGCTTCTTTGAAATTTGTCACCTCTTCCTCTTTGTCTTTGATGATGTCTTTTTACCAATCTTTCTTTAGCCTTCAAAACATAGTGATATGCTTCTTCTACACTATCCATCTTAACATAACTAATCTCATCTTGAATTGATGTCCTCAAACCATTCAGATATCTAGAAATTTTCTCAACTTCACCATCCACATGTCCAGATCCAATATCCAATCTATATAATTCCTTAGTATATTCCTTCCACTCATGTCCATTTGCCTCAAATTTTGCATTTTTCTCAACAAATCAACCTAGTAATGAGCATGAAAAAACTTCTTCTTCATCTTTAAAATCATCTTCATCCATGTCTTGATCTTTTCCTTTCCTCTTTTTTTAATCTTTCAGCTTGCAAATGATCCCACTAAAGTGAAGCATGACCCTTCAACTTTGTGACTGCTATCTTAACCTTCTTATTATTAGGAGTATCTTCATACTCAAAGTATTTATCCATCTCAGCTATCCAATCTAATATCGCACTAATCTCAGGCCTTCCATCATAGTGAGAAACTTCAACAATAGTTCTAGCATTTGCCTTAGAAAAAAATTCAGAAACTTTTCCTCATCTTGTTCAACCTCAAGTTCAGGGTTAGGATTTAGTGTTGACTTTACACCATCACTAACATCTTAAAGATGTACAACTCTTCTTTATATTGTCTCCACTTCAACTCTCGCTACAATCTACCTCAACATGTCCATAATAACATTATCAACATTTCCTTAACCAATTTCTACAAGATTGCAACCTTCTGGAAGTTATAGGTCAGATTTCATGTTTGCCACTCTATAACTAAATTCAACAAGGTTGTTCATGATCTAAGCCTCAAGAAAAAACTTTCTTTGATACACTTGACACGAGGAAAGTAGAAGATTCATGAAACCATGTGAAACCATGTCGAATAAACTCAACTTAAAACTTTCCTATACTCCTAGGCTCAGAGATGCACAAAGAATCTTATACAAAATCAATGAAACCATAGAGAACACAAGGCCATATGCAACATATTTATAGGTGTAATTATTTCACTTCACATATGCAGAAACTACAACATGTTCGGCTATGAGGCTTTCTAGATTATGACCTTATATAAAATTAGAATTTATAATCATAAAGCCTCAACTCACATCCTCTATCTTCCAATTACCATCACTTGTCCTTTTCCTACATCTAACCAAGATTCTTTTATAACTAGCTAAGCCACAAGTTGACTAGTCAAGCATTGAATTACATCATAGGTTCATACTTGGAAGGTAGATCAAAATCCATGCAATGTAAAATATGAAATCATGCGCACTTAAAAGATAGGTCCAAAGGTGTGTTGGGAGTTGACTCCTAACTACATAAGATGCCACATAATAAAAGGAAACCACACCAATCAGAACAACACACTTCATTGGATGGAATAATATGAAAATAGGAACCACAAAGAACAACACAAAACTCATAGTAGATGAAACATAAGAACTCACACACTTAGGACAAGGATCTAGGATATGGCATTGACATGATGACTATTGTGCACACCATGTAAATAAAAGAAGCAACAACTACTTCATGAACAATAGACTGGTACATAAAATAAAAAATATTTTTTGTTGATGCAAGATTGCTCAAAGACCCAAGATGCTCCTGCATCATCAAGTGTCAAAATAATACATAGGAAAAAGTGTTCTAGGAACTTTACTTATAATTTCACTGTCACTAATAATACTGTGATTGCACTCACAACTTCTTTGATTTAGTTTACATATTGTGCAACGTTCTAACCTTCTTTCATTATTATGTCATCATACTTGCCTCTAAGACTTTCAACTTTAGCTCTCAAAATATTTGGATCTCCACTATGTACAAGTGCCAATTTGTCCCACACCTGTTTAGCATTTGTATAGATCTTGATATCATCAAACTCGACAACATTAATAGTAGATACAATCTTAATCATCAAGCTATTGTGGTTCCTTTTCTTAGTCATTTGTTTTAGAGTCATAGGAGTAGTAGGTGTTGTGTATTCATTGTCCAACTAGTGTGTTAAATTATCTCCAATTATAAGGAGTCTCATTGACAATGAAAAAAAAGTGCACCATTTTGATCATGGCCTTAACTAACTAGATGACTTTGACATTAGATCCAATATTATCCAAAACAATAATAAGCTTTAGATATGTCCGATTTGAGGGCCATCCCAGGAGTCTCACTTTTCTCTACAGAGTGAATGATCTCATGGGTGGAAATAATAACATTGAGGACTTGTCTACTAGGGTCAAAGCCTTTTTGGGAGGGGCCAACAAATTTATCAAGGAGAGGATTGATGCAATTAGTTAAGACTTCAGAAAAAACTTTGTAAATAGTGTTCACAAGCTTACAGGCCTAAAATTTGTGAGAGATTTGGGCTCCTAGATTTTTAGACCAAGCACAATTAAGGTGTTATTCAGACTCTTAAGGAGCTTCCCAATTCAAAAGAAATATCTTGTGGTCTTAGTTAGGTCTGCTTTATTCAAGTCCCATGAATACTAGAAGAACACAAGTGGGAAGCCATCTGGCCTCAAAGACTTATAAGGCTTTATGGAAAATACAACCTTCTTGATCTCCTCCTCTGTGACTCGACATAGAAGCACATCATTATCTTCATTGCACAAAATAGTGGGAAGGGAATTGACCAACCTATCCTAGACCTCCATATTGACCACTATATTTGAATTAGCGAGGGCATCTTTAAAGAATTGGGCAACCCAATTCCCAATTGCCTTTGGGTTAGTCAACTCATGATTCTTCTCATCTAGGAGAGAGGCAATAATGTTCCTCTTCTTATGTTTAGAAGAAAAACTATGGAAAAAGGAAGTATGAGATCCATTGAATTCTTGATCTATGCTTCCAATAGCCTTCCCCACTAGCCATATTCTCATTCCATTTCTTCCACCTCAAGGTGATCATCAACATAAGAAACATCATTGGCAAACATTCCCTTAGTTTTTTCAGCTTGTTCTCAATGAGCTTCTTTTGGTTGAAAATACTCCCAAATGAAGTATTGCTCCATCTCTAGACCACCCTTCTAACATTCTCCAATCTCTTAGCTAGTCTGGACATAATTATTCCCTCCAAGTTTATCTCCCACCAACCAAGCATGGAGTTTTTGAAGTCATGGTGGGAGAGTCACATTATCTCATAGAAAAATAGTCGAGGCTCATTCTAGGGTCTATCCTTCCAATCCTGAAGCATAGGGGAATGGCCAAAAGTAGTATGGTGGAGGGCTTGAAAGGTAGAGGAGGAAGAAATATCCTAACCAACAAAGAAAATGGTCTTATCAACGTTGGCTTGAATAAGATCCCGACCCTTCTAGTTGTTAGACCAAGTGAAAAGGGACCCCATAAGATCCATATCTAGGATGTCATTATATCTAAGAAAATTAGCAAAGATCATGCATACTATCAATAAAATCTACAATAACTCTCAACTTCTCCAATGAATAAGATGAGGTGTTGAAGTGGACCATACAAAGAAACTCGACATTTGCATTAGGAGTCATGAAGTTTGAAATCTCCTCCCAAACTAGGAGTCTCCTAACTCTAGTATTAGGAGCATAAATATTGAAAAGGAACTAGGAAAGATCATCACTTTTAAACAACACAATCAAGTAGCTATGAGAGAAGGAGATGACATCATCAGACAACTTACTAAGATTCCACAACGTACCAATACTACTAGAAGACCTAACTACCTCACTATAGTGAAAATTGGCCCCAGGCCATAGTTTATTCATGATATTCACAAAATTGTCATAAGTCATTTTAACTTCTTGATTAAATAAGATATCAATCTTCTAGCTATGAATCAACTACCTAGCAACAAATTATTTTTGGGGGCTATTCAAAACCCTTATGTTCCAATGGAGGAACTTCATTTTTTACTCTTATGAGAGTCTTCTAGAGACAATTGCTTTCCACTAGCAATTTCCCTTACAATATGGTTTGTTCTAGTGCTTCTCCTTGAAGGTCTACCGACTTTAACCTCATTACCCACATCCACCTTTTTATTGTTTTGGGTTTTTCTTTTTACCACCTCCCAATCACTCATGTTTGCCAGTGGGGAGGAAGGTACGAACTGAACATCCATAATATGACCATGCATGGATGCCCCCATAGGTAGCACAATGACAACTAGGGAGGAAGGTGCATGGAAAGCAAGGGGTAGAGTCTCCTATAACTATTTGACAATAACCTTCAAGGTAGAATAGCTAATCAAACCCATAAAGGATGTAGTAGTGCGTGAAACATCCTTCACGATAACGTCCAATACCTCCAACAAAGGTTGATTGGGGATTCTCCTTATTTTAGAGCTCCCTCAATAAGAGTAGGTAGGACTAAAGCTTTTGGGGTGCTTAATAGATCATTGATGCCTTTAAGGAAGGGGTAGCTCACCATAATAGTTGTCTGGCCCATCTCCAAGTCCTTCAAGGGAGACCCCACCGTAACAACATTAATCGAAGTAGGGGCCTCCAAAATAAACCCAACATCAAAAACACCATTCATAGCAATCCTTGACAAAAAAATATTTTTTCCTTTTGTTTGAAAGGGAGGAATCTACTACCAAGCATATTCTTGTACCTTTCCATTAAACAACATTCTTCAATTATATTATGTTTATCACATTTTATTTATATTCATTTAATGACAAAACCACTATTTCCAAAATTTAATATCAAACGTATTAATACCTTTTCCATTAAACAACTTTTTTCAATTATATTATATTTCTCTATTCCATTAACTAGTTAATGGAGAGACACTTTTTCCAAAATTTAGTATCAAACTTATTCTGATATCTTTTCCATTAAATACTATTCTTCAATTATATTCTGATTAGTTCCCCCCTAAACAGGTAACTATTGAAACTATAAGACACCAAGTTGAGGAGAACCAATCAGATTTATGTTTATCGTATTTTACCTATTTCGAGTCAACTCATCACACCGAAGTGACCGTTATTTTCCTTTGTAAGACGATAGCTAAAGACAATTAGTGTACTACACAGTCTGATATGAACATTTTATAGATAAGGCTCATCGTTCTAGACTGCAAGAAGAGAAGAAGAAACAAGAACAGAAGCAGCAAGGCAGGTCAGGCCATTGTCATCTCTCTACAGTGTTTCCAAATTTAAATGCTTGCAATTAGTTTCAATGGCGTTTTCGCAGTTAATCACAAAAAAATGATATTTTGTTTGCATTCTACTGGACAGTTTCCAATCAATCTTTGGATAATTTTCATATTTGAAATACATTTCAAGGATGATCTATAGTTGGAACTCGTCTGATTTTGAGCTTTAGCTTTGAATGCTCACTTTGGAACAGAATTGAGAACGACAATGACAATTGGGCTTCGTCACGCTAGTTTTGGCTTTCCAAGTATGACGATTAATTCTACTTTGAAGTCTCCTGGTATTATTCAGCCTTCCCATACAGTATGGAAACCCTCCGTTTCTCAAAAGTCGAAGCAAAGAGTTTTTCTTCATGTTAGAAAGATCACAAGGCATTCCTATCCAGTTGCCCTTGCACTCTCAACCCAAGGTATGTTATTCTCTTGCATTTCCTCAGGTCAAAATTGAAACCCTAGCTGTCTGGGGACATGTTTGCTGCATGTATCTACTATCTAAACATAGTTTTTTCTGTTTAGCAAGTACGAACACAAAGTAACATTTTTTTACACAAAAGCCTATCTTTTTCTGAGTCATCGAGTGATGATAGATTACGGCATTGGTTAAGTTCTAATAGGCGTGCGTCTTCTTTTTTGTTTATGTTTCTTTTAATGCAATGTTGTAAGTAGTTTATGATATTAATGTGTTTTAGTTTCGGCTTATGCCCACCTCAGTGCACCGAAGTACATTGCAATGCATCTAAAAGGGGGAAGAGAAGTCTTAAGAAAGAGACATTATAAGTAATTATTGGGTTTCCTTTTATATACAAGCATGCCAATGATAATTTTGACGAAATAGCAGAGGAGGTTTCTGCACCAGAGTAACTGGATTGTACTATTGAAGACATGGACAGCATCTGGTCTGTGTGTAACTTCGTTAACTTGGAAGTATTAGTACGCATGTAAATTCATTGAATGTTAATGGATGGAAATTCATTATCATTCTGTTTAACTTAAACTAGTGGTGTACATTGTCGTATAGGCTTGTATATTATTGCTAAGGTGCTTCTTATTTAGCCTTTTAATTGAAGGACGGAGATCACCATTGCTAACAAAGTACTGATTTTTGTACGAGGGGTGAATTTATTTTATTAGGCTAGAAAAGTTTTTATCTGGAGCATTTTTTTCTTTTTCTTTTGTTTGTTATTTTCTTATTTGCGATTTTTAATAGTAGAAGATGAGACGCAGAAATTGTTTTTCCAGTGTCCCCCACATATATATAGAGCAAGAATAATGAACAGAAATAGCTGCTCAAATATAATAGTTGAAACACCCACAATCAGCCAAAAACTGGAAGTACATTATAGTATCAAAACTAAAGATCCTTTGAAGATGAAATCTCATTTCAAGGCATTAGCAAACATACGCATTTGCTGCAAATGGAAATAGAGTGCAAAATTGTGAATTGCCAGCAAACTGGCGCCCAAATATGGAGTTCAAATAGTGAGATAACATCAGATTTTACATTCATGAAAAAATATCATAGAAGCCCTAGATGCGTCAGTAAATGATCTCTAGGTCCTCCAAAAACCCTAGAGCCAAGCTAGAAAAATGTTTACACTGCCAAGAGAAGTATAGACCCGGCAGCAAATTGGTACGGCCAGCATAAAAAGGACTCAAACAGCAATAGACCACTCAATCCCCTTACTTTCAACCCTTCACAAATCTGCTCTATAGATCTTTTTTGCAGAAACTAAAGATACAAGTCACCAATGAAGCCCATTTGTGGTCTTTGTATTAAAACACTAGATAAATCTTGGAGCAAGGGCTTTCGTCCTCTCAAAGCCACAAGATGAACAAGCTTAACCACCAAGAGAAATCTTTAAAATATTAAATGGAAACAGAACCAAATGATCTCAAACGTCTTCCTTTGTAGACTCCCAAAACATGGGTGACCAGATCTATATAATCCATTTATTAATATTTAGCACTTCACCCCTTTTTAATTAACTTTGGACATCATATAGTCATTATTTAAATAAACAATAAAATTATACATTTAATTTGACTTTTTAATTTATCATTATTTAAATTAAAAGCACTAGACCCTAGCTCCATCAACAAACTTAAAATGGTAACACTGACAATTGGATTGGTGCCCAGGCTGACTTATAAAAAAATAACATGGGAAATCTATCCAAAAGCATTCTAGCAAAAGACATTATGTACGTTTCAACCGCCTAAGGTCAATGAAACACTTGTCACTACCAAATTGCTGGATCAAACTGTCATCATGAGTTTCCCTAATCCCAACTCACTAGTCTACGAGAATCCATTGAATAGGTTAATGGTCGACCATGCTGAAGTGCTTGGTACTGGGACACTAGATGCAGTGATCCTGATTTTAGAGCAGGCACCAATTGAGCAACTTGAGGTGTGTATGTTCTTAATTACTATGGGAAAGTGTTTCTTACAAGTTTTGACACACCATTCTCTGGGATTTAACAATGTTGGTTCTTCTTAGATAGCTGGACATATCTCTTTAACTCTCCTACATCCTTAAGTAAATTTACGTGTGAGAAAAGAAGAGTTTTCCCAGACATAAATTTAGAAGCTAGATATAGTATAACTACCCCATAATTTACCGATTACTTGATTTTACATCATTTGTGCATATTTTTGGCCAAAAGAGAGCTTTTTAAAAATGCATCTACAAATGTGGAAGATAAATTATGAAAAACACTAATCACCCATGTTTTCTCTCAAAATTACTTTCAAGGAAGTGTCAAGGTTTCCTATGGACTGACAGAGGGATCTTGGAGGAGGGTATGCTTTAACTTCTGAAGTGTGAAATCGCCAACCTTTCCTTGCATTCATTGGTGGAAGAAACATGAATGTTTGGAAATACTCAGGGAAGATTCAAATTTATCACAGAGAATTTTAAAACCACGTTTTCATAATGGATCTTACGAAGTGAAGTTTAGGAGATATCAGTGATCATCCTTGAGTATAGAGACAAAAATATGGTACCATTCTTTGGAGTTTGTAGGTGTCCATGTAGGTTTTAAGTACTATTTTGTAGTATATACTGTGTTTCTGGGCATATAAAATCAAGGGACATAACAAGAACCTAATATGAAAATATACAACAAGAACTACCAGAAAATGATGCCATAGGCTTTTCAATATTAGGGTTAAATAGACTTGACAATCTGATCCCTTAGTTTGAAGACTGGGATAATTGATATTGATCATGAATTTTCTTGAATTTGGGCTAATTCTGCTGGAGAATCATTTGAGTTTTGATTTGAAGCTCGGACATTTTTTGCACGAGGGAATAAGCTTTGTACTTCTCCTATTGATGGAATTTGTTTAGAGATGGAAGAGCAACTAGAGCCTCACAGAAATTGGAAGCAGCAGTAGACATAAAAAGAGAATGTTCTATTGAAATATGAGTATTTTTATTGTTGCCGTGTCAGTGATAAATCAGCAGTAGTACCACTAGCTATACTGTTGATGATGGATGCAGATGACATGAACTAAGGTATGAATAATGACTAGGAACCTTTACTTGGCCATGAGTGTGTACAATTGTGTAGGTATTTCTTGACATAAACCTCAAAATAAGATTTTTACCTTTGATTTCCATAGCGTCATTGACTCTTCTATCTCATTTCCTGACACAATTTAGTGACTTGAAGTTGATCATAGAGTCCATGTCATTGAACATTTGTTGCAGCCTATGCATTGTGGTCATCAAAGATCTTGTGCAATGTAATGTCCCCATTTTTGCTAGCATCGGAGTTTCAGGGATTAGCCTGTTATTGTGATCGTTGTAGACTAATTATTGTGGATAGAGGATCTTTTGAAGTAGAGAATTGGCTTGGGAGGGTCTTGTCTTCCCCACAATTCAGTAAGTTACATGTTGGTCTTCGTTTGGCTCAGAGTGGACTTCGTTTGGGCTTAGTTTCGTGTACTTACTATTTGTGGTAAGTCGGGTGTTGATTGAGATGGATCCTTTCAATTTTTGGAAAGTGCATTTGGTCACATGAGGAAATAATCAGAGTGACTCCTGTTTCAGATGATATATTTTAAGGATAAGTATTTTGGGAGTCATTATCATTTTGGTGGCCAAATTAATTATTAAATCATTAAATGGCTTATTATAAAGTCATAATTTAACTTTATAATTTCATTGGAAGTGGTCATTTATTATATGCCTAAACCAAGTATTAAATATTTAAAGTGATGTTGTTTTGGGAAGTTTCAAGAGCTGAGTTCTTTTGGGAAACTTTCCCTGTTTCTGAAGTTGAGTTCTTTTGGAAACTTTTATCATCAAAGCGTTATAAATATTAGCTCATTTCATTGGAAAAAGCATGCTTGAATATTTATTTGCTTTTGTTTCCTTTGTGGCTTTCTGAGGTTCGGAAGTTTGTGCCCTTGCCGAGGTATAAGGGTTTGGAGGCTTGAGTTGATTCCATAGCTGAGGTATTGTGGAGAATTGCTTTGATAGTCTTGTGCAAATTAATGCTGAGGTATAGTAGTTTGTCTCAACTTCTCATTTGTGGTTACTGTATTGAGAAGTGAATTAGTGTTGGTGTTAATTCTTATTTCCGAGATTGAGTTGTGAGGATTGGAGGAGTTATTGCCTTAGTATGCCTTGTGATTCTCATCTGGGAGATCAAATTGCACAGAATTGGTTTTGATACTTTGGAAAAGGGCAGCGTTTGGGCTTTTAGGAAGCCCGCAACTGGATTTGCAGGTCTGCAATTTGTATGTGAGCCTGTGTTTTATCATCTGAAGCCTGCAATCATATTTTGGCAAGATCTGTGGACATTGTATTTGCTTGTGGAGGGTGCCTATGCAGATTAAGGGGATGCCTGTGTGGACATCTGCTGGAGGTGTTTTACCCTGCAACACATAAACATCCACTGGCACATGTTGGAAGCCATTGTTTGAGAGTTTCTCCTGATATTTTTGAATGTTTGGGAGGCCATTGGGCTGGCTGCTGGTGTGAAATTTAAGTTGCAAACTGGGTATTCAAAATGCAGATTGGAAGCTGCAGACTTGGGCACCAGCATTGGTATTATCTACTGCTGCAAGGATCATATTTGAAACAGAGGTTAGCATCACTTGTTGATCGTGGATTACCAGCTTCTTATGAAATTTAAATAAATGATGGAATATGACAGCACAAGATATATGTATATGTGTGTGTGTGTGTGTAGAGATTAATATTGTATTAGAGTTTGCCCAGTCTCTACTTATTTTATATATGATTATCCATTAGATTTCTTGTGGATGCAAGTTCATAGTGTAGAATAATATTCGGTATTCATCTATGCAAAATTTAAAAACCAAATTGATCTGAAAGTTGTTAAGCATTTCCTTGCATTCTCTAGTTTGGTGTTTGGATTTTAGAATATCATTTATTTAGGAATAACTATGAATGTTTGCCAAGATGAAATACCAAATTGACTGATTAGTGGGATAAATTGGTGAAGTCAAAGTGTGTGAGTATAGCTAGGTTGAGGTAATTACAGTGGTATCAGAGCGGTTTCCTGCTAGCCTGCAGGAATTGGGCTCAGTTTGATTAGTGCTTTATTTTGGAGATTTGGTTTTCAGCGTTATGGATGGTGATAGGAGGTTTGGTATTCGTTATACTTGCAGAGGGTGTACTTCTCCGCCTAGCAATTGAGAATCTGAGATACGGGGTATTGTGAAACAGTTGGATGTGCTAGTGAATGAGCTGAATCAAAATCACAAATGAATGACCCAACTGATTTTGAATCCAAGATTTGAGTAGAGCATGATATCGCTTTTTCGAAGAGTGAAATGTGATGGATATAGTTGTGGCTATAGATGTGTGGGACATTTCTTATGAAACACTGCATGAGTTGGGCACAGGTGAGGTGGAATGTGATGAAAATTCATCCCAGGTTGAGTTAGATGATGTAGTTGTTGAAATGAGTTCTTAGGATCCTATATTTGATGGTGATGCAACAATAGTGGGTGTAGGCGCATGTGAGGATACTGTCATATCAGCAACCACTTCTGTGTCGGTTGAGCCATCTACCGAGGAGTTTAGTGGTATGTGTGCAGTTGTAGATGTGTGCCCTGATGATAGTACATATTTCATTGATGATGAAGTGAGTGGTGTCGAGGCAGAGTCATGTTATAGTTGAGAGCAACATAGTGTTGATGTTCACTTTGTGGACAATCCTATGTTTGTGATGGATGCACCATTGTCTTATGACAATCCCCTTTTTGAGATTGATGTTGGTCACTCACTTGAGTGGAGTTGGGCTTAGTTTTCACCATTTGCAGATTTAGTTCAGTTGTATGTTGGTGCAGTTGGTGATGTTCCTGTGTCCATAGGTTTTGACGTAGCTACACGTATTGTTGACATAGTTGGCATGAGTGCATATGGTTCTCCTATAGCTACGTCTCTTCCAAGGATTGTTAGTGATGATCAAGATTCGAGTCTAGTATATATTATGTGGGTGGACACAGGGAAGAAGAGTATATTGAGATCTCCTATAGAGTTATCTTTTGTTGATGCTCTGACTTTCACATCGTCAACATAGGTATTGGGTGCTATATTGCAAGTGGTGTTGATGATCCTGATGATATTGGCATGTAGTTAGTTGAATGTTGACAAGGATGCCGCACATTTTTTCATTTGGGATCTAGGTGGAGGTTGGAGTTCATTGTGTTGCTAGATTTCTTGGGGACAAGCAATCTCGGGGAGGGAGGACTGTAATGTCCCCATTTTTGCCACCATTGGAGTTTTAGGGATTAGCCTATTATTGTGATCCTTATAGGCTAATTATTGTGAATAGAGGATCTTTTGAGGTAAAGGCTTGGCTTGGGAGAGTCTTGTCTTCTCCACAATTCAGTAAGTATAGGTTGGTCTTCGTTTGGCTCAGATTGGACTTCATTGGGCTTAGTTTTGTGTACTTACTTTTTGTGGTAAGCCAAGTGTTGATTTAGATGGATACTTTCTATTTTTGGAAAGTGCATTTGGTCACATGAGGAAATAATAGGAGTGACTCCAATTTCAGACAACATATTTAAAGGATACGTATTTTGGGAATAATTATTTTGGTGGCCGAATTAATTATTAAATCATTAAATGACTTATTATAAAGTTATAATTTAACCTTATAATTTCACTTAATTTGAAGATTGAGTCACCATTGGAATGGGCCATTTATTATATGCCTAAGTCAAGTATTAAATATTTAAAGTGATGTTGTGTTGTAAAGTTTCAAGAGCTGAGTTCTTTTGGGAAACTTTCCTTGTTTCTAAAGTTGAGTTTTGTTGGAAACTTTTATCATCAAAGCATTATAAATATGAGCTCATTTCATTGGAAAAAGCACACTTGAATATTTATTTTCTCTTGTTGCCTTTGTGGCTTTTTGAAGTTTTGAACTTTGTGCCCTTACAAAGGTTTAAGGATTTGGAGGTTTGAGTTGATTCCAAAGTTGAGGTATTGTGGAGAATTGCTTTGATAGTCATGCACAAATTATTGCTGAGGTATAGTAGTTTGTCTCAACTTCTCATCTGTGGTTACTATCTTGAGAAGTGAATTAGTGTTGGTGTTAATTCTTATTTTGAGATTGAGTTGTGAGGATTGGAGGAGTTATTGCCTTAGTATGCCTTGCGATTCTCAATTGGGAGATCAAATTGCACAAAAGCGGTTTCAATTCTCAGGAAAAGGGCAGCATTTGGGCTTTTAGGAATCTTGGGACTGGAATTGCAAGTTTGTAATTTGTATGTGAGCATGTGTTTTATCATCTGAAGCCTACGATCATATTTTGGCAAGATCTGTGGACATTGCATTTGCATGTGGAGGGTGCCTATGCAGATTAAGGGTTTGCTTGTGTGGACGTCCGCTGGAGGTGTTTTACCCTGCAACATATAAACATCCATTGGCATATGTTGAACACCATTGTTTGAGAGTTTCTCCTGATATTTTTAGATGTTCGGGAGGTCATTGGGCTGATTGCTGGTGTGAGATTTAAGTTGCAAACTAGGCATTCAAACTGCAGATTGGAAGCTCAATTTCCTAGCTGTTGGGATCATTTTCATATGTGCAGACTTGGGCACCAGCATTGGCGTTATCGACTATTGCAAGGTTCATATTTGGGACAGAGGTTAGAATTATTACGAAGTAATTGGGAAATATTTCAAGAGGTCTATATATTCAAAAGAATGAAATGATGTTTCCTTAGGAAACAATCGTAAAGAATAGAAATTTTCTATTCTAGCTAAGAGAAAACTAATAGTTACCTACAACTAATTAAAGAATAGAAACATTCTATTCTAGAAACATAAAACTAAATATTAGAAACATTCTAATATTTACAGAAGATTACAATAGATAACCATTAGATACTAAACAAAGATAATAGAAACTATCTATTATCATAATATCCTCCCTTAATGGTTAATCTATCCAGAGCACAACGCTGTAAAAAAGCGTAAAAGACAGATTCTGTCTGCTCAAGGTGCTCTGCACTGTTTGCTGTGGGCTACGGACCAGATTGCTTAGATAGGGCAGCTAAGCGCTTGCGACATTCAACCTTCATGTGCCCAAACTTGTGGCAATAGTTGCATTGAATTTTTTTCTTCCCAGAGCCTTCTAAAGCTGGAGTAGAGGACCTCTGTTGAGAAGACTGCTGTGAACTAGAACCACCTTATTGCTGTCGCGATATTCAAAGATGGTTAGCATCCACTGTTTTCATGTGCCATAATTGCAACCGTTGAACTTTTGATTTCCCTCGAGCAAAATATTAGTCAGAGATGCCATAGCACGTTTTTTAGTGAAAAAGTGTAAAAATCTATGAAGGCACATTCTTCGAGGCAAAAAATGGAAGACCCAAGAATTTTGAAGGGTGAGCTAGAAGAGAGATCAAAAAACCCAAAAAGAATATGTTGTCGGTTTCTGGATCTACTGGCTCAAAAATCAAGGCACAAAATTTGAGGCACCCAGAAAAAATAGACAACCCAGTTGAGATCTCAAAAAATCCATCTAGAATCTATAAAATGTTTTTTTGATCCGGTACAAAAAATTAGGGTTTTGATAAAAAACAGCCCTGCTGCAAAAAAACCACAAAAAATGACGTGCAAAAAAAAAAGACAGATCTGGATAGAAATGGGTTGCAGAAGTTAACTAGAAGTTGACGGATTGAGATCTCTTAGAATAGAAACCATAGTCGGATTATAGAGAGAGTTGGAAGCAAATATGCATGTAAATAATTTTGATAATAAAAGGTAGATAATTTCAACCAAGAAATTATAATTATTTTCAAAAAAATTTAGAGTATTGGCTTTGATACCATATTACGAAGTAATTGGAAAATATTTGCTTGTTATTAACAGAGACCAAGAGGTCTATATATACAAAAGAATGGAACGATGTTTCCTTAGGAAACGATTGTAAAGAATAGAAACTTTCTATTCTAGCTAAGAGAAAACTAACAGTTATCTACAACCAACTAAAGAATAAAAATATTGTATTCTAGAAACAAAAACTAAATATTAGACACATTCTAATATTAATAGAAGATTACAATAGATAGCCATTACGTACTAAGCAGAGATAATAGAAACTATTTATTATCATAATAAGAATCACTGGTTGATTGTGGATTACTGGGTTCTTATGAAATTTAAATAAATGATGGAATATGTTCAGCACAGGATATATATGTAGAGATTAATATTGTATTAAAGTTTGCCCAATTTCTAGTTATTTAATAAATGATTAATCATTAGAGTTCTTGTGGATGTAAGTTCATTGTGCAGAATAATATTCGGTATTCATCTATTGAAAATTTAAAAACCAAATTGATCTGAAAACTGGTAAGCATCTCTTTGCATTCTCTAGTTTGGTGTTTGGATTTTAGAATATCATTTATCTATGGATAATTGTGAATGTTTGCCAAGTGTTTGACGAAATACCAAACTGATTGATTAGTGTGATAAATTGGTGAAGTCAAAGTGTTTCAGTTATAATTAGGTTGGTGTTATTACATGCAATGTATCAATGGTCTTTTTTGTTCCTTACATGGGGCATCTTATAAACTAATTAGAGCTAGATTGACATTGGGTACATGATCCTTAAATTGAAATCTTCATTGAATTGAATTTTTGCTTTTAATTGATCATAGCTTGGAATTTCATGATTTGTTTTCTTATGGTTATGCCATATGCAAATAATTCTTGATAGGGTTTAGGAACACAATCTTAACAATAGATCCCTACACATCCTCATAGGGAAGGAGTTTCCTTTGTATATATAGTTTTTTTTGCATAGGGTGCAAGAAACCTATTGGGAAACATGTGCTTCAAATTTGGCTAACTTGTAATAGTAAGGTGATGTTTTTCCCACCATCAAGTTGTGCTTCTAAACATATATGTTGTGAGGTTTAGATAATGGAACTCTTTTGATAATGCCCACTCCCTGGTTGCACATTAGTCTTGTGGGGCATTCTCCCTATTACAATAAGAACCATATTTGGTGTTGTTGAAGAATTTGTGTTACAACTATGGCCTTTGGATAAGTACCCAACTTTTCAATGCCCTTTTAGCCTTGATTGTGATTGCAGGTATGCATTTGACACTGGTGGTCCCCTCTAGTGTGTGCACCCATGTGCTATTATTGGTAACATTGACACTTTTTTATGTGTTCTTGGTGTAGGAAATATATTGGTGCAACTTTTTTCATATGAGCTCACAATCACCTTGTAGCACTATTTCCAATTATACCTTGGAATCAATCTCATATGCCTTATCACATGCTAATAGGCTATTGCATGTAGGTGAGATGTAAAGTTCCTATCCATTAGTGATTAGGTGTATATATATTCCACATTTGGAGGTCCTTGTGTAGACTCCAATGACATGATAACTTGCTTGTCACCATTCTCAAAACTTATTTTCTGATGTTCAAAATAGACACTTTCATTTGCTCTAAAACAAAAAAAGGCTAATATAAAACTACACTAGCACCTCCACGCAATCCCTACACAATATTGCATACTAATAGGCTTTGCATGTAGGGGAGATAAGCTTGTTGTCCCTTTCTGATTAGGTACATATTTTCCACATAAGTGCGTCCCTGTGTAGAGTCGAGTGGCATGATCACTTTCTTGTCGCCATTCACAAAACTCAGTGTTTGATGTTTAAAATATTTACTTTTATCTACTCTAAAACAATAAGGCGATTCCTATTGTACCTTAGAATTTCTCATACACACTACCACATACTAATAGGCTTTTGCATACATGTGAGACATAAACTTCCAAGTCCTTTATGATTAGGTATATACCTTTCACATAAGTAGGTCCTTGTGTGAATCCAATGGCATGAGGACTTTTCTAATGTTTAAAACAGACGATTTCCTATGATCTCATGGTCACAATCTAGCACCTCTCTTGTATCTTAGAATCAATCTCATACACACTATCACATACTAAGGCTGTTGCATGTAGGTGACATCTAAGTTCCTATATCTTTGTGATTAGGTAGGCATCTTTCATCTAATGTAGAGTCCAATGGCATGATGACTTGCTTGTCACCACTCTCAAAATTCATTGTTTGATGTTTAAAATAGACATTCTCATTTTTTGCTCCAAACTAAAAAAGGCTAATCCAATATAGTTAACATTTAGGTTTTAATCTAGTACATCCATCTCTTTCAACTTGAAGTCAACCCAAGAGTTTATGCCCTCAATATTTACCTTGACATACTGTAATTACCCAAATGGGTGCTTGTAGGTCTTATTTTCTATATACAAAATTTAGAGCAATGGGTGTAAAACTGGTTAACCCATGGCTATCCAAGTGTCTTTGATAAGCACATTCACCTCTAACCTCGTGCCAATCACTCCATTGTGCAACTGATATCCATTCATTCCAAGGGTTAGTAATAGTTCAATAATGTCCTACTTCGCATCATTTGTGCACAAAATGCAACTTGGATTGATTGTTGCTCCTTTAGGTTGTGCTGCTACACAATTCACTTTTGAGTTTCTCTAGTAACATTCTAAAATTAGACAACACCCCTCTATGGCATATAGATACGAATTTGCACAAGGCATTTCCAATTCCTTTTTTGTTCGTACTGAGTCTCTATAATCTTTTCTTGTACCTCTTGAAATATGTGTGTAACTTTCTAATGCAAACACATTGCAAAATTGGATCCAAATATGTGTAGTCTTCACCTTACATAGCTCCTTCTTACTTGGTGCAATAAGTTTGTGTTTTATATAGGCACGAGTTTCATTAGGTGACCCAACTTGACTATTTTTGTGTACTTCAGCACCTCTTATTGTCAAGACTCATTGGTTTTGAGGATGTAGGGGCACCAGGGGCAAGTAGTGAATCAACTTTCACGATCATTTACATGACTTTCTTCTACATCACTCATTAATAATCATATATAAAATTAGGGAGCTTTTGATTATTTGATCCCAATTGTAATGTTTACACATCAAAATATTTAAGGTATGTTTGGGATTGCCAGTCTTATAACATTATAAACCATGACCTCTTCCCTTGCATCTTGCTCCTCACCTACCATTGCATCCCCAGAAACATTGTGCATTCAGTTGTGGCTAGGTATGTATGGTTGTGCTCAACACTTGGTTGCCCCGTGCATCAAGCAATGCTTAAAATTAACTTTTCCATGTGCAATGAAAGTACTTGCACAAGAGAAGAATATAATTGAAAATATGCTACAAGTTCTTGATAAAACTTAAGATAATAAGCCACTTCGAGAAAGAATTCTTTCAAAAGTCTATAAAAAAGCACAATTTGCAATATGAGGATCATGAACAAACTAGTCTTTATATGTACCATACTTATGCCTTGTATGCCACTCAAGCCTACTGAACTACCTATATGACTATATAAATAATTAAATTATTAAGGGTAATCCTAGTCGTAAGTTAGTACACATATCTCAATATAATCAATGAGTTAAGGGCATATGCTTTTGAAGAAAATCTTCATTCTTCCATGTAGCATCTTCAATTAGAGAATTACACCATTTGATCGAATACTTTGTGATTACCCTTGTCCATAGCCTCTTAGTGTACATTTAAAGGATTTCCTTTTCTTCCTAAATCATTTTTCCCTCATCAAGCTTTGGTAATTAAGTTTGGGCTACAAATATTTGTCCAATAACCTTCTTCAAGAACGAAACATGGAATACTAGGTGTTTTTTTGTTGACAACTGCAATTTGTATGCTACATCGACAATTCTCAACAAAACCTTATAAAAACCATAATACTTGGATGCATGATTGCTACCATCATTTTATTGATTTAGTTACATTTGCTTATAGGTTTTTTGCACAAATACCAAATCTCCTTAAAGGTGATGCTGATCCACCTATTGCTTAATTCTATTTTAACCTATTGCCATGTTTTCCATAAGACTGCCTCTTGTTTATGATTGATATACTTTTCAGCTGTTTGAACTTCGAAGTCTTAGACCCTTGGGTGTGCCCATGAAGAGATGATTTATGGTGGATACTACCCATATAGTGCCAAAAATGGAAACATATTGGATGAAATATGGAAAGAGGTGTTGTAACACTATTCTGGTGATGGAAGCCTTTGCACCTGCACCCATCTCTCTTTTTTATTTGAAGCAAAACATTAAAGATAAATCTCCAAGCACTCATCGCCAAATTTGTCCATTTGGATGGGGATGATGTGATGAGCAATGTGAAAGCTAAGTTCCCAAACACAAAAAAATAAATCAACTTAAAGATTACTCATAAATATAGGAATTACAATAATTTAGTATGACCTTTAGCTAGTGGATATGGGGCACAACATATATGCACCCCTCCCAAGTGTTAAATAGTGGAAGTCTTTTATACTTCCATTGAATAATGGTGCATATATGTTGCCCCATAGACAGCACCTGACCTTTATGGTCCTATGCAATTTTTGAATGGTATCCATAGAAGTTGTTGCTGTAAACGGGTGTGAAAAAGTACAAAATGTGTATATTAGGTGACATTTTTTTCTTTAGACTTGGGCAAACCTATGATGAATCCATGGACACCTCTGATCACCTCTTGCTTGGAATAGATGGTGGTTGTAGAAGACTTTAGTCTTAATTGTTTCCCTTTACTTTGGTGGCATACCATGTCATCTACTACAAATTTATGGACATCCCTTTTGAGACCATCTCAAAAGAAATATTGCTTGATTGATAAGTCTTTAAGAATCTTGAGTTCCCATCTATTGGAGAAGTATGTAATTTCTGCAACATCTTAAGATAAGGTTTTGTTGTGAGGTTTTCACATCATCGCCCCAAAATTTTGGGGACTCCCTTTTTTTCGATTGCCTTAGCAATTTTCAGTCCAGAGGTTTCAAATTTGAAGATTTCACGTCTTGGACACCTTCAGGGCCAGTGGGGAGAGGGTTAGATTTATTTTCACCCAGTTTCAACTTGATTTTTCGGAGCCACCAATTTCATCCTTAGGCTGAACAAATTTTAAAAGAGCAACACTTGGCGGGATAAAATTGTAAATTTTGCACTTAGACATTTTCTTTTGAAAATTTGGATATAATTGTATAAATTTGGATAATTTTCAAAAAATGAAAATTTTATTAAATCTGGTCTTTTGGAAAATCTTGATTATTTTTGGTGAAAAGGATTAATTTTTGTGATGGTGAAATAAAATTGCAAAATCGATTTTAGGCTCTAGAGAAATAATTTTATTTGTGTTAAAAAGCTAAAATTGCTTAGCTAAATCGATTTGGAGAGAAATTGCAAAAAAATTGGTTTTAATAGATTAAAATTGCCTTGAAAACTTTTTGCCTTTAATGAAATTGGTAATTTAATATTGAAAAAATGGCTTTTGGTTAGCCAAAATCCAAATTTAATGACGTATTAATTACTAAACCCCCCATTAAATGGAAATATTTAACACCCTCAAGGCATTATTTAATTTCTTTTTGCAATTTAGAACTAATTGGCAATTTAGAAAGTTAATTTTTATCATGGCAAAATTAATTTTGGTTAAGTATTTAATTGTGGGCCATAATTTTGCATTAATTATTTGTTTTTCTTTCTCCTAGGGTCCAAGAAGAAAGTTGGGTATAAGAGGAGGCCTCTCTCCCATTTCTTCCTCACTTCTCACTTCTCCTTCTCAAGGTTTTGGTGATTTTGCAAGAGCAGATCTACACTCTTCTTGCTTGGCGAATTTTGTGGAGGGCGAAATTTGTGGAGGCCGAATTTTGTGGGAGCCGAAATTTGTGGGAGCCGAATTTTGTGGGAGCCGAAATTTGTGGAAGATAAAATTCTAATTTTTTCAAGAGGCTGCAATTTTTGCCCTAGGTTGGGTAATTTTATTTGGAGGTGAATTGCATGATAAATTTCTGATTTGCAAGGGATTTGAAATTCTTGAAGTCATATCCTAGGTTCCGAAAAGTCGCTGTAAGATTATTGGTTAAGGTGAATTTTCATCATCTAGAGTTGCAAGGGGTGCTTAAGCTGACATCCATCTTTCGTTCTAGTCTAAGGATTGCTCCGCTTGGTTCTTCTTGCCTTCTGGTCCACCACTCTACCATCCCGTAATAGGGCAACGAGCATGGAGGATGGTAGTGCAAGTAAGAATCCCAAGCGGGCGAACAATAAGAAAGACAAAGAGGATATGATGCCCAAAACTTCCTTCTTCTCGAAAATGAAGAGAATAACCGACACCAATATCGGTACAGTGGACATGATACGGATGAGGGACAGACTAAAGGAAGGACAATCCCCCTTGGCAAAGAGGATATCAATGAGACAGATTTTGGATCGAGATTGGATGAGCTGGGAAAGGTTGCCATCAGGAAGAAGCATTTGGGCACCCTTTCCTCTCTCAGTGCTTTTATCGGATTTGCGAAGGAATATGAGAAGGATCCTGAAAAGATGCTACAAGCAACAAGCAGCGTGGTGAAGTCAGCAGAACTCTGGGCAAAGCACACACCTTGTCCTCCTATGGAAGAAGTTAACGAAAGGCTAGCTGAGTTCATTGCCTTAGCTAAGAAAATGAAAGAAAAGGGAAGAGTTATATTAGAAGATCATTTGATGTAAGCCCAAGTGGCAATTTCTCCTTTTCTTCTAGAATAAGACAAGTGTCTGTTTCTGATTGGCCACCATTTTGGTGCCTTCTCATTGGTTGCCACTTTTTGCACTTTTTTTATTGGTCCATTGATGAGGTGGCAACTTCTCATTGGCTGATGGGGTGGCAACCCTAATTAGGGTTTTGAGGATCCAATCTGGATTGTTGATCTTGTTTTGATCTCCACCGTCCGTTGTATTTCTGGCCCCTATAAAAGGCCATTTGCTCTCCTTTGTAAAGGGGTTGGAGAAATTGTTGCGAAGATAATACCAAAATTGCTCTCTTTTTCATTGTTGCGATTTGCATGTTGATTAAGAACATTGGGTATTATTGCATGTTTTCTACTCCCACTTACTTAGATTTCCTTTCAAGTTGTTAAAGTTGGTTTCATTTCAAGTTGCTAGGTAGGAGTGAAGTAGATGGATAGTTGTATGGTAGCATTGGTAAATGTTTGATAGGGATCAATACTAGACCACTAGCATCCTAGCGGCTGGTTGGGAAGCTTTGTGTGGTAAACTAGTTTATTATTCTTTCGAATCATTGCACCTGTGGAAGTGAGGCTGCTGGTCAGCTCTCATTAGGTTCGATCCCTGTCCATTTGCTAACCTTCCATTCATAGGAGTAGGAGTAGAATAGTGAATAGTTGGGTAGTTGAAGTTTAGAGAGAAGGAAGTTAGAGTAGGTCGAGTATTAGAACACATCCACTCACCTTCCACCACCATCACTTTGCCATCAACATCACCATTGGCAGACACATCCTCCATCATTGCCACCATCAACATTATCTGCCTCTGCATGTTTCACAAACCGAACCACCATCACCTTCATTCCACCGAAGTCCAAGTCATCCTTGAATGAATAGCATAAGGCCGCCTACGTGATTAC
Organism: Cupressus sempervirens; assembly: GCA_028749045.1. NCBI lineage: Eukaryota > Viridiplantae > Streptophyta > Pinopsida > Cupressales > Cupressaceae > Cupressus > Cupressus sempervirens. Next base: position 407,426,998 of record CM053791.1, read on the forward strand.
CAGCAAATCACATCGATAAAACTGAGTGAGTATCCAACAGTGTAAGGAACATTGGAGTTATACTCATGTCCCATGAGCAATAACTTTTCAAGAGAGGAATTGTATGTTTGATACTCTGTATCGAATATTCAAATCCTAATATGTTATGTAAGTGATACAAAACTCGCATCAACAGGTTTGAGTTCTGTTGGTAAATAGATTTGTCACTGTGATAGTTACTTTTGAAACTGACACTATTTGCCCTGTGAACAGTGACAACTGTGCCAAGAGTTGGAAAGATTGAAACCGATCATTACCAAATTACAATCTTCCTCTGCATTTGAGAGGGGCAGCTTCCTCATAAGATAAATTTTTAATTTTTCAAATAAAGACAATTACAACTTAGAATAAAGAAAGGAAACCATTGATGACGAATGCACCACATGACTTCAATGTTTCCATAAAATTGATGTAGGCTGCTAATGAAAACCAACAAGAACTACGCTTGAGAGCTATCATCAACACAATGTTAATTCAATGATTCGTGAATATTTACATCATACTATGAAAATATTCAGACTGATGAATCAACACTTCAACAATTCAGATTCAGTAGAAAAGAGAACGCAAAATGTACTTTCTTTTATTTCTTAGCACCAAGAATATAAGAAATGACTGATTGCAAGAACAACAATTGTACACACTTTCCAAAAATTGTCTTGTTATCAAAACATGAGTGTTCCCTATCTCCAAGTCCAAAAAAGTCCCCTGTTACATTGAGATTCATGAATTTATATGTCATTCTAGCTTAAATAACTTTTCGGGTTCGTAACCACTCAAAAAGTTAGAGTTTCGAATTTGGAATGCATTTGAAAACAAACTCTAACTCTAACTCATATGAATAAAAACTCTAGATCCTAACGCTAGTTACAATAAGTGACATAAGTCACTTTTCACCATAAGGTAGTTAAAAATCTACTGCAGAGAAAAGACCACAATGTTGATTTCGTTGAGGTAGCCTTCCATCTTCATATTAAATTGATGATCGAGCATCAATGATTAACTTAAGACATTTATTGATGTCATTTGTCTTCCTTGGGTTGCTGTTGGAATTTCAAAAGTTTTAATCTCATGCTTCAGAGTTGATGAGCTTTGAAGTCTTTGACTGCACACCCAAAAATTGATTTTTGCATATTTTGATTCCCTTTGTGTCATTTGAGTTTCACGACATGGTTGGGAGAGGTTAGCAAGCTCTTTTTTTTTTCTAATGCATACTCGCACCAATCATATTTTCAAAACTTTGATTTGGGCAATTATATCAAACATATTGCTGCCTTGCTTGTCATTTATATCCCACAGCTTCTGAAATGTCTCAACATATATTTTGCCTGCAAAATGCCCATACTCCTCATGGATCAAGGATTATATGTGCAAAATTATGCTTTACCAACTTCCTAGCTTCAGTTTGGTTGAATGATTATCCTTGTGTTCTCCATACTCAATGCCCATGATATGGCCAATGCTTTGAGGAATTCGATCAAACAGTTCACGTGCTTGGTTTGTTTTAAATCGAGCGGAAATCTGTTAAGCAACCACACTGCTATCAAACAGTTTACATACCTTCTTTTGGAAAATTTTGCATTAAATCTTTCATATCATTCCATGGGATCATCATTGGCATAGATGGAAGACTCGCCGGTTACTCGGTGAGTTTTTAAAACTCGCCGAGTATTTTGGGACGGCGAGTAAATCGCCCACAAACTCGCCTGCCAAAAAACTCGGCGTGAGTCCAAAAACTCGCCGAGTAATCGGCGAGTTTTAGTCAAAAACTCGGCGACTTATGTAAAAAAACTCGCGGTTCAGGGAACCCGCGGCCAGACGCCTAAATAGGTCAAAATGCATTGTTTCTTTCATTTGTGTGGAGCAAAGAAGGTTTTAGCTGAGTGCAAGTGATTAAAGACAGATTGGAGTGGATTTTGGAGGATTCTAACCGAATTTAGAAGAGAAATTTCTTTCCAGGTATGTTCATCTTATCCTTGTTTGAAAACTTTTTATAGTTTTAAGCAAAGCTTTTATTGTTTTTGTTGTTGTTTGTAAATGATTTCAAATCATTTGAAAGTTGAAACCCTAGTGGCTAGTTGTTCTAAACTTCTAGCTTCTAAGTTCTAACTCTAAGTTCTAACTTTGTTTATTCGTTTTTCTATAAATTTAATTATTTATGTGTAGGGCAGCGGACAAGCATTAAGAAAACATGACAAACCCGCAAGAAGAGTGGCCACAAACACCATGCCCATTTGGATATATAGGCACTCGGCCTAAAAATGCAAGAGATAAGGCATGGCGGTATGCCTATGAAGCTCCAAGTCCAAATGATATTGGGAAGGTGATATGCATTCCCTGTGAGAGAATTATTTCTGGAGGCATAAACCGCCTCAAATACCACCTTGCAGGCATAAAGAAACATGACTCAAATCCTTGTCTCAAGGTAACTGATGAAGAAAAAAGATTCATCCATGCCCTACTTGCAGCTGCTGAAGAGAAAAAATTGTATAGGGAGAGGGCAAAATTATCTATGAGGGCAGCCATAGCTGAATCTGAAGGAGCTCCTTTTGATATGCAAGAGGAAGAAGAAGCACTTGAGAACATACCAGGATCTCTTCGTGGCCCACGGATCCGCAAACAAAATTTCTCTTTTACCGGTTCCACTTCTTCTACATCTCCTACTTCTTCATCATCACCATCCGGATCCCCATCAGGGATAGGTGGTTATTTTGTGCCCAGGAACACACCTGAAGCACAGCCATCATTAGAGGGCACTGCATGGTTTAAGGAGGTGCATGAGCAAATTGATATTGCAGCAGCTGATTTTTGGTTTTTCAACAATATCTCAATGAATGCCGCTGATAGTCCCTATTGGGTCAATCTGGTGAATGCAATGACAATATCAAGCAAAGGGTACAAGCCGCCTAATCGCAAGGATATGAGTGGAAGGTTAGTATTTTACTATTTAGTAATTGTAAATAATTGAGATTCACTTTAGTTCATTGTTATATTTTAAATCTTAATTGTTATAACTTATTTCCTAATTTTTTACTAACACTTACACTTTATTTAATATTACACTTAAATTTTGTAGGTTGCTTGACAAAGCGGTTGGTAGGGCAAGATTGTTGATAGAAGACCAAAAGAAAGAGTGGAAGAAGTATGGCTGCACCATTTTATCTGATGGGTGGACAGATGGAAGAAGTAGAACCATTATTAACTTCTTGATTGCTTGCAAAGATGATGTGGTGTTTTGGAAATCTGTCGATGCCTCCAACAAAGTGAAAAATGCAGCCACATTGGCTTTAATGTTGGAGAATGTTGTCATGGAGGTGGGAATAGAGAATGTGGTGCAAATAATCACAGATAATGCAGCAGCATATGTGGCAGCAGGTAGATTTAATTTTTTATATTTGAATCAATATGAATCATGAATGTAATGCTATGGTATTATTCAATTTAGATTTGATGTAATTTGTAAATACTAAATATGGAAAGTTTGTTACTGATTATTGATTTTTTGCTAATCTTTTAGGTAGAATCCTCCAAGAGAGGCATCCCACACTTTTTTGGTCACCTTGTGCAGCACATGTCCTTGACCTTCTTTTGGAGGACATAGGAAAACTTGATTGGGTGAGTCCAGTTGTGGAAGATGCTAGGCGAGTCACGAAATATATCTATAATCACCCATGGGTTCTCAGTTTGATGAGAAAAGCCACTAAAGGCAAAGATTTGATGAGACCTGCTATGACAAGGTTTGCAACGGTCTTCTTGACGTTGCAAAGTATTCTTGACCACATATTGGCTTTGAAGCAAATGTTTGTGTGTGCTGATTGGGTTGCTTCACCTTACTCAAAGAAGCCCGAAGGAGAAGCTGTGGCACGAATAGTCTTTGATGATATCTTTTTTGCAAAGGCTAAGGAGATTGTGAAGGTAACTTCATTATATTTTTAGTTTATTCAAGTTTCATTTTCAATTCATAACTTACTATGTTATTAACTAATTTGTATTTTTCAAATTTCAAATGTAGATGTCTCTGCCCCTGGTTCTAGTCTTGCGCACATGTGATGGGCAGCAATCCCCAATGGGAGGTCTTTATGAGGCCATGGATAGGGCGAAAGAGGTTGTTAGAAGTTACTATCACGGGGACAGTCTCAGATTTGACCCCATTTGGGAAATAATTGATAGGAGGTGGAACAATAAGCTCCACCAACCTATTCATGTAGCAGGCTACTTCCTCAATCCCAAATTCAGGTACTATGATAATTGATTGTCCTTGAAGTTGGGATTTTAATAAGTCTTTATTTTACTTTACTTTTTAAGGTTGTGTAGTAAGACTTGATATCATTTTCTATTTGTTTTAGGGCTGATGATTCCTACTCAGATCCTAATGGAGAGGTCATGGAAGGTCTCTCTAAATGCATTGAGAGAATGATATCAAGTGAAGAGGAGAGAGACCTTATTGTGACCGAACAACAAATCTATGTGGAATCAAGGGGTCCTTTGTTCTCTTCTATGCTAGCAAAGAGAGCAAGATCTACTCAAGCACCAGGTAAAGCGTCAAACTTTAAAACTTTTGCTAATTGATAAGTTGTGCTTCTGATTTTGTTTTTTATTGCTTTATAACTTTTTAAATTTTGTTTTGCAGATGCTTGGTGGGCAAGTTGGGGTGGCAATACCTCCAATTTAAGGAAATTTGCTCTCAGAGTCCTATCCCAACCTTGTAGCTCATCCCATTGTGAGCGCAATTAGAGCTTATTTGAGTCCATCCATACAAAGAAAAGAAACAGAATGACTCAAAAACGGCTTAATGACCTTGTTTATGTGCACTATAATCTTAAGTTGCACATAAAAAAGTCACAGCTCTTAGAACTACCTGGTCCGCTTGATCTAGATGAGATAGATCCTTATTTTGATTGGACAGCACAGGAGCCAAGTCCATTTTTTACACCAGATGAGATCGCTGATTTGGAGAGGCAGGCCATGGAGGGGGAGGTTGACACTGATTTTCAGTTCACTATGGATGACATTGAGGATGAGGACGAGGATGATGATGATTCAGGCGAGGATCAGACATTACCATTAGGTGGAGATGCATCCTCTTCTAGGACGCCGAGCCAGTCAGTAGGGACGTCGAGCGAGGGGGCACAGCCACAGAGTTCATAGTCACGCAGCTCACGCCCTATCCCAGTGCGGGGCACTTCTTCTAGGACTAGACCCCCTCGCTTTCCTGCTAGTGCAAGTGGAAAGAGGAAGATGTGATTGGCATTGTCACATTGTATTGATGTATTTAGACTTTTAGTATTTACTTCTAGTTTGACAGATTGAAACTATTTAGTAATTTACTATTTTGCTTCCTACCATGAGCATTCTGCATGAGAATGCAATTTTGTACGCATTATGCATTTATATATATCTAAACTTTGTTTCTTTCTTTTGTATTGTCTTTAATTAACTTATTAGATGCATCTTCTCATTAAATTTTGCAAAATAAATGTATTTTCAATTAAATATCAGCGGTTTTTTAGGTTCCCGAGTTTTTCCCGAGTTTTTTTTTTAAATCGCCGAGTTTTTCCCGATTAAACTTTTGGGGGGCTTGGCGAGTTTTTGCATTTGGCGAGTTTTCCAACTATGATCCTTGGAGTTGTTATCTCAAACCATTCAAGCATATAGCCTTGACATTAGTAAGAATGCATTCTATCAAATGGTTATAACCTGTTCTGAGCTCCTGTCAAGCCTGCGGTTGGAGAAGTAATAGACATTCAGCCAAACAATTTATGTATCTTTTTGATGTTTTCATCATGGTTCTGGTCAGCTTCGATTGTACACCTGTGATCTGCATTTATTTGAGAATGACAATCAAATAATTCATTTGCCTTGCTAAGAAATTTAGTCAAACAGTTCACGTGCTTGGCCTCCTTCACATCAACAACGGTTCCATGCATATCTTTACCGGAGGCAAGATAAAGTGTAGACAAATTCTGACTCTACTCGTGGCCCATTCCATGCCTTAGAGACTTCTGAAGCTTCACCGACGATTCAATGGTTTCTCAATAACTATGAAGTCAACTTTCACATCTATTGATTACCTACAGCTGAATGAACAAACAAAACCTCAGATGTAGATTGCCCATTTCGTGGCATGACAGCTTGCAAGTGAAGCATTGTATCAAATAGTTCATGTGCATTAGATTAGATTTTAGACCTGCCAATTGTATTACAATGGAGATTCTTAAAGATAATAATCATGCCCCAACAACCATTCACAAGCCTTAAAATTATGTTATTTTTGCGCACAACATGGATATTTTGTATGTAATATGACATGTCAAACATGTTTGTTTTTAAAATTGCCTGCACGGTCCATATTAAACTTAGCAAGTTCACTAGGACTCTTGCAAAACAATCACATTGCCTAGTATTCTACATTTGGCACACATTTCAAATGCCTGAGCCTCACATTAACAAAATTATCACATTGAGGTGGCAATTAGTGCTCCATCTGCCTGTACGCATTCTTCATTTTTCATTGCTTTGCATTGATTTCTTTGACTTCAATATTCTGCCAAAGGAATAGCAGACATGCATTGAAGAAGATATTTTAGCCTGATGAAGACTTTCTGATTTTCATTCCTCCATTGCCTGCATCTTTACATAAACTCTATATAGTAGTTAGTCAAAGTTGGTGTTTGGCTTCAAAAGTTCGGGTTAAGATTAGGGCAAAGTGTTTGAGTACGTAGTGAGAGATGATTTTAGTACGTGGTGAGAGAAAACTTTTAGTATGTATAGAGAGGTAGCCAAATCCGAACTTCTCTCTAGAAGTTTTAGTACGTGGAGGGAGGTAGTACGTAGAGAGATGGATTTGGTACAGGGAGAGAGAAGGTTTTAGTACGTAGAGAGAGGTAGTTTTGAATAGTGGGGACATTAACCTCTCTCTCTATTTCACTCCGGAACCAAAACATTTTTTCTAACTCCTCGAGTAAAATATCAAGGCAATAGCTTGCGCTATCTGGGGATAAGGACCATGCAGGATGCTGAATGAACCCAGACTTAAACAATAGCAATGCTTTATCATAAGGGCTATAGAGTCACCCAAAAAGGAGATAAATACATGAAAGAGGACTAGGTATGCCAAAATTGGGAACACAAACCAAAGAAAAGGGAGGAAAAGACACAACAAAAACTCCTAACATACATATGTACATGGTAGGAAACCCCTATCTTCGATAGCTCTAACTCCAAATGATTCATGCAAACCCATTGATTGGCTGGGAAAAGTATATGCCATGGTGACTTAATAGGCGACAACTCCCCATTACTCGTGAACTCAAATGTAGGTCTTCTCCTTGGATTCCAAATTTTTGAGTCCTAACATGGTCCATTACTTTGGACAAGGGAATGCATCCAGATTCCAAATAACCATGTTTCATCAAAAATCTCTGACTCTGGATTCAATTCTCCTTCATGATGTATGTCATGAATGACTCCATCTTGAAAGAATTGTAGAATTAGATTTTCAAGTTTCTGAATTCATCTTTGATCCTCTCTTCTACTTGGCAAGCTCTTTACTTGAATTTGTAGTGATTGGTCATCATGAAGTCCTGAACTCATTTCTGACACCAGGCACTCTTTCTTTCCCATGGGCATGATTATGGTCGAATCTTCTGTAAAATTATTCCAACCTAGATGCATATCCGTGTTCGATTGAATCTTCTTATGACCCATTTCTTCTTCCTCATCTTCCAAAAGATCATCTCGAGTTTTTAGGCACTTCTGAGTTACATTGATACCATCTTCAACATGGTTGGTCATAACTTGAAGTTCCCTTCCGTCAATATCAAAATTCTCTATTTGAAGGGCTTTATGATGGCTAAGACTAGAAGATATCAAACCTCATATGGGATTGCCTTCATACAATTGTGACGTGAAGCAACCTGTGGAGCTATAGTCATTGAACCTTGTCTTTGAATACCAACTCACGAATCGTCAATAGAAATGCCTCCCTCTGAGAATAAAGGATTAAAGTAAACATTTTCTTCATAGAGGAAATTACCATTCAAGGATTTTGAGCACAAGCTTGGAGTAATTACATCATAAGATCTTCCTTCATCAAATTCCTCCATAAGATTCCTTGCTAAATCATTACTTCTTTTATCATGGTTATTCTTCTCATAAAAGATCTTTGACGTAGGATTTTCTATTTGGTGAGAAGGCTCAAAAAGAGGATTTCTTTGACCTTTGAATGATCCATAGGATTTGAATTGCGCTTCCATTGGATCGGAGGAACTTGTCGCCATATTCATACAACTTTGATTTTCAATATGTTCAATGACATCTATGTCCTTTTGAATCATCGATTCTTTTCCAAGACATCTTTCATGAAATGTGAAAGTTGGCATGCATGATAAAGAATAAAGGCTAGATGGTTCATCTTCTTCTCCTTGAAGCTGGTTTTTAGCTTTTACATTGACTGATCTTTTAATCACAAGTTCATCAATGTCATCAAATGTAAAGGTCTCCATTCCCATAGGGAAAGTAGATATTTGTAGAGGTTCATTGGTGTTTTTATCTCCATCAATGGTAATATTTTCAAATTGTGCCATAACATTTGACATATTGATGTTGTCAATAGATTCTTCATCCTGAATGATCATGTAAGGATGAATAGGAAGATCTTCTCCACATAAGAAGTCATCATCTGAAACATTGAGGCACCAAGTAGGAATAAAAGTGATGCGAAATTCACCTTGACCCACATTTCCCTCATCTTGAACCATATGTTGTGTAGTTTCTTGAGATTTTGATATTTCTTTTTCTTTTCCATTAGGATCGAGATGATTGAATACTTTTTCTTGGGTTTGGAAATTTTCACAATGATGCCTTGATACATTACTAGACCATCCTTCTTCTATAGACACCCCATCTCCTTGATTAGACATAGAATCCTATCTTTTTTCATGCATGAAGATTTACATGAGACATTTGGATTTGGTGATGTTCTCTTATCAAGAAAATAATTCTTGCAGGGGTCTTCTTTCTCAAGTTCTTGCAGTGTTTGAAGTAAAGAAGGATGTACTTTGTCAGGATTGAGGCGTGCATTGCCGTAGAAGCTTTTTAAAAACTTAACCTGATTGGGATCAATGGAAGTATGATTTTGATGAGAAATAGGTGCAAGTGTTGCGACACTTGTTTGTGCAAGTGTTGCGACACTTGTTTGACCACCATTGTTGTTACATCCCAATTTTTGCCCTAAAATTTTAAACTGATTATAGCCGTTGAACCAAGTTATTTCTTTATGTTGATGTGAAATTGAATTAGTTTATTATAGCCATTGTTAAATCATGCTAGTTATAGCCGTAGCTTAATCTTTCATGGTCATGTGAAATTGAATTAGTTTATTATAGCCGTTGTTATAACATGTCAAATATAACCATTGCTTATTCCTTCATCCTCATGTGAAATTGAATTAGTTAATTATAGCTGTTGAATCGATTTAATTATCATATGAAATTGAGTTAGTTAATTCTAGCTGTTGTATTAATTTATTCATGATCATGTAAAATGGAGTCAGTTAATTGTAGCCGTTGTACATATATGATGAATAAGTCAGTTATTATGATATTGATGAAAATCTTAACAGTCACTTGATGATTTAAATTAACAATTTATAATCTTGAATTGATGTTTTGGCGAGTATGTTGTTGTGACTGATCACAGGATGAAGGCTGGAGAGAGAGGAGAAGCATTGCGAAACGAGGTCATCGGAAGGGGATGGTCATAAGGTTGAGTCATCAGAAGCGATAGGTTTGACCTAAAACCATCCTAGCAAGGTTATTAGGACTTGGCAACATATTTCATGGTGGAACTGCATGAGCTATAAGTAAAAACTATATATTAAAAACAATACAAAATAAAACATAAGACCTTACCTTTAAGAAATTATTAAATAATAATATCATTTAAATATTATTTTATTCTCTTGACTATGGTCATAGGTAAATAATAATAAAGTGGCACCATTACATTAAAAATATTAATCCAACGATGCCACCTTACCAATACGTACTTATAAACTTAATCAAGAAAATAAAACAAATATAAATGATATTAATTATTTAAAAACTCTTCATCTTCTTTTCTTTTCAATTTTCCCTCCTTTCTATTTCTTCTTTAAGCTGATTTGATAAAGAATTTGAATATGATATTTTGTAACTGTTGGGTAGCCATAAGGTCGGCTCAAACTTATTTATGCAAACCTTTGTCGTGTATCGGATACCACCTTGAAATTGGCTTTCTTTTCATGCACAAATTTTTCATTGATTTCCTTGCTCAGAATATTGTGTCATTAGCACCCGAAATCTGATAACACTTGCAACCTCTCATAACTATTATCACTCACCGCGGGATACAGAGTAGAGAGGTGGATTAAAGTCAAGTGGGAGCCTTCTTCGACTACAGTGATAGTGTGTCACGTAAGAAGTGATTTACCTTTCTTTTATTACCTTTTTCTAATGTTGAGTTGGCCTTAAGTTTAATCAACATAAATTCCTTGTTTCCAGTAATCTTGCAAGAATGTTGTATCCTCATGTAAAAGAGAATTCAAACTGTAAATAAAGCCATACGTATTCCATTTCAGTTTGTCTCTTATTTATCAATGATGTAAGATATTGGTTGAAGCCGGCTGTAGTCTTTCCAAGTTTAATATAATCTTTCAAGGTTAATCGACTGCCATAGTATGGTTCCAGTTTTAAGTTTGTTTATCACCGTAATATCCGAACATGTAATATTTTGTAAATCTTCTTGAATGACTTTCTTCCTTGATAAAAGTTATTATACAATTTGGAATAATGATTATATCTGAGATGAGTAACAAACCAGAGTACCAAGGAATTCACCAGGCTAAGAGCCAGAATATGGTGAAGAAGATAATTGATGGCATTGAGGAATCACTGACTAAATGGCCTGATTATGGTGAGGAGGTGTAGATGAACCTTTAAAAGGAAAACACAAGAATGACATCAGTAAACAATACATACATAATTAAATTAATGCATTAGCTCATGCAAGTTCCACTTTTGAAATAAGTTGTCAAGTTGAGTGGTGGAGATCGAGTTGTAACCCCACATTATGAAACCCTTGGCCGAGGTGGAATTAGGTAGACTTGCCGGAAACAAATGATCTTGTTGTTGTCCAGACGCTTCAGTTATTTCGTCGAATAACTATTGGGACCTCAACCCACTTGAATACTCTGATGGCTGGATCAATGAACATCCCAAGCCCGACCGCGGGGTAGGGAGGGTTGTTCTATTAAATTAGAACCTGTGGGGATAAGTAATGGTCCGCGGTTGGGAGGTTAAACCTATGCCAATGCTTCTCCTCTCACCAAAGCTAGAGCTTGGACAACCAAGTGAGGAAGCTTCACAAATTAATTTGTATGATCTTTTAATCCTGTAAGTTTAGTATTTCTATTCAAGTTTGAAAGTCGTTTATTTTAGAGATAGTTAACACGTTGAGATAGTTAAATGTTCATTTCATTATAAATTTCTTTTCAAGATCATCTGCCATTTATTTCGATTAAAACTAGAGGTAGTTAAATATTTACTTTCAGCTGAATTAGTTGTAAATGTTTTCAAATTGTATTCTTTATAATACAACATTCTAATATAAAATTATTTCAGTTTATATAGCCATTGGGAAATCTTAGTCATGTGAATAAGGATTGGAAATCAGATAGTTTAAGACTGAAATTAGTTAGTAAAAATCTGTATGTTACATATGGTATGAGAGCGCTGGGTTTGACACTGAACCTAGGGTACATCACCTTTAAATCTAATAAAATTGAAAACTGATTACAGGATGTTAGTACGTAGAACACCTCGCAAGAAAACTCAACATCCTATTTTCCCCTATCTTATTAAGAATATGACTAAATATGATTACTCTTGTTGTTCCGAACCTCAAGATAATGAAACCCTGAGCCAAGCTATTCAATGAATGAAGACGGAGAGAATCAGATGGACTCCTACCAAGAAGGCAGCATATAGGAACAAACTGATACAGAAATGGAACGCTCAACAGAGCAACCCCCTTCTCCATTTTCATAGGTCATAGATGGTACGAGACATGTACCAGACAGAACCAGATGCTGCAAAACAAGAATGAAGATATTTTATGAATGTAGATTACCTCAATAGAGGGATTTTGTAAATAAAGATTGCTTAGTCGAGCAATGGAAATGAATTTTATAATTAAGGAATAAATTTTGTAATTAAAGATTGCTTAGTTGAGCAATGTAAATAAATTTTGCTTAGTCGAGCAATGGAAATGAATTTTGTAATTAAAGATTGCTTAGTCGAGCAATGGAAATGAATTTTGCTTAGTCAAGCAATGTAAATGAATTTTGTAATTAAGGATTGTTTAGTCGAGCAATGAAAATAAATTTTGATAATGAGAATGTTTTGGAGAACAACGAATTTTTTTTGAACAATGGAAATAAAATTTTCTTTTGCTTAGTCGAGCAATGAAACTAAACTATATATTTAACCGTGTAAACTAACAGGTGAAAGACCTGAAATACAAACATGAGTAACAACGAGAATGTAGAAAACCAAGAGATAGTTCGTGAGAACCCTCCATCCTCCAACGAACTATTACTTCAAATTTTATAGAAAACGCAACTAAAACTAGAAACTATGGAAAGGAGAATGAGTGAGATGGCAGCCCAGATGGGGTAACATCGCGAGGAAGTGCAAGACACACCCAGGGCTGAGACAGAAGTCTCCGAGCATAATAAAACCCCCTCCCTTAAACAAGATGATAAACAAAAGAAAAAGGAAATCGTGGCTGATTTATCAACAGATATTAAGAAAATTAAACCTCCTAAGTTCTCTGGCACTGAGTTCGGAGAAGAAGCTGAAGCATAGCTGACAGAAATGGAACAATACTTCGAAATTAGAAATTTTTCAGAGACCTCAAAGGCAGTTTGGGGCATATACCAATTTACCGGGGAAGTAACAACTTGGTGGGGAAACACCAAGGTAGAACAAAACATTAGATCTATTGACATCACCTAGGAAAAGTTCGTAGACATATTTAGGACATGATGGCTGCCCTAGACTTTCTATGAACAAAAACTCTTGAAATTCCAGAACTTGAAGCAGGGGGATTTGTCAGTACATAAATATTGGGAGAAATTCACCCGGTTGCTTAAATACGTACCACCATACCAACAAGATACCAACCTGAAGGTAAGAAAGTTTATCATGGGACTGAATAACAGGATAGGGAGAGCCATAGATGTTCTTGCACCATGAACCATAGAAGAGGCTTTGGAAAAGGCTGTCTGACAAGAACATAAGGTTAAGAAGGATGATTCTATTCGGGACAATAAGAGAAAGACTATTTGGTACTCAGAAGGTGCTAAATTTGGACCGCCAAGAAAGCAATTTAGGGATTATAAGAACAACAAACTTGAGAATAAAAGCAATGGAACTAAAGACATCAAAGGAAATCTTTATGTGAACAAAAGTGACAGAAACAATGAGAAAAGAGGACCACTGGGGGTTTGTTTTATTTACGGAGGGAACCATTTTAAGAAGCAGTGCCCTAACTTCAATCAGCCACAACGCCCACCCTTGCCACAACAGCAGCAAGTTTTTCAGCAGAGAATTCACGCAGCGTTGGATAATAGGCAAGTGGAGCAGCAGATAGGTCCCATAGGAACACCAAGTAAGATCTACGGAAACCCTGTATCTATACTCATTGATATTGGAGCAACTGAATGTTTTATATCACCTAGACTGTTAAGTAGATTTTCCAAAAGATTTGGTTTCATGGCAAAACCATGGACAGTCGAATATGCACACCAGTCAAGGGCCAAGGTAGAGCAATGCATGTTTGAAGCTCAAGTTGATTTCCCGAACTTCTCCATAGAACTGAATTTATATGTAGCTCGGCTAGGATCTTATGACATTATCATTGGAAGTAATTGGCTTAGTGAACATAAGGCTAAGGTAGATTGCCTTGCCAAAATTGTCAATTGTGTGGATGATAGAGGTAGACCCACAAGTATTTCAGGGGTTAAACATGAAATTAGAGCACAACAGATTTCTGCGATGCAACTTAAAAGATATGGAAGGAGAGGTTGTGAAATATTCACAGTGAGAGTTGAAGATACAAGGGAAACCACATATGGGGATGATTATATTTATGAAGATGGAGAAATCAAGCAAAAATTAAAAGAATCATTTGAAGAAAAATATCCCTATTTGCAGAACTATCAAGATGTGTTCCCTGAAGAACTTCCGGGATTACCTCCTTCCCGAAAATTTGATTTCACCATAGACTTGTTACCAGGAGCTGAACTCATATCCAGAGCCCCATACAGATTGACCACCACAGAGTTAATGGAGTTACAGATTCAACTGCAGGATATGCTGGATAAGAAGATGATACGACCCGGTGTTTCACCATGGGGAGCCCCTGTATTATTTGTTAAAAAGAAGGATAGAACCATGAGGCTATGCATAGACTATAGGATGCTCAATAAGGTCACCATCAAAAATTGGTATCCATTACATAGGATAGATGATCTCTTTGACCAAATGAAGGGTGCGACTGTGTTTTCAAAAATTGATCTAAGATCAGGATATCATCAACTGCGAATTAAGGAAGAGGACATACATAAAACTGCTTTCAAAACTAGATATGGACATTATGAGTTTACGGTACTGCCGTTTGGATTAACTAATGCCCTTGCAACTTTCATGAATTTAATGAACAATATATTTCAAGATTGTTTGGATAAATTTGTATTGGTCTTTATAGATGATATTCTAATATATTCTAAGAATGAAGAAGAGCATCAGAAACACTTAGAGATAGTTTTGCAAAGACTCAGAGAACACAAGTTATATGGGAAATTATCAAAATGTGCTTTTTACCAAAAAGAAATTCAGTACTTAGGGCATATTATCTCAGCACAGGGTATAGCAGTAGATCCATCTAAGATTAAAGCAATTAAAGAATGGCCCATACCTAGAAATGTATCTAAAGTTAGGAGCTTCATGGGATTAGCCGGATTTTATAGAAATTTTGTTAGAAATTTTTCAAGGATGGTTTGTCCAATCACTTCACTTCAGAGGAAAGGAAAAAAATTTGTTTGGACAGAAAAATGTCAATCAAATTTTGAGTTTCTGAAGGAAAAACTGACTACTGCACCTATCTTAAGGGTACCTGATCCGCAGAAACCGTTTGTGGTAATCACTGATGCTTCAGGTGAAGGTGTAGGGGGTGTGTTAATGTAGGAAGAACAAGTCATAGCTTATGAGTCTAGAAAGCTGAAAAATTACGAACAAAATTATGCACCCCATGACCTTGAACTAGTAGCCATAGTACATGCTTTACAAATGTGGAGGCATTATTTAATTGAAAAACCTTTTGAGCTACGATTCGACCATCAAAGTTTAAAATATATTTTCACTAAGCAAAATTTGAATGCTAGACAAAGGAGATGATTAGAATTTTTAGCAGATTATGAGTTCGACATAAGCTACATTAAGGGAAAAGAAAATAAGGTGGTTGATGCCTTAAGTTGGAGAAGACATATTTCAGCAATGACTAAGGTAAATTTCCAATTGAGGGACCAAATTTTACAGCATTTGGAGCATGACGAGTTTTATACAGAAATCAGCATGGTACTCATTAGAGATCCGCAGGACCCCAAGTATTCAGAATTTAATTTGGAAGAAGATGGATTGTTGAGATACCACCACAAAATTTATGTGCCCAATCACCCTAAACTACGAAGATTAATTTTAGGTGAGTATCACTTAGCCCCATATTCAAGACACTCGGGAGTAACGAAAATGTTATCGGACATAAAACCCTTATACTTTTGGAAGGGAATGGAAAGAAAGATAATTGAGTTTGTAGCAAGTTGTTTAGAGTGTCAGAGAGTGAAGGCAGAACATCGATACCCAGCAGGATTGTTGCACCCAAATGAGGTACCTGAATGGAAGTGGCAAGTAATATCCATGGACTTTGTACAAGGGTTACCTATGACCCGGAATTGACACAACACTATTTTGGTCATAGTTGATAGATTGACTAAGGTTGCGCATTTTATTCCAAGGAATTTATCCGATGGAGCACTTGAGATAGCCCATAAGTTCATAAAAGAAATTTTCAGATTACACGGGGTTCCAGAGAAAATTATTTCAGATAGGGATACTAGGATAACTTCCAAATTTTGGCAAACACTGTTTTCAGCCTTGGGCACTAAATTAAATATAAGTTCAGCCTATCATCCTTAGATAGATGGTCAGACAAAGCGAGTAAATTAGGTATTAGAGGACCTCCTAAGAGTTTATTGCATGGATCGACAGTATCAATGGGAAACGTACTTACCTTTGGTTGAATTTGCATATAATAACTCATACCAGTCTTTGATTAAGATGGCTCCTTTTGAGGCTTTGTATGGCCGTAAATGCAAAACCCCAATAAGTTGGAATCGATTGGAAGACAGAGTCATTGTCGGGCCCGAAATGCTTTAGGAAATGGAAGAGCAGATACTTCAGATCCGTCAGAGGTTGAAAGAAGCCAACGACAGACCGAAAAGTTATGCTGATGCTAAAAGAACACCTAGAGAATTCACAGTAGGAGACAAGGTGTTACTAAGAGTTAAGCTTCAAAAGAGTACCATCAAGTTTGGCAAGAATGCTAAATTAGCCCCCAAATATGTGGGACCTTTCGAGGTTTTGGAGGTTGTTAACCTAGTGGCTTACAGGATTGCTTTACCACCAGCCCTTGCCTGGATGCATAACGTCTTCTATGTTTCTTACCTTTAAAAGCTTGTTAGTCGCCATGGGCACATGATTGATTGGAAATTGTTGCAGGTGTGAGAGCCAGGGGTGGTAGAGGTAAAACCACTCAAAATACTCGAGGTACGCAAGTTGCGCTTACGAAATTGAGAGGTAACTCAATGCAAGGTCCAGTGGGATCAGTACACAGAAGATAATGCCACTTGGGAAGATTATCATGATATTTTATCAGAAATATCCCTATCTTTTCACAAAAGTTGAAAACTGAATATTTCATTTCCTTTATTTTTAATTTGTTTGATACAATTTGATAATATTTTCATTGTGGACGATGAAAACCCTAAGGGGGTGGGTATGTTACATCCCAATTTTTGCCCTAAAATTTTAAATTGATTATAGTCGTTGAACCAAGTTATTTCTTTATGTTGATGTGAAATTGAATTAGTTTATTATAGCCGTTGTTATATCATGTTAGTTATAGCTGTAGCTTAATCCTTCATGTTCATGTGAAATTGAATTAGTTTATTATAGCTGCTGTTATAACATGTTAGATATAGTCGTTGCTTATTCCTTCATGCTCATGTGAAATTGAATTAGTTAATTATAGCCGTTGAATCGATTTAATTATCATATGAAATTGAGTTAATTAATTCTAGACATTGTATTAATTTATTCATGATCATGTGAAATGGAGTCAGTTAATTGTAGCTGTTGTACATATATGATGAATAAGTCAGTTATTATGATATTGATGAAAATCTTAATGGTCACTTGATGATTTAAATTAACAATTTATAATCTTGAATTGATGTTTTGGCGAGTATGTTGTTGTGACTGATCATAGGATGAAGACATGAGAGAGAGGAGAAGCATTGCGAAACAAGGTCATCGGAAGGGGATGGTCATAAGGTTCAATCATCAGAAGTGACAAGTTTGACCTAAAACCATCCTGGCAAGGTTATTAGTACTTGGCAACATATTTCATGGTGGAACTGTATGAGCTATAAGTAAAAACTATATATTAAAAACAATACAAAATAAAACATAAGACCTTACCTTTAAGAAATTATTAAATAATAATATCATTTAAATATTATTTTATTCTCTTGACTATGGTCATAGTTAAATAATAATAAAGTGGCACCATTACATTAAAAATATTAATCCAACGATGCCACCTTACCAATATGTACTATAAACTTAATCAAGGAAATAAAACAAATATAAATGATATTAATAATTTAAAAACTCTTCATCTTCTTTTCTTTTCAATTTTCCCTCCTTTCTAGTTCTTCTTTAAGCCGATTTGATAAAAATTCGAATATGATCTTTTGTAACTTTTGGGTATCCGTAAGGTCGACTCAAACTTATTTATGCAAACCTTTGTCGTGTATTGGATACCACCTTGAAATCGGCTTTCTTTTCATGCACGAATTTTTCATTGATTTCCTTGCTCAGAATACTGTGTCATTAGCGCCTGAAATCTGATAACACTTGCAACCTCTCATAACTATTATCACTCACTGCGGGATACAAAGCAGAGAGGCAAATTAAAGTCAAGCGGGAGCCTTCTCCGACTATGGTGACAGTGTGTCACGTAAGAAGTGATTTACCTTTCTTTTATTACCTTTTTCTAATGTTGGGTCGGCCTTAAGTTTAATCAACATAAATTCCTTGTTTCCAGTTATCTTGCAAGAATGTTTTATCCTCATGTAAAAGAGAATTCAAACTGTAAATAAAGCCATACATATTCCATTTCAGTCTGTCTCTTATTTATCAATGATGTAAGATATTGGTTGAAGCTGATTGCAGTCTTTCCAAGTTTAATATAATCTTTCAAGGTTAATCGACTGCCATAGTATTGTTCCATTTTTAAGTTTGTTTATCACTATAATATCCGAACATTTAATATTCTGTAAATCTTCTTGAATGACTTTCTTCCTTGATA
Source organism: Cupressus sempervirens (assembly GCA_028749045.1). Classification (NCBI taxonomy): domain Eukaryota; kingdom Viridiplantae; phylum Streptophyta; class Pinopsida; order Cupressales; family Cupressaceae; genus Cupressus; species Cupressus sempervirens. The sequence continues at coordinate 407,445,787 of CM053791.1, forward strand.
AAAGTTATTATATAATTTGGAATAATGATTATATTTGAGATGAGTAACAAACCAGAGTACCAAGGAATTCACTAGGCTAAGAGCCAGAATATGGTGAAGAAGGTACAAGGCATATCTGTAAAGTTAATTGATGGCACCGAGGAATCACTAGCTAGATGGCCTGATTATGGTGAGGAGGTGTAGATGAACCTGTAAAAGGAAAATACAAGAATGACATCAATAAACAATACATACATAATTAAATTAATGCATTAGCTCATGCAAGTTCCACTTCTGAAATAAGTTGTCAAGTTGAGTGGTGGAGATTGGGTTGTAAACCCACATTATGAAATCCTTGGCCAGGGTGGAATTAGGCAGACTTGCCGGAAACAAATGATCTTGTTGTTGTCTAGATGCTTTAGTTATTTCGTTGAATAACTGTTGGGACCTCAACCGACCTGGATACTCTGATGGCTGGATCAATGAACATCCCAAGCCCGACCTCGGGGTAGGAAGGGCCGTTCTATTAAATTAGAACCTGTGGGGATAAGTAATGGTCCGCGGCTAGGAGGTTAAGCCTATGCCAATGCTTCTCCTCTCACCAAAGCCAGAGCTTGGACAACCAATTGAGGAAGCTTCACAAATTAATCTGTATGATCTTTTAACCATGTAAGTTCAGTATTTCTATTCAAGTTCGAAAGTCATTTATTTTAAAGATAGTTAACATGTTGAGATAGTTAAATGTTCATTTCATTCTGAATTTCTTTTCAAGATCATCTGCCATTTATTTCAGTTAAAACTAGAGGTAGTTAAATATTTACTTTCAGCTGAATTAGTTGTAAATGTTTTCAAATTGTATTCTTGATAATACAACATTCTAATATAGAATTATTTCAATTTATATAGCCATTGGGAAATCTTAGTCATGTGAATAAGGACTGGAAATTAGTTAGTTTAAGACTGAAATTAGTTAGTAAAAATCCATATGTTACAATTGTCCATTATCGATTCACATGAATCATTTTTCTAATCAAATGCTTCCTTATAATGGCGTGTGGAACTTATTTCTAAAGATGATTTTGGCTTGTGAGATAAAAACTGATAATCTTTACCATCTTCTTCTTCTATCTTTTGCAAAGTTCAGAGCAAAGATGGATGAATCTTTTCTAGATCTAGTTTCAGTCCACCATAGAACTCTTTGTGATGTCCACTTTTTAACCCCTTGACCTAAAATTCAAAATTTGGGCATAAGTTAGGGAATCATCAAAATTTAGCAAACCTATGACCATCATTGTTATTAAAATGTTTGAGGAGATGAGCATTTCATTTAATTTACTTAGTTCATTTGGAAAATTTCTTCTTATAGTACATAGACAACCTTCTCTCTCCTGTTTACGATCATCTTGAGATGGTAGATTTACGGTGCAAAGGGCGCGTGAAATAGGCTACAAGCGGTTCCCTGGAGGATATCCGTCAGGTGCCCGAATTTACTCCGCCTCTCCCTCCACCAACTCCCTATCTTAAGATTTCGTAATTCGGACGAGAGATAGACTCTCTGTACTATAGTTGAAATGTATTCTAATTGCTATATTTTAAAATGTTATGCATGTTTTCCTTAAATCAACATTATTTATGTTTAACATCTACACTGGTATATGTATACATATATCCTTTGATTCGATAATTATTATAACTCACATCTTAATATAATATACCAGTGTTCTTTTAATGCAATATTTATTTATAAGTCATACATTTATATCTATTCTGATGTATATATCATCCAATATATATATATATATATATATATATATACATATTCACTTATAGCATACATTGATCTTTAATGATATTTCTAAGATCACTTTAATATTCACTCCTTTACTCATATGAATTACTTAATTTAATTCCTTAATCGTTCCTATTTATATTCTCGGATGCCATAGACTTGGACGATTTTTATGAATTATCTTATTTCGTAACGTATAATACATGAATGGAATTTCAATTACACTTTAATTGCTTTATATCTTTACCCATGAATTAATATCAACCGTTTCATTAAACTATATGAATATGCATTAATACGAAATAGAATGGAAATCGATGATAGTCACACCTGTTGTACCCGACGTCAGTCCTTACGTATGGAATGTGAGCACTGTTTGACCTATACGGTGGCACTCCTCAAACGTAGAGGTTATCAGAGCCGTGACGTAGGGACGGCCGGTCCTTGGGCGCCAAATGTTAGTTTGTATACGTGTGCAGATCCTCACGTGAATGTAGAGTCTGCTCTTATTTTATATTCAAACTCACTGCTCTTTTCCATATGCTTTTGCAATTCTTCTATTGCTCTTGCCTTTTTCGTATGTCCCTTACGAACCTGACCTAACCCTAATTAATTTTCATTTGAGCAGACGTGATGAAAAGTCATGCCCATACTATATGATGCTTTCCAATGTTATGGAATGTTATATGATTAATTAGGTTTAGGTTTAGGTTTGTTTTATTTTATTAAATTGAAAATATTTATAATTTAGAGTAATGGTAAGGTTAATGTATTTTAAAGTTAATGTGTAGTTTATAATATTCATTTAATTAATGTATTTTTGAAATGAGTAATATATTTGTAATAATATAATTATGAAGATGAATGATCACATTTTTGCTCGGTGATTATAAATTCAACATTAATATTATTAATTATATCTTGTACGCTATTGATTGATATAATTCAACAGCAGTGCTATTATGATAATGTATTGAAGATATTAACTTTAATAATTAAACAAATACAACATATGTTTGATAAAGTAAAAATACATTAATCTTGGCTCATGACACTCTTCAAGAAGCTAGCTTGCTTAGGATCAATGAAAATCTGATTTTGTTGAGATACAGGTGCATGAGAGACATTTTTAGCATTCCTCATTGTTGATTTAGATGAAGCACATTTTTCAGCAAGGCCTTCTTTATCTTTATATGCTGAATCTTTTTCCAAGAAGGATTCTTGATCATGAAAAAGAAAACCATAATCCTTTCCATCTTCTTCTTCGATCTTTCGCAAAACCTGAAGTAAGTGGGGATGAACCATTTTAGGATATAGCTTCCTGCCGCCATAGAAATTCTTCAAGAATTCAATTTGCAGAGGTTCATCAGGAATCTATTTCTTGGGATATGAAAAGTATTAATCATCACTGTCACTATCACTATCACTTTCAACTTTTTCCTTGTACCAAACCATGATTCTGAATTGCCACCTTCAAATAGAGTCGTCAATAATCAATCTTTAAAATAGAGTTGCTAACCTTCATTCTAGGGAAGGTACCTTTTATCAACCATGATACTGATTATTGTTCACTTGGTCTTGGATGTGACCAACATTTTGCCTGTTTCTTCTTGGAATGGCAACTACTCTTTCAACAACCACAACGTTTTGACCAATAGGAGCTCTTCGTAATATTTCGCTGAATTCTTCTTCTTCTAGAACCCGGTTCACTTGATGGTATTGTTGAGCAGTTCGTTTACACCTCCAGGCTAGATTGTTCAAATCTGAAATAATATCTTCTTGTGTGTCCTGAAAGCCAAGATTCGGTTGTACAACTAGAAACACATTCTCATGCGGCAATACCATCTTACTTCATTACAGGGGACTGATTAGTCTTTCTCATTCGATCCTTAGCAGAGTCGCCAAAAATCTGTTGGTAAACAGATTTGTCACTGTGATAGTTACTTCTGAAACTGGCCCTATTCGCCTTGTGAATGGTGACAACTGTGCCAACAGTTGGAAAGATTGAAACCGATCATTACCAGATTACAATCTTCCTCTGCGTTTGAGAGGGACAGCTCCCTCGTAAGATAAATTTTTGATTTTTCAAATAAAGACAGTTACAACTTAGAATAAAGAAAGGAAACTATTGATGACGAATGCACCACACGACTTCAATGTTTCCATAAAATTGATGTAGGCTGCTAATGAAAACCAACAAGAACTACGCTTGAGAGCTATCATCAACACAATGTTATTTCAATGATTCGTGAATATTTACACCATACTATGAAAATACTCAGACTGATGAATCAACACTTCAACAATTCAGATTCAGTAGAAAAAAGAACGCAAAATGTACTGTCTTTTATTTCTTAGCACCAAGAACATAAGAAATGATTGATCACAAGAACAACAATTGTACACACTTTCCAAAAATTGCCTTGTTATCAAAACATAAGTGTTCCCTGTCTCCAAGTCCAAAAAAGTCCCCTGTTACATTGAGATTCATGAATTTATATTTCATTCTGGCTTGAATAACTTTTCGGGTTCGTAACCACTCAAAAAGTTAGAGTCTCGAATTTGGAATGCATTTGAAAACAAACTCTAACTCTAACTCATATGAATAAAAACTCTAGATCCTAACTCTAGTTACGATAAGTGAGATAAGTCACTTTTCACCATAAGGTAGTTAAAAATCTATTGCAGAGAAAAGACCACAATGCTGATTTCGTTGAGGTAGCCTTCCATCTTCATATTAAATTGATGATCGAGCATCAATGATTAACTTAAGACATTTATTGATGTCATCTGTCTTCCTTGCGTTGCTGTTGGAATTTCAAAAGTTTTGATCTCATGCTTCAGAATTGATGAGCTTTGAAGTCTTCGACTGCACACCCAAAAATTGATTTGCATATTTTGATTCCCTTAGTGACATTTGAGTTTCACGACATGGTTGGGAGAGGTTAGCAAGCTCTTTATTTATTTATTTTTATTTTATGCATACTCTCACCAATCATATTTTCAAAACTTTGATTTGGGCAATTATATCAAACATATCGCTGCCTTGCCTGTCATTTATATCCCGCGGCTTCTGAAATGTCTTATCATATATTTTGCCTGCAAAATGCCCATACTCCTCATGGATCAAGGATTATATGTGCAAAATTATGCTTTACCAACTTCCTAGCTTCAATTTGGTTGGATGATTATCCTTGTGTTCTCCATACTCAATGCCCATGATATGGCCAATGCTTTGAGGAATTCGATCAAATAGTTCATGTGCTTGGTCTATTTTAAATTGAGTGGAAATATGTTATGCAACCACACTGCTATTAAATAGTTTACATACCTTCTTTTGGAAAATTTTGCATTAAATCTTTCATATCATTCCATGGGATCATCCTTGGAGTTGTTATCTCAAACCATTCAAGCATATAGCCTTGGCATTAGTAAGAATGCATTCTGTCAAATGGTTATAACCTGTTTTGAGCTCCTGTCAAGCCTGCGGCTGGAAAAGTAATAGACATTCAGCCAAACAATTTATGTATCTTTTTTATGTTTTCATCATGGTTATGGTCAGCTTCGACTGTACACCTGCAATCTGCATTTATTTGAGAATGACAATCAAATAATTCATTTGCCTTACTAAGAAATTTAGTCAAACAGCTCACGTGCCTGGCCTCCTTCATGTCAACAACGGTTCCATGCATATCTTTACTGGAGGCAAGATAAAGTGCAGACAAATTCTGACTCTACCCGTGGCCCATTCCATGCCTTAGAGACTTCTGAAGCTTCATCGACAATTCAATGGCTTCTTAATAACTATGAAGTCAACTTTCACATCTGTTGATTGCCTTAAGCTGAATGAACAAACAAAACCTCAGATGTATATTGCCCATTTTGTGGCATGACAGCTTGCAGGTGAAGCATTGTATCAAACAGTTCATGTACATTAGATTAGATTTTGGACCTGCCAATTGTATTCCAATGGAGATTCTTAAAGATAAAAATCATTCCCCAGCAACCATTCACAAGCCTTCAAATTATGTTATTTTTGCGCATGACATGGATATTTTGTATGTAATATGACATGTCAAACATGTTTTTTTTAAAAAATTGCCTGCACAGTCTATATTAAACTTAGCAAGTTCACCAGAACTCTTGCAAAACAATCACATTGCCTAGTATTCCACATTTGGCACACATATTTCAAATGCCTGAGCCTCGCATTAACAAAATTATCACGTTGAGGTGGCAATTTGTGCTCCATTTGCCTGTACGCATTCTTCATTTTTCATTGCTTTTCATTGATTTCTCTGACTTCAATAATCTGCCAAAGGAAGACCAGACATGCATCGAAGAAGATATTTTAGCCTGATGAAGACTTTCTGATTTTCATTCCTCAATTGCCTGCATCTTTACATAAACTCCATATAGTAGTTAGTCAAAGTTGGTGTTTGGCTTCAAAAGCAAAGAGTTTGAGTACCTAGTGAGAGATGATTTTAGTACGTGGTGAGAGAAAACTTTTAGTACGTAGAGAGAGGTAGCCAAATCCGAACTTCTCTCTAGAAGTTTTAGTACGTGGAGGGAGGTAGTACGTAGAGAGAGATGGATTTGGTATGGGGAGAGAGAAGGTTTTAGTACGGGGAGAGAGAAAAGTACATAGAGAGAAGATTTTAGTACATAGAGAGAGGTAGTTTTGAATAGTGGGGAAATTAACCTCTCTCTTTATCTCACTCTGGAACCAAAACTTTTTTTCTAACTCCTCGAATAAAATATCAAGGCAACAAGTTCTTATGCATTAAACAATAAATATTTCACGTATCAAAACCAACAAAGCTTCTCTATATTACAATGTCCGACTGCTTGTTGGGGACGGGGGAAATTGTGGGATGGGTTTTGGGGACATGGTACAAAGGGCTTAAGTTTGGGTATGGTAGGGGGACAGTGGAGGGGACTTGGCAGGTGGGCAGTGCTGATATACATATAGTACTTTAAAAACTAGTTAGGAAAATATGTAAAGAATTACATTTCATTTGAAACTTTAGCAATTTAGTAAAGTGATACTGTCATTCACTGCTAATCATATGAAACCTTTAAACATTGAAAATTTCAAATTAACCATATATGAACATGGAACTGGATAATGAATCGTTGGATAAATATGACAGTAGCGATAAACCTTGAAGCACCGACATAGAATCCCCAGCTCTGATTTTTATTAAGGGTAGCCAACGCAGTCATCAAAAAATATGCAATAGCAGTTACAAATCCTCTGTTAGTGAACAGATGTCTTTTCACAAATATAACCAAATTACCCTCTAATGCCCAAAACCTAAAACAAGATCTGTAACCAACAGTTGAGACATTTGCAATGGTTACATGCAAGCGCTCTCTGAATTTTGATGTGAAGGTACAGCTCCCTTCTTCAGATAAATATAAATTTGGGAATGCTTTTAACCTGAAAGCAATAAAGGCTTACAAACATCTACCTATAAACACAGAATAGATGCGAAAGAAACTTAAATATAAAGCAAATGAACCCAAGGAACTGATACACAGCCCACTCCCTCACATTCACCAATGAAGACTAAACAGAAGACACGAAAAAGTTTATATTTCCTTTCAACGAATAGCTTTATCTGAAAACAAAATTCCAAACTTAGTTGCATATCTGCATTATCAATGGCACTGAAAAATGATTACTGTAAGGCAGAACTCAGTGTAATCCAGAGAAGCACTAATCAATTCAAAGACTCGGTAATGCTTTCCCCTTTTATTCAATCTCAAAGAATGAGCTTACAGACTCAAAATCTATACAGTATATGACATTGAAAAAGAAATATATCTCTCTCTATTACCAGAAAAACGGAAAGAAGTCCCTCCCTGAAGTACACAGACTCCTGAAAGAAGCGGAACCTGGCGTTTCAACAATTGGTATGTCCAGCTTCTCTCATTTACTGTGACACCATTGATTGCAACAAGAGCTTGAGAAGATTGATGATCATGTTGATCAAATTCTGATGTTCATAAATGTGGACTTGGGCACACATGAAGGTTTCAATACTGCGAATGGAACCGAGAACATTGGAAATGGTGCCGGCAAATCAATAGATGGCTGCCGATATTCAATCTTTCTAGAGACCTCACAGGTAATGTTGAGTGATGGGAACTTTTGCTGTCGGCATCTTTCTTATCTTATGTGTATGAATTGAAATATTTCAGACATCTTCTGCTTATCACAGATACTCTGAGGTCTCGATTGACTATAGAACCTTGGAAGCTCTTGCTAGGTTCTTCTTTGAACACATTTTTCACTCACTAATATCCTTATTATAAAGGAGTCAAGGATTGTAAAAGAGGATTGTTTCTTCTATTGCCCGATATTCTTCCCATGATCATTGAGCTATTTTCAATGTATATGAGCCATGGCCCATGATAGTTAGTAATTCAAGTCTTTAAGAACATGAATTCTTGATACCTTACTTCTTAAAGTGTAATTTTCAAAAATTCATGCCTGCTTGGAGATGAAGAAATCATGAAACCCATACCTCCATAAATGACAGCTTAATAAGCTAGAGCCCTCAGTATAATGATTTTGGTACCTTTGACCCTTTGAATTCATATCTTTGAATAGACAGGCTTCAGATTCTGAGTGATTTGCATTGATGAACTCTGAATTTGTATGAACCAAAAGTACCAAAATGGACTTCAAATCTGAATTTGCGCTTTGAAATCAATGAATTTATGTCTCCGAACTGATGAAATTGGCTGGGCTAGTAAACCTGTGAGCCTTGTAGAACCCCTGAATACTAAACTTCTGATCTTACAATTTAACTGCAACTTTGAACTATTTGATTGATCACAACCACAAGCTTTGAATCTGCAATTTGGATCTGTTGCACTGAACTTTCGTGTTAAACTTCTAGAATCAGTTTGAGCAATATAACCCCCAAATGTACCTGCAGTAGAAATCTGCATTTGCATTTCTTCACTGAAACTATGACTTTGAAATTATACCTGCATGCTTGAACATTACACTTGGAACTGTCGAACTTGAACTCTGAACCTCTGAACCTTTTTGGGCCCCTTGAACTGAACGAACCTCCTGAATCTGTTTGTACCAACCGAACCAGTTTGGTTCAAACTGGTTCAAGGCCTGTTTTTTAACTTACCTATATCCAACAGGAAATTCAGAGATAAACATGAACCTATGAGATAGAATGAGTCATTTTGAGATTTTAAAATGAGGATCTATAAGGGTACTAACACCCTCATAGATTGCCCATATTAGGTTTGGGCATGATCTGAAAATGTCCTTCGATCAACCAATTTTATATATATATATATATATATGAATGATTTTCTTGCAAATATAAAAAATAATTAAAAGAAAACACTTTTGAGATGTCTGAGGATAGGATACTTCCAAAAGTCTGTGAGACACTCAAGGGAGTCCTAGATGTCCCAGAGACTCCTGGGTGTCTCTGTTATCTCTGGATGTCCTAGTGGCGATGAGGGGCACATCCATGTTTTACAACTATATTATTCAGAAGTTATCAAAGTATTACAATCATGGGATTTGCATAGAATTTCTGTTGTGCACTGTATTCTACAGCATTTAGATTACTTTAAATTCAAATCCTAAGCTCCCAATTCAGGTATGGGATACAGGCTTGAGTACGTGGGTATGACAATTTTCCCTTGGGTATGGGTGCAGTTATGTCCTATTTACATGCACATATATTTTCTCAAACATCAAAACTCAGAATATAAAATATAACTAGAATGATATAGCTATAAGAAGAGTGATACTCATAAATCTACAATTGCCAAGAAATAAAAAATTTAGACTCCTTATACATAATAATTTGCATAAACGATAATATTCAAGTCTAAAAATGTCATTATACAATGAAAACACAAATTAAAAGCCTTACTAAATATTCAACTCTAGGCATGGTTTCTATAGGACTTTTTGTTGACCTTTCAATAGGTCTGAACTGCTAACTGTTATATAGTTTGTGTTTTCTATTTGGAATTATAAGCAGTGAAAAGAAGGATGTGATTGAATTGTAAAATTCAACTCCCAAATGCCAACCAAGATAGAGGCATTTGCAATAGTAGTCTTTGGGATGATGATGTTGCATGAGTATGAGACATGACATTTGCACTCAGTGCCGCAAAGCTGAATGCTAGAACCTTATAGGTATGTTGTTGTTAAAATGTAAGGTGCAAAAAAGCATATGCCAACATCCTAAAAGGATGTGAACCAATCTTGTGTTGTTGAAGCAAGAAGAAATTAGAGGCTAAAATCAAAAGAATTTATAAGTATCATGACCAGTCTTTCATGAACAATGTGTTTTCCCTAGAAGACTGCCTGACCAAAGGACCCAAATTATGAATGTTCCATGAGACATGTTCCTCTAGGTATGACCAGTTTTGGTGGGGATTAGTTCTAGGCCGGGTTTGGACTGAACCCAGACCTGCATCCAGCTCCAGGGGCTGTTTCTGGTATCTTGTTTTAACTCATCTTTCTTCTATACTTGGAATTTATATTAAGTCTCATAGGTTTGTATTTCCAGTGCTTCTCCTAAAAACTAGCTAACAATCCTATTCTAAGCATCCATATTTACATCTTACTCAAACATCAGCCTTCTAGATTATTTTTTCTAAGTTGTTCTTTGTGTCTAATTATAGATTTTCATTTATTACACTTCACTTGGCTTGAAATACAAACTTACACAAAACTGGTTTGAAGGCGTTGATTACAGACTTACAAAAAAGTAATTTCCAACATCCCCCAAGCTCAGGTAGACCCCATTGTAGATGGCTTAATGTAAGCAACTAAAAATCTGAACATGACATCCTCTGACACATAAGCTATTCAAGTGTAGGTCCCATTGGAACACAATTCTTCAAACCTAGTAGACAGATTTTCTAATGGATCATCTGTTAGACAATGAGACACTGTACATGGAAGATGACCACAATGAGCCTCAAGGATACATTCACCCTGAAACATGTTGACAAATACACTGAACTACATAGCTCCCTAATTGATAGGGTGACTGAAAGAAAACATAAATCAACCCAAAGCAACATATTATATTCACATGTATAGTCAAACTCCATATTTTCCTTAGGCACGCATTTAACCACAACCACCACAATCTTGTTTATCACACTGTCTATTCCTATCGGCCAAAAATATGACAGAGTATACAGCTACCATGAGATAACCCTTACTATAAAGTCACTTAAAGAACCAGTACTGAATTATGGCAATTCGTCAAATACTTGTCATGAAACGGAAAATATAAGGTTTTAAACAATTCACCAAATAAGATGAATGAATGCAATGAATATTAGTAACATCAATAATATTCAGAAAGAGAAGATCTTATTATCATTTGCTTTTTAGGACGGATCTGTTACAAGTTCTAATATAAATGCTTCTAACTTTCACCAATTGTATAACATTCCCATAACACTAATTGGACAGCAAGAATGAGGACTGGACGCCTATGTTTGCAAATATGAAAATGAACAATCGAATTATATAACTTGCCGATAGATATGCCAATGCTGGGGACGGTGTTCAGCTTCTTGGAAATGTACAGTTTGCTGCCCGTGCACAGTACAATCTGAAACAACTTGAAATTTATTTGTTTGCCTGAAATTCTTCCCTTAAAACTGGATCGGAATGATCCCTGATTTATTCCGCCGTCTATAACTATGTCCTCCTGGCTTGATTAAAGAAGACCATGCGATGTAATAGGGACCCGTCGTTTCAGCTAAAACCTTGGGAAAAATTTACACAAGTCAGTAATAGTCCCGTCTGTCAGCTTGTGCACCCAGGGAAATGACGTGCAGTAAATCGCGTAGCAGACGGGTATTTGTCTTGCCGGCTTGATCACTTTGTAGCCCGTTCTCCTTCCTGGATGTTTGGCAGGTTGTTACTCAATACAATCCTCGTCCCAAACTCTTCACTTGACAATGACACCTGCGATTAAGATGGTATCCCCCGAACTGCGATTTTTTTGTAATTTTTTCCCTTCTCCAAATAAGTGAAGAAAACGCACTGGGAAGAGGCGCCTGAATCCAGAGACGGCAGCACTCGGGTTGTGAAGGGAAAATACTGCCTGAACAATAAATTTCGATTTAACACTTGGAGTCTTGCTTGTCACTTCGAAAAATCCGAATTGAATGCTGTAGACCCTGCTTGGATTGGCTTGTCAAAATATATAGAATGTTGAAGGAGTCTCCTTACTCCTCTTGCCAACTGATCCTGTAAAATGATGAACTCCAAACCTTGCAAACAGCTCAAATCCTCGAAATTCAATTCTTAGATTGATCCACCATGAAATGGCTGAATACCATCTCCAATGAGCAACCCTTCAGAAGATATCTCACTTCCTCAGTTATGCAGATCCAAGGGAGTTTTCGTTCCCGAAGACCTAATGAAAAATTTGCAGACCATAGACCACAAATTGCTCCAATATAATAAGAAGTAAAAACCACAAAATCACTTGTCCAAATGGGTGCCTCATGTCTTCTATTTATTCATTTTTTTGAGAAGACATTGGAAGCTTCCAGAATTGTCTTTTATAATATCTTATTATAATGCACTTTTATTATTAATTAACTTTATAAAACTAAATAAATAGCTTTATAAAGTTAAAAGTACAATCTCAATTCGACATTAGAACAAGTAGGCCCCACTTACTGAATTATTATTCTCCGAGAGGAAGAATGTAATCATCTGGAAATAAAATGACTCTCTCTCCAAAATCATTTGCCTACGAGAGTCAATAATAGGCAAATCTCCGATAGAAGTTATGTCGCTAGAAAGGGGACATGACATACCAAGGGGACATCAAGAGGCACTCCAAATAGATCTACTTCAAGAAAATTTCCCTCGATCAATATAGCCCAAAAAAATCAACATGGCTCAATTATTCCAAGCAGAGGCTTGACTTGCAAGCCCTTTTGCTTTCAATGATGAACTAATGGAACAAATGCAACAAACACATAATTACCAGATACTACAACAATATAAACTATATGCTTCAAACTCAGATGTAAATGCTTCGAATCAACAAGCAACCCCAACCAATACATTTAGGAGGTCCTCTTTTGGTTTGCCCCCCCTGACCTCCATTACCCTTGAGGGATGCAATGATTGAACCTTACCACAACCTTGCCTTAGAAATAGGATTTTATGAACAGTTCGACATACACTAGCACCTTACATAGCTTATATGGACATAGTTATATCACCCCAAAACACTACCTTTGATGGAAGCTAAGATAATGCAACTCATCTTAAAGCCTTGGCAATATTTAAAAAGATTGGATCTTAGCAAATAAATGGTCAACAACATGACCATCTTTCAAAACCTTATTGGAGACACCCTAGAATGGTATAGTAAACTGAGACCCACACCATTCTCAAATTCTAACTAACATCAGGTTTATGAAATCTACACCCAACAGTTTATCATTATGTAGTCCTTTTTTTTTTATGTCAATCACTGCTGAATTTAACCTCTGTTGTTGTTTTTCCACCTTGCATTCATCCTTGATCTGTATGTTACTATGTAATGCCTATAGATATCTTGGGGAATACCACTTATATCTTTATCAGACACAGCAAATGTACTTTGGTGCTTGGATAAAATCTATTAAGTGCATCTTTTTTGGTTCATTAGAGTTCTTGCTGTTAACATAAAAACTTTCATCAGTTGAATAAATCCATGTTTGGAATGCTAGAAATCAAATCAAAATTTGAAAATGTAGAGGTCTCATATATGGAAATTACATTACCTGTGCTAAGATCTCTAGTTGCTGTCACGTCCAGATTATGAAATAGAAGAGCATTTGTAAAGTCACAATTAGACTCTTCATTTGTAGCATTACTTGTTGTTTGATCCTCATCTAGATTTTTTGGGTGTTAGGCATCCTTTTCAAGTTATAACAAGTTGGTTGGAATTTCTTTTCCATAGGAACACAAAGATCTAAATATATTATCTGTACTCTTCTTCCTTTGATTCTACCAATAAAGATCATCCAATATTGACATCAGTTGATTTGGTTGGTAGAGGAGCAGATTCTTAATTGTGTCTCCTTAAGTAGTAGTCACATTTCCATATCACCAACCAATGTGAGCCTCAGCCAGGGTAAGCCAAGATTTGTCTACGATCAGGGTTACCCCTTCACATCAAAGTGAGTCTGATTCAATACTACCATGAATCTCTTTAACATTCGAACAATGGTATTATTTTTCCAATAACTCTTAACCCCTAGCTGATCCATGGTTTGTAAAACCACGACATTGTTGGTATATGCCATGTCAACTAGCTCTTTGTGGACTTGGCTTCTCTCTTGTTAGCTAGAAGTCTCCCTTTCCACTCTAAAACATCACCAAGGTTTGGCATATGTGGTGCCAATCTCACGAGCAATCTCATCATGATCTGATGCATGCAGAGTTGTTCCTTAAATTGAATCTTGATTATAAGGCAGTCCAAGTCTCAGTATTTAGAAATAGCTGGTCTACAACCTGCAGGAACTTTGGAGCAGCTCACTTTCTTGTTTTTTGTTTTGATCTTAGATTCCTGACCTGCCCAGGTTGAATTTCGGATAGCTGATCCACAACCTGCATGGACTTTGGAGCAGTCCACCTGTCTTTTCTATTTGATCCTAGAACATTGATGGGTTTAGGTTATACGAGTCTAATTCAAGTCAAAAGTAGGCTTGGAATAGGTTGTTGCTGATTGAGTCTTTGGGCAAACAAGCCTCACTTCTTAATTTCTTCTATTTTCCATAAAGGCTTAGGGGCTGGTTCCTCCCTTGGTAATTTATAGCGTTTTATATGGGATACCTATATAAGTTTTAGAAGTATCTTTCCTTCTTGTTATTGTAATTTTGAGTTTAGGAGGGGGTGGCTCACAAAGCTGTCCAACCAAAGTTAACATGCATATCACAAGGGGAATTCTTGGGTACACAATTACAAACAATTCCAATAAAACCATACTATATAGTAAGATGAGGGCCTTGGATAATATCAACTTCTAAATATGGGTAAAGTTAGAACACCTCTTTAGCAAATATACAACAACGATATTTTAAATAAGATATTGTAATGGGCAGTGTATGGTAAAAAAGGTAAAAGATAGCAAAGGATGGCTAAGCCTGGCTCAATGCAAGAAAATAACATAAAGCATAGCTAAGCACATTAATGTAGCCTGGGCCACATGAATGTAGGTGCATTAATTTTCTCCAAGCACTCGTAGAGACATGGTAGTAGGAAAAGTCAAGGCTTGTAAAAAAACCCTTGTAAATCACAAGTAGGCACTCTGAAGACGTGGCATATGTCAGAGATGATTCATATATGCTTGAATCATCAAAGTTCCATGTGAGAAACTTTTCTTCCTTGGGTGAAGTACTTACTCCTTTCTCTAATCCTCTTACAGAAAACATGAGCACGAGAGGAGAAATTTGTTGATTACCACCTTAACAGTTAGAATATGGGAAGCCTATGAATAGGGATTCAAACCTTAATTTTGTATTTTCAAAAGAGATGACATCATTGGTCCAATTGATGATGCATAAAATGAATTTGTCTATCAGTTGCTGAATCAGTGATGTTGCCGTGGGCTGGATGAATAGACCATACATGGAAGAAGCCGCAAAATATAAACAAAGGGATTGAAGGAGGGCAAAAGTGGATTTGAAGATTGGAAAACTACAGTGGAGATAAAATGAGGGAAGCTGGAGGACAAGCATTAAACTGAAAAGCAAGCACCAATGAGATGGTGACTAATGCAATAAACATGGCCCTTTACTAGTACTTAGCCAGCACATCCAAATGTATATTGGGTAGGTTCATGCACCAACAAGTCTTGACAAAGAAAAATGTTCATAAGTTTCAGGCATATACACATACTTGCTCATAGTGGGGACCTCACAGTAGCTCATAAGGTTTCCTAAGTTATTTTTGTATAACTTATTATCTTGTAAAAGTTCCTGGGCCACAAGTTCTCTTCACCCTTGGGGAGACCCATAGCTTGAGATAAGGGCATCTCATGAGAGAATATCGTCTTGTCCTAATTATTATGTCAATAAAAAATTAAAATTTGAAAAATGGAGGAAACATTTGTTTTAAAGATATCTTATCAAAATTTGAAGGATGATGAATGGTTCCTAATTTGCTGTCGGATTTTGTGCATCTTTGAAGGGAAATGTATTGTGCCAATTATTGGGTGAATTTTGTCATCAATCTATAGTTAAGTTTTCTTGATTTCTATCATTCATTTTTTCCCTTAATTTTCTTAATTGGGTTGTCATATATTGCTTTTTATCTCTGATAGCTGTAACTGCAAGTATCTCTAATCACTATAATATTCTTTATCTCTAAGCCAGCAAGTCAGAGTTGCTCTGTTTTGTGTCCATAATCCAATTTTGTAATGGATATTTTGTTACAACTATCCGTTTATTTTTTGTTTCACCAATTTTCCCTTCTCAAACACTGATTTAGTTCCAAATCTGAGATGTTACTCATTTTTTCATATCATATATGCTTTAAATTACTCTGTGCATGTGTATATGTCTGTATGTTTCAAATGAAAAGAGACGTTTCGTCTCCTGATATTTCCAAGTTTGAGTTTAATATTATCCTGACACTTACATATATATGCTATTTCCAGCTTTGCAGAAGGTTACATTTCATGCCGGTGAAGCAGCAGTAACAGTCCCTCTATCAAAAGAAGCTGCTGTTGAACTTGGCAATTCTATTAATACTTTGCTCCAGACTTTTCAAAAGAAAGCAGCAGCAGCAAAGCCTCAAAGATGGGATAGTCTTGAATTTCAACACTCTGCAGAAGATGGTGTTCACGTGGAGCTCTTCTGCAATCCCAATGCTTATTCCAATGCTTTTCAGGCAAAGGTATTGATGACAGTGAGTGATGGAAAGATAAAAGTGATCTCAGAAGGTTTACTCAGTGCAATCAAATCTGATATTGACCAGTTTGTCGAAAGTCTGCCTAAGTGATTCTTCTTTTCAATTTGTTGTTTGATATTTAATCGAGAGAGAGAATGCACATCTGCCTTTCGGCTTTAATAATTCAAAAATTATCTTAGGGGTTGATTCATTTGCCGTAGTTGATTGTATATTGTATGAAGTTCTTTAAAGGCACGCACAAAGCAGATATTCAGGTGCATATAGCTAGTAAAAAATTTCTGAAACGAGGAGAATGTATTCAGCACTCTTTTCAGACATAAGGATATGCTCAGCAGAGCTTGAATCTAGGTCGTCATCCTGGTATGTTTTTCCTTGCCACTAAACCACAACCTGTTGAATGACCATTAGCGGAAATGCGAGAAACTGGCTGTAGCTGTACTAATCTGGACTTACTTGTATCTGTGCTCAGTATTTTGGGAGTTTAAATTTCACTTTAGCAGAGATGTATACATAGTGCTTGAATTTAGTTGTACCATAATTGGCTACCCGCTACAAATAAAATGAAAGTGAAATGAAATGAACCAGAGCCATGTAATGAGGGAATCCTTTTACACTTTATTCTGAGAGAAATATTTATTATTATTATAAAGCCTATATATTCATCGAAATAAAATGATTTTTTTAATGATGTTCAGAAGACCAGTTACTCTATGAGATCCAAGAGTTGCATTGTTCAGTAAGGTGCAAGTCCCATACAACCACCCTACTACCTACTTCTATCCCCAATTTCTTTTCCGTGTCACATGCTGTAGACTACCTTTTTATTTTGTTAGTTCCTTGTCGTTCCTATGTAATTTGGATGAAGACAAAAACCCTAATGTGTAGACTATGATAACACTTTTAATTTTGATATCCATATGAACTCAATGATGAATAGAATTACTAACAAGTGTCACGTAGTGATCAGTATTTGCCAAATAATAATTGTTTAATTATATAAAAAATAACTAATTATTAAAAAATATAAAGTTAAAAAGTGGCCTCCGAGCGAGGGTTGATTTTCATTTCATCTCAGAGAACAGTGCAGGTTGCTTTCGTGTCAGAGAGGAAGGTATTGTTTGGTGCTGTATTGATCAACAGTAGACTCTGTAATATACGATCAGGCCAAATCTCCTACCTAAAATGTAGATAGTTTAGGATAGATAAAAATGGAGACGAAGATAATGTGGGAGGAAGGAGGAGAGAGGGGGTGTAGAGTTTGAGATAGAGATATAGCTGAGACATATTGAACTTCAGTACATATGGATAATAAGAAAACATATTATATTGGAAAAAATATCTCTTATATCTCTTTAGATATTATTACATTTTGCAAGGCAATTTATGAAGAATGGTGTTAATTTTAATAAGTTTAGGGTAGTCAATTAATGTAATTATTACATTTTGCAAGGCAATTTATGAAGAATGGTGTTAATTTTAATAAGTTTAGGGTAGTCAATTAATGTTTTCGTTGTTTGCTTTAGTCTTATTATAATCAATTGAAATGGTGTAATATGATATGGTATGAGTAGTCTATAAAAAGAGCATTCATAAGTTTTATTAAAAAGAGTCTATGATATGGTGTAATAAGTTTAGGTGAGTCAATTAGTGTTTTGGTTGTTTGCTTTAGTCTTATCATAATCAATTGGAATGGTGTAATAAGTTTAGGTTAGTCAATTAGTGTTTTGGTTGTTTGCTTTGTATGAGTAGTGTATAAAATGAGTCATTAATAGACTTTCATATATTACATAATGAAAATGTGGTAAATGTTTTAATAATTTTTTACTTACATAAATAGTTTTATATATACTAAGGTGCAATTGCTAGTCCATATATATGGACAACATGCAAATAGAAATCTAGTTGTGATAGTCCTTATCAAAACATCATTAGTAGGAATTGGCACACATGCTCATCTATAACAAAGATGCATATAAAATATTTTTTATAAGATTTTTTATCTTAAAAATAATAATTAGTTGTTCATAAGCATGAGAGATTTCTAGGCATCAAAATATATTTAATAAAATGAGTTAATATTTAAGTATGGACTTTGGAATATATGAGATTCAATCTCAACTTAAATTGCAAACTTTTGATAAACAATGATACCAAAATATTGTTGCCAATTCTTAGAAAAATGAAGTGGGAACACCATAACATATTCAACATGGCTTCATTCATTCGCTAGATGGTTGTCCCTTGTGCTTTCAAGTTGCATGTTTTGCTCTTAATATTGGGTATACCCCAATGATTATCATGTATGACATGGCAAGAAAAAACAAACAAACTTGGTAAATGAATTATTGTCAAAGGGAAACCTTGCTCCTTTCTTCTTTAACACCATTCTTCATAAATTGCCATACAAAATTATACAAAATTTAATAATATCTTAATAGATCATTTTTCCAATATAATATGTTTTCTTATTATCTAGGTGTATTGAAGTTCAATATGTCTCACGGAAGACCAGACCAAAAGCATTAAAGCAAACTTTAAAATATTAAGCAAAGTTAATAGATATTATTTTCTTGTAGAAATTAAAAATATTAGGCTCATTAAAATGACTATAATTAGTTTATTTAAATGTTACATTAGTTTTTAAAATACAAATTAGACAATAATTATATGAAATAAAATATTAAAATGATATAAGAATTTGTAGAAAATATTATATAACTCTTCGATAAAGTTTAATCTAATCTTATGCTTTATTTTAAATTCAAATTTAATAAATTATTGAAATATTTGATTAGTTAAATTGTCTACAATATTAGTTATGTGTGTTTTTGTCAATGGCCAAAAATATGCCTCGTTTAAATCAAACTCATGATAATATTGATCTGGTAGCTAGGTAAAAGCATAAAACATTAATCATGCGAAAATCTTTTTTATGAAGGTTCTATTTGTTCATGCTTGAAATTCATGAAAACTCTACCAGCAAAAACAACAAAAGTACCTGCAATGATAATTGAGGAAGACGAGAGAAAAGTTGTTCCTTGACAATAACCTTAGACATGTTTTTGGTCTAATTTTCTGTTGTACTGATACAAGGTCTCCTATGCAATGCTTGGAAATATTAGAGTACTTTCTGGTCTAATTTCAGTTGGACACATTATCATCATTTTCCCATAGACATTTTGACTCTTAAGTGCCTAAGCGTGTCTAATGGATGTAATGTCACATGTTGCTTCTAGTTCTCTGTTTGTGCTTCCAATTTTTTCCACGATACAAACATGCAAACACAAAGCCAGAAACCAGAAACCCATTTCTTCGAGAGTTAAAAGCCAATGGACATATGTACTGGATTCATGCATCAATGCGAAATACTTCAGTCAGGGAAAGGAAACCCACAATTACATGCTTGTCAGCGGTGTTGTAATTAATGCGTATTTAGGTGCGAAACTAGTGAACCTTTATGTCAGCTGCGGTGCTTTCATGGATGCTTGTCTGGTTTTTGATATATTAAAAAATAAAAGGAATTCCGGAATTCCATGATTAAAGGATACGTTTTGCAGGAATTTTGTGAAGAGGCTTTTCCATTGTACAATGAATTGCATAGTATAGATATGCAGCCCGACGAGTTTAATTTTCCTTTTATCCTCAAGGCGTGCAGTAGCTTGTTTGATTTAAAAGGAGGTAAGGAAGTTCACAGCAAGATATTTAAAATGGTTTACATTGAAATGTTTATTTATGTAGGTAGTGGATGGTAGACATGTATGCAAAATATCAAGAGTTTGAAAGACACACGCCAAGTATTTGACAAAATGTCTGAAAGAAACGTTGTGTGTTGGACCGCTATTATTTTTGGGTATGTGAAGAATGAACAGGAAGAGGAAGCTTTGAGTTTGTTTCAGAAAATGTGGGCCGAGCGTGTGGAAATGAATTCTATTACAATTGTGAGTGTTCTTTCTGCAGCCGCGGTGTTTGAAATTGGGAGTTTGCGATGGGGTAGGGAGATCCATGGTTATTTAGTATGCTAAAAGTGGGAATATAGAATGTGCACACACTGTGTGTGCAAAATTTTCTGAAAGAAATTTTGTGTCATGGACTATGATTTTTAGATATGCGCAGGATAATCAGGGCAGGGAGGCTTTGAGTTTGTTTAGGAAGATGCAGATAAAGCTGTTTGAAACCAATTCAGTCACAATTGTGAGTATTCTCCCTGTGATTGTTGTGTTCGGAATAGGGGCTCTGCAAGAGGGTAGGGAGATCCATTTTTATGTAATTAGGAATGAGTTTGGAGCTGGATGATTGAAGGATGTCGTTTGAACCTCAGGCTAATCTGTGAGGGTCATTGTTGGCTTGCATACTAGCGTAGAACTAGGTATACAAGCACCTGAATTCCTTTTTAAGTTGGAACCCGAGAATTATGCAAACTATGTTCTCATGTCAAACATCCATGCTTCAGCTGATTGGTGGGAGATATAGTTTAGCGGGTGTTAAAGGGGAAACAAACTCCAAGAATAGTAGGAAGGCCTTGGGGTGTATCCCTCCCATTCTAAGTTAGTTTGGGAGGGGAGGGGGGAGCTTATTGCCTATCTAAGGGGTACCCTTCTATATGCAACATGTCTGATTCTATCGAGCCCCACACACATATACCATGCATACAAAAGATTTTGCATAATCTCTCTCTCTACATATATATGATGTTTTATTCTGAGGAAATTTTCAATTTATACACAATATCTGTATGCATTTTTTTCATACTATCAGAAATTGCTTACAAGATCAATTTAAAATATATGTGTAGATTATTGATCACGATGGTATGTGTGAGAGAGTTTGCATGTACATATTGCACATTGGTTATCGATGGTACGACAAATTATAATGCAATTGGTGTTTGAACTAACCGCTTCAAATGATATTTGACGAAAGAAATGAAAAATAATACCACAAGATGCACTAAATACTCTATAGATGTCACAAACTAGGCCAAAAAAGCTCTTGACAGAATTATTAAGAACAAGGCAAAAGAGGTGAGAATGATGATTGAAATAGGTTCTAGTTATACAAGTGTTAGGAGCAATCAATTGGATGAAAAATATGGTAAAGGGGAGGGTTTCAGAGAATGTAAGACTAGTGGGAGAACACCTACTATAACATGTGGCCCATACATAGGTGGAAGGAACATCAATTTCTTTGAACCTCATACTACACTAAGATCATAGATCACTTTGGAGAGTATAGGGTGGAGGAAATTTTTCCATGAACAAGTAATGAAGTTAATTTTAAAAAAAAATCTTCTACCTTGACATTCCATGCTTGTAGATCTCTATATTGGCAACCTATGATGGAGGGCATTGAGCTAGACTCATCTTACAATATGATGAGGGTTGGTATGCTTAATGTTGCAACAAAAGATGTTCATAATGTTATTGAAGAGAATTGATAAGAGTGGGCTAGTAGTGGGTGCACAATCATGTTAGATGGATGAACACTTAGAAGGAACTAAACTCTTATCAACTTCCTCCTCTTGTGACAGAGGCATTATATCTCATAAATTTGTGGATGCATAAGATATAATAAAAATTGCAACCACATTGTTTGAACAATAATCATAGATGTGGGGTTACAAAATATGGTTTAATTTATGATAGATGATGTTTTCTGCTTGCGTTGCTATTGGGAGACTCTTAATAGGAAAACACACCTCTATGTTTTTTAACCCCATGTATAACACATTGCCTTGATCTAACTTGAGGGGACATTGGAAAAATTGAATGGGTCAAAAGTGCATTGCCTCGGGGAGAGGTGACAACCTCGAGTTCATAACCTCCTCCAATTTTTACTAATGAAGTTGTTCAATTTCCCTCTGTAGGTGAACCTAAACTAGAAGTTGGCCCTCATGTGTAGGAACAAGCTCCAGCTCAAGTGCAGTACACACTCTAGGTTACTTGTTCTAGGAGCTGAAAGAAGAGTAAAAATGCAAAGAATACCTCGATCATGGTATATATAGACTCTGTGGAAGACGCCTACATACCTGTAAAAGACCCGAACATGGAAGGTTTAATTGGAGTGCTGGAAGAAGGAGACAAATAAATAGGGGTAGACTCCAATACTCCCAATTCATTGGCATTGGGAAACCCTGCTGATTTCCAGACACCCCAAAGCGAAGGCCCTTCTTGCGCACCCAAGTGGTTTGAAATTTTTGTTAATAAGAAGCCCAATATTATCCTTATTACAAAAGATATGGTGAGTAAGTGTTTGGAGAAAACACCCAAAAGAAAAAAGCCTAAAGTAGAAGCTACGATGGAGATTGATGAAGACACTAGTTGTTGGGTGGTAGACATATTAAGCCCACTATTGATAAGGGTTGTGACAAAGTATCCCTGCAAGACTTCAAAGTTGAAAAAGAAGATTTGGGCCTAGCCACAAGGGAAGTTGATATGAAAGTCTTCAACTTCAGCAACAAAAGAATATCCTATAGGATTTGGAAGGGTTGGAAATACAAGAGGGAGTTGAAGCAGTCCTTGAAGTAAATGGCATAATATATTCACGCTATACAACATCTAGATTCCTTGTCCTTGACATGAGTCCCTACAAGTGTAGATGTCAAGTCCCCTATGAACTAGAAACTTTTGGATCAATTCTAGAGGGATAAGGTTGTCTCACCAAAACATTCAACGACTAGATAGATAGCGTCACCAATGAAGGGGTAAGTTATATTATTAACCTTGTTGAAAATCACCAGCGTGCTAACACAGTTACTAATGAGCTAGAAGCAAAACTTATTGCCTAGGAGAAGGAGAAAATGAAATGGGACTGTGAAATTGCATGCATGGAAGAGGTTCGATCCTATGGCATAATGAAGTTCTTGATAGAGAGACTAGTGCCAGGACTTGATGATAACTTGTTGTGTGTCGCCAGAGCCAATGTTGAATGGAGAAATGTTGTCATAGAATAGAGGATGAAAGATTTTGTGGAACAACTTAAGGAGATGGACTGTATCAAAGATATCACGAGAAATGACATTAGGTGTATTGACATCAGGTTAATAGAGAATGAAGAAAGGTCCAACCAGAAAGCGAAGCACATAATTCAGTGTTTCAAAGAAAGGATGAATATTATGAAAGAGGTTAACGATATCTCAATAAGAGATTTTTCAAGGGTATCTAGAGTGGATTCGGTATTAATTATTTGTAGGGATCACCTTGAAACACATGAAAATAAAGTGGAGTGTATTTGCTAGGACAAGGAAATATGGAGACAACTTACATAGCATACTGAAGTGCCAAATCAGTAGGTACTATCAGGATTTGTGACAACTTACAAGGAATGGAAAGAAGCATGTGGAACCACAACCGTTCGAGGACAAACTATAGAATCCTTTTCTCCAAATGTCAACTAAATCACAGCCCCAAAGATGCAGAATCCTCTACTCTAGATGTCAACTAAATCATTGTTTTAATTGTTTGTGATCAATTTTCTAAGTTTGGATTTAATTATATTTTCTCACAATTGGTTCACCCCCTTCTCAATTGCAGTATGTCGACTTTACTTCTTAAAAATTGGTATTAGAGCATCAAGTCCTCTTCAAGAAGGAATCTTAGTAGCTTGAGATCTATAATGGCATACATGAAGGAGAGTCCTAAATTTGATGGTGATAATTATGACACCTGAAAGAAAAAGATAAGAACATATCTAATCTATATGGTAATAGATTATTGGATGATCATAAAGAACCAAGCTAGCATTAAAATGAACATTGGTCTATCTTCATGCACATATGAGGATAAGAAGAAATTTCTATACAATATGATAGCAAGGGAATTTTAGCCCCGACTGATAATTCTATTAATGTATGTGAAAGAGTCATATCATTTGTTATGTTGTCATTGATGTCAAGCCTTAATTGGTTAGACATTATGCTAATTCAGTAGAGTGTCATATCGTTTGATTTATGAAGAGGATTTGAAGAAAGTACAATGATGATGTAAGTGTTGATAAGTGTATGGTCTTCAATGGGAACTTGAATGCATTAGACTTTGACAGCGTAATGTTGGTTCTATTATTTTACGTGACTTGATTAGGTGTTGAGATCATGTATAAGAAAGACAATTTGGTCGGTGAATGAAGAACCACAATATTAATTGAGCTATTATAGTTGTCATCGAGCACTTGATGAAGAAGTGAAGAATGTGTAGTGTCAATCGAGCAATTAAAGTGTTAACCGAGTCTAGTGTTGATCGAGCAAAGATGTATTGTTAACTAAGCATGAAAAGGAAGAAGAGTTTAGAAAAGATTTAATTTGATGCCGACATTTGATGAAAATTGACTGTTCGAGAAGTTTTGAAGATAAGGATGAAGCTAGTTATGAGATCAACGATTGGAGAAATTCAAAGAACATTTGATGAAGGAGATTTAACAAGTGGAACTGGAGCACAAAGTTTAAGTTGGAAGTATATCTCTTGAGTGCCTCGATTCAATGAATATGACCTTGATGAAGATCTTATGATTGTGATTAATCGACAAAACCTGGAAGATTCTAGAGGAGCAACAAAAGTTTTCTATTTAGAGGACGAACACAATATTCATTATTGTTGATTGGTGCTAAAGTTACTGATGCTAAAAGAGTGATAAACAAAAGGAGAACTGAGTCGAACTGCATTGTGAAGATCAAGCAAGTGAAGTGCTAAGTTGATGTGTGGAGTGAGTGAATTAGCTAGAAGTTGAAAGAAGAAAGAGATTGAGCGATACAAAGTTTTGAACAAGCAAGGTAGTGTTAAAACCTAAAATATCATTTCATTGTTACTCTCTAATCATTGTAGCAAAAAATCTCTTAAATGAGTGGACCTTAGAATTTAATTGAAATCCTATACGGTGACATTCTTTTTAATATTTTGTAAGTCCTCTAGAGTAGGCCACTCTTTATAAGTTTCAAGGAGTGAATAAGGTCTAGATAATCTTTGGTGTAAATCCTCTAACAAGGTCACATTAACAATGTGCATGTAACCTTTAACAAGGTTGGCTCCTAACATAGCTCACTTCAGAAGAGTGAAAATCTTGGGCTGTCGGTTTCTAGGTGATTTTTTCCTTTACAGGGTTTCCACGTCAAATATTTGTATCAAATTTGTGTGAATGCTTATTGTATTACAACTTTATTTAATGTTTATTGTTTACTGCTACAACTTGGTATAAGATGGAAGTTAACTCTGATACTCAGTATATTAAGTTGATAGTTTCATGCGAAGTTCATATCAGTTTATCTTTTGATGCTAGATCTGGTTATTGAGCTTATGATTGGAAAGATTAAAGTGATTGAGTTGATGAAAAGTGTTTTCAAGGCTTGTAGGATAACTGGTTATAATTGATTCACCCCCCTAGTTATCTAACAATTAGTATGAGAGGTGAGAGCTTGAAGGAAAAGTTTGAAGAGACTTAAGCTAAAGATCCGAAGATGTAGAAGAGAGAGGTATCGAAGATGAATAAGGAGAACTTCTCTTCATGGTAAAGAAGAATGAGGCTACATCTAACAGGGATTGGAGACAATGCATTATATTTTCTAGACAACTAGTACACCCCTCCAAACCCTCCTATGACAGTAGAGGAGATGAACTAGAAGAAAGAACACAATAGCTTGATGATTGAGATTGCTTCTGCACTGAATGATGTTCAGTTTGATGATGTCAAGAACTGTGCTACTGCTAAAGAGATATGAGACAAACTTATACTTGTGCATGGTGCAGATCAGAATGTATTGAGAGCCAAAGCAGAAAGTCTAAGAGGCAAGTATGATGAAATTAGGATGAAAGGAGAAAACATTGTTCAATAAAGTTAACCGAATCAAAGAAGTTGTGAGTGGCATCAAAGTTTTTGCAGGAGTCATCAGGTATGAAGAAGCTGTAACTAAAGTATTGAGAACCTTATTCCCTATCTATGCTATAAGAGTATCTTCTATTAAAGAATTTAGAGCTATGCCTCGTAATGATCTTACTCGTGATGGTTTTTTTGGTAGATTGGTTGCATTTGAGTTAAGTAACTTTGATAATAGTGTGCCTAAGATTGAAAATTCTTTTAAGACATCACTAACCATTGGAAGTTCAAAGAAAAAGAAGAGTAGCAAGGATGAGAGTGATTCAAATTCAGATGATAAATAGATGGATAAGATTGAAGCATTATTAGCAAGGAGGCTACTGAGAGGTAAATGAAGATTCACAGGTAAACTGCCTATGATATGTTTTAAATGCAATGAAGTTGTTCATATTGCTGCTAGATGTCCTAACAAGAACAAGAGTGACAAGAAAGATAAGAAGGAGACCAAATATAGAAAGAACGAGGATTGCAAGGACCATAAGGACAAATGAAAGAAGTCATGCTATATTAGTGAGGAGGAGCACACCAAGTCAGATTCTAATGAGAATGAAGGTGAGGAAGTGGTATATGTTGTTGTTAAAGAAGTGGATATGAGGAAAGGTATGAGGAAGGGAAAGCTCATTTTTTTCATGTTAGTAAAAGTGATACATGGATTATTAATAGTGGATGTCCACATCACGTGACTAGTGATATTAGTAAGTTTGATAAGCTAGATGAATATGATGGTGTAACTGTTAAACTTGGAAATGATGTTCCATGTCTTATAAAGTTAGATGATAATTGATGCTAAATGATAAAATCAGATGTGATGATGCTTACTGGGTTCAAGGATTAAACTACAATTTGTTGAGTGTTGCACAATTGGATAATACAAGTCAGAAATTGGAATTTCATAACATGAAGGTGAAGATCTATGATGATGATGAAAACTTGATTGGTACTAGAGTGAACAATATGTAATATACTTTACCTACATCCTACTATTAGTACATGCCTATTTGCTAGAACTAAAGATGTATGGTTGTGGCATAAGAGATTGTGTCATGTAAACTTTGAGAATATGGTTAAAGTGAGTAGAAAGAAGAAAGTGAGAGGCTTACCACATCTACACAAATATGATAATGCTATGTGTAAAAAATATCAACTCGGTAAGATGACTAAGTCTAGTTTTTCAAGTAAGTCACATTCATATAATGACATTATGGAGTTGGTACATACTAATTTGTGTGGTCCTATCGAAGTTGAGAGCTACTATATACAGAGATAGATATTTCATGTTGTTTGTTGATGATTATTCTAGAATGATGACATATATGTTTTTGAAGTTGAAATTTGATGCTTTCCAAATGTTCAAGTGGTAAAACGATAGAGTTGAAAAACAAACTGGTAAACACCTTAAATTTTTGAGATCTGATAGAGGTGGTGAGTTTATATATGATGAATTCACTAACTTTTGTGTTGAGCATGGAATTAATAGATATTTGTCTGTATTGAGGACACCATAATAGAAAGGAATTACAAAGAGAAGAAATAGATCCATTGTTGATTGTGCTAGAACACTGCTGATTGAAAATGGAGTTGTACAAATGTTCTAGAGAGAAGATGTAAGCATTGTTGTTTACACCCTCAACCAAGTTCAGTTGAAGAAATAAAGAAACTAGACACCATATGAACTCTGGTACGATCATACACCGAATGTAAGTTATTTCAAAATATTTGGAAGTAGGTGTTATATTCATAAAGATGCAAAAAATGAGATGTTTGATTCAAAAGGTGATGAAGGTATATTCCTAGGTTACTCTACGAGGATCAAAGCTTACAAATGTTTGAACACAGTGACTGGCACAATGATTGAAAGTGAAAATGTTAGGATTGAGGAGTTTACAGATAAGAATGATGAGGAGAGCAAGAAGGAACCTGAAGATAACAAGAAGTTTTTGTATGTCTATGATGATACACCTGCTAATATACTTGAGCACCAAACTAAGTAACTACAATGGTACATCGAGAAACAATAGAGAGCTAACAAGCAACAACTTACAATACTCGAGCCATAGACAAAACAACCCAAGCACAATGTTGAGCCCCAATCTAGGGAAGATAATGCCAGAGATCACAAAGTTGAACTTGTCTTAGCAAAGTATGTGAGAAGGAACCATTCACAAGAGAAAATAATTAGAGACAAGAGTGCTAGAATTGTGACAAGAAGTAAGTTGAAAGAAAAATACATGTTTGATTGTTGAATTTGAGCCAAGAACTATGAAAGATGCACTTGATAATGATGATTGGATTAATGCTATGAATATAGAGATAGACCAAATTGAAAAGAACAATACATGGACATTAGTAGTGATACCTAAAGACAAAAATGTGATTAGAACCAAGTGGATATTCAAAAACAAATTGAATGAGAAAAGAAAAGTTGTGTGGAACAAAGTCAGACTTGTTTGTAAAGGTTATGCCCAAGAAGAAGCAATTGATTATGGAGAGACTTTTGCACCTATAGCCAGATTGGAATGAGTTAGAACTCTTTTGGCTTATGCAACTTACAAGAGATTTAAATTCTATCAAATAGATGTTAAGTTTGCATTTCTAAATGGAATTCTGGAAGAAGAGTTCTACATTGAACAACCTGAAGGATTTGTGGAGCCAAATAAGAAGCACCTGATGTGTAAATTGAACAAAGAAATGTATGGATTGAAACAATCACTGAGAGCATGGTATGAAAGGTTGCATTCATATTTGACCAAGATTGGATTTGTTAGAACAAGTGATAATAACAACTTGTACTTGAAAAGTGAAGCTAAAAACAAGGTCCTGATTGTTGAGATATTTGTTGATGATATAATGTTAGGTGGTAATGGTTTTTTGTACAAATCATTTGATGGTCATATGAGAAAAGAATTTGAGATGTCCATGTTTGGCGAGATCAAGTTTTTCATTTTTTTACAAGTTCATCAAACACATGGTGGTATATATCTGATCCAATCTAGGTACATAAAGGAGATATTGAAGACATTTGGTATGGATGAGTCAAGGCTAGTTGGAATCCCTATGGTCACTGGATGCAAACTATCTAAGGAAGACAACATTGTTGAAGTGAATGAGACTCAATATAGATCAATGATCGAGAAGTTGCAATATGTTGTATACAACATACCTAATATTGCACATATAGTTGGAATAGTTGCAATATTTTCATCTAATACCAAGGAGATAGATACGATTGCAGTTAAGAGGATATTTAGATATTTGAAAGGAACATAAGACTATGGACTATGGTACAAGAAAGAAGGTGATTTTGAGCTTAGAGTTTATACTGATGTTGATTGGGAAGGAAATGTTGATGATTGAAAGAGCACCAGTGGTGGAGCTTTCTTTTTTAGAGAAATGTTGATTACATGGTTGAGAAAGAAACAAAGTTGTATATCACAGTCTACAATTGAGGCTAAGTATGTTGCTTCTGCTATCAATAGTTCAAATATTGTATGGATCAAACAACTATTGGAAGGTATGCAAGAAGTCAACGAACATGTTACTATCTATTGTGACAACACAAGTGATATTAACATATCAAAGAATCATGTGATGCATGCAAAAACCAAGCACATATCTATCAAGTATCACTACTTGAGGGAGAAAGTACAAGATAAACAAGTAAGATTGGAGTATGTGAAGTCTAAGGAAAAAACTGCAGATATATTCACAAAGCCATTGCCTAAGGATGCTTTTGAGTATTTGAGTGGGAAGTTTGGGGTCCTTCTCCTATCCAAGACTCACTAGGATAAGAGGCATGTTGCATCAATTCATAGATTATTAGAATATCTTTATAGAGTTGATGCAATAGTTCACTCTTTAGGGACTGTTTCCTAAAGTTGTGAAAGTGATTGTAATAAAGAAAATGAAATCAATACATGCAAGGTACAAGGTATATCTACGAGGTTTTATAAGTTTCTCATTGAAACTTATAGTGACCTTTGACATTGTTGTTAAAGGGGGAGTGATTGGAGTATGACTATGAAACAAGATTGTTGTTAAAAGGGGGAGAAGTAGAGTTAGGGAGTGATTGGTAAAGAGCATGGTAAATTGCATGAAATAATGAAGTGATGTATAGTTATAGAAGTTGTTGATATGGAGTTCATGTTGTTGAACAAATGAGTACACCCAAAGGGGGAGAGATTGTCAAAGTGGACCAACCTAAAGAACTTGATGTTGAACTTGTTGTAGAGAAACTAAATGCAGTCAGAGAGATGAAGATGCATTGGAATTTGATAATATAATGTCTTATGTGTTTCCATTAATGCCAAAGGTGGATATTTTCAGCCCCAACTAATAATTTTTTAAATGTATGTGAAAGATTCATATTAGTTGTTATGTTGTCATTGATGTCAATCCTTAATTGGTTAGACATTATACTAGTTCACTAGAGTGTCATATCATTTGATTGATGAAGAGGATTTGGAGAAAATATGATGATGATGTAAGTGTATGGTATTCAATTGACACTTGAATGAGTTAGACTTTGACAGTATAATGTTGGTTTAATTGTTTTACATGATTTGATTAAGTCTTGAGATCATGTATAAACAAGATAGTTTGGTCGATGAATGAAGAGCCACATTATTAACCGAGCTATTATGAGCACCTAATGAAGAAGTGAATAATGTGTAGTGTCAATCGAGCAATTACAATGTTAATTGAGGCTACTGTTGATCGAGTGAAGATATAATGTTAACTGAGCATGAAAAGGAAGAACAATTTAGAAAACATTTAATCTGAGGCCGACATTTGATGAAAATAAAGATTGTTTGAGAAGTTTCGAAGATAAGGATGAAGTTAGTTATGAGATCGATGACTTGAGAAATTCAAAGAAGATTTGATGAAGGAGATTTAACAATTGGAAATGGAGCACAAAGTTCAAGGTGGAAGTATGATTCCTTTGCATCTAGATTCAATGAATATGAACTTGATGAAGATCCAACAATTGTGATTAAGTGAAAAAACCTGAAAGATTCTAGAGGAGCGGCAAAAATTTTCTATTTAAAGGATAACATAATTTTCATTGTTGCTAATTGTTGTTGATGTTGATGATGCTAAAGAAGTGACAAACAGAAGGAGAACTTATCACTAGAACTGCATTATGAAGCTCAAGCAAGTGAAGTGCTAAGTTGATGTGTGGAGTGAGTGAATCAACCAGAAGTTGAAAGAGAAAAGAGATAGAGAAATATAGAGATATGAACAAGCAAGGTGGTGCTAAAACCTAACGGATCATTTCATAGATACTCTGTAATCATTGTAGTAGAAAAATCTCTTAATTGAGTGGACCTAGCAATCTTATTGAAATCCTATATGGGGACATTCTTTTGAATGTTTTGTAAGTACTTTAGAGTAGGCCACTTTTTGAAGTTTTAAGGAGTGAATAAGGTGTATATGATCTTTGGTGTAAATCCTCTAAAAAGGTCACATTAGCAATGTGTACCTTTAACAAGGTTGGCTCCTAACAGAGCTCACTTCAGAAGAGTGAAATCTTTGGGTTGCCAATTCCTAGGTGGTTTTTTCCTTTACAAGGTTTCCATGTTAAATATTTGTGCCAAATATGTGTGGGTTCTTATTGTGTTGCAAGTCTATTTCATGTTTACTATTTATTGTTGCAACTCATTGTAAGTTGAAAGTTAACTCATACTCTATTGATTAAGTTGAAAGTTTAATGCAAAGTTTATATCAGTTTATACCTTAGCCAAGATTTCTCTTTGGAAACTTCAAACTTCTCCTACATATCACGAAGCCTTGCAAAGATCTTTAACTACTCTTCCAACTCCACCTCCCGATAAAGACAAGATACATTCCTTTTTCCAATGCATGAATGCTACTCCTATCCCACCTAAAATCATGTTTACTCAAGATTATTTACCTCCTAGAGAATTTCAAGATCAATATGATTTCCTTATGCTAATTGTCCTTATTAATGGTAATCACATTCATAGGACCTTAATTGATAATGGTTTTGGGTTAAATGTTTTTAGTATGAACATAGTGAAAGAGACAAAAGCTAATATTTCAACCATTATACCTGATAACATTCCTATATAGGAATTTTCTAATGTTTCTAATAGATAAATAGGAATCATTATCTTACATATTAAAGTATGTCTGGTTATTATAGATACTCTTTTTATGTGATGTTTGGATCTCTTAATCATAACCTTTTTTTTGGAGGACCTTGGTTGTACACCATGCATGTTGCTCTTCAACTCTCTATAAGAAAGTCATGTTTATCTACAATAATTTAATGTATAGACTTAAGGCATGTGCTAGACTAAAATTTATTTAAATATTGAAATAAACAATACACTAATTGTGTCTATTAAAGAGAAACACGATCAAGAATCTAATAAAAACCTACCCTCCACTAGTGTTCTTTCAAGTGATGAATGGTATCCTTATATTTCAACCCAACTCTTATTGGTGAATACAAAGTATCATCACTATTTAAAAAATCTAAATTGGAAAAAAATTCCAACACAAAACCCTTGTTCAAATGATCTTAGTTAAAAATTTGTCACTAATTCCACTCATAAAAAGTCTCTAGAAAGTATAAAACTTGGTTGTGATGACATGATAGCTAATGAGACTCCATTAACTCTTTTTGATATGTGTTAAACATGGATTCGATGGGAATTTATGTGGTAAACATGAATAAGGACTTCAAGTGACTTTAGGAAATGATGGTCATGAGTATTATTATGGAATATGAACTAATAATTATATACATCCATAAAGTGTTATTGCTAACACCATCATGAGTAGCACTTCAAAACATGATGCTTGTTACTTCCAGTTTATGTGTTGTTGCGACCAGTTTAGGAAAGAAAAGCAATGAGGAGATTATGTCTCCAAATACTGTTGGAACTAAGAGTCCAGGCGGTCCAAGTAAGAGAACAAGGTAGAGCATGAAGAAAAGGGTTACCGAGGCTCCTGAGGTTCCTGGGTCTGCTACGGTTCATATCATCATGAGTACTATGAAGGTCGGCAAGGAGGTAGCAAAGATCATTAAAGAGATTCTTTAGGAGCTGGTCGGGTTCACTGTTGTGCTGGTTTTTGGTCTATGCTGATTTGCTAGTTCTATTTTTTGTTGTTTCCAACTTTTTGTTTTAAACTCTAGGTTCCAGGTCCTTGTAAAACTTGGGTTGGTTACTGTTTGGTTTACTCTAGTGGTTTCAGGTCCCTGTAAAACTTGGATTTTTGATGTTTTGTGGTGAACTTCAGGTTTCAGGTCCTTATAAAACCTGTTGATGTGTCTTGTTTATCTTTAACTTTTGTAAAGGGTTCCGGGTCCCTTCAAAACTTGTTTTTGCATTAATCTAAACACTTCAAAACATGATTCAAGATATATGCAATAAAGTTTTGTGAATAGTAACAAAACTATGGAAGAATTTGGTTTTAAGTCTTCTTCTTTGTCCACATACTCTCCTTCATCATCTAACATTTCTCTTACATTCAGTTTCAATCAATAAATATTTTTTCCTAAACTTCTTCATGCTAAGGTGATTATTATACCTTAATACAAAAAAAGAAACATAGTTAACATCTTAAAACTCTTCCTTTTTGCATGTATCATCACTACACAATCACTCTACTAAGGATTGTTAAGATTTACATTAAAAAACAAAAAAATGATTGATAATTCTATTATTTGTACATAATCTCGTAATGAGTTATTTTTTAATACTATTTTTTCTAAATAACATGTAGATCCCTATTATGTTTCTCCATACTATGAAACATTATTAGTTTACTCCTTGGGGGATTATTGTCATGTAAACTATGGTGCACTTTATGAGTAGCATAAAGGTCCCCTTTATCAACATGAATGAATTTTTGCTTTAATTTGTCCACCATCTAATCCCCTCTTGTGATTTTATCCTTTCCTCTTCTATTTCTCTCCAATTGAAGATCCTACCACTAAATTTTTGCATGACCCTTTAGTTTGGCCTTCACAAACTTGAACCTATCAGAACCTTTGATGTCTTCATACTCAAAATATTCTTCTAATTCATTGATCCATTCAATCAGAGCCTCTAGGTTCACATTTCCCAAAAATGTGGGGACATTAATCTTGGATATTTTCCCAATATTCGAAACAACCTTTAAAATCCTTTCTTTCTATTAGTTTCTAGCATCGTCTTCTCTTTCATGTTCAATATTTTGTTCTTCCTCAAATTCATCCTCACTTCCATCTGTTAGCACAATATTCATCCCCTTGTGAATCTCTTCTTGAAATGATTGCACTTGTCTCTGGAGGGATCTAAAACCATTTGGTATCACACCTCTAGCTCTTCTATCACATTCTCTTTGTGGAGGCATTTTTGTGCTTACCATTGAAATCCTAAACCATGGTTCTAGTGCAAACTGTCTCATAGTCGGTGATCTATCTACACACTTAGGAACTCCTTCTTTGATACCACTTGATAAAGGGTACTCTTCTTAATACCACCAACACATACTAGAAATAGAGAAACAACAACAATTTGCAAGAAGAAAAAATGGGCTTCTTATTATCTCCAAAAGTATGGAATTATAGATTTTTAGAATTACAACATCTAAAGCCACATAGGCATATTTCCTTACAAAATGTTGTAATCTAGACAACCCTACAAGCCTTCTTTATATAGGAATTTTTTCTCTTCCTAATAAGGTTCTAGAAATTCAACCCTAACCTTTGGAGCCAATAAACCCTAAATTATTTCATTTTCCACATTTTATTTCATAGAGTTGGCTCAAAACAATTTCAAATTATAATTTTAGGTAGCCCAAATTTTGGAGGCCATATATTTTTAACTATAGCCCTGATTGGCTATTATAACAACTTTTCACAAAAGACAACTCCTAATCTACAACACCCTTATTGCATAAGTGCCATTAGTCGGGATTCAACCTCATTTTTTAGCCTCTAAGGCCTTCAAAATTTAGCTCAAATATTTTGTACCAAAAATCCTCCATAACTTCACCAATACATATGGTATTGTGATGAAGCTCAACTAGTAGGTTGATATATCTAAGATGAGACTCCACATATGAATTAGAACATTATGAGCTTATATGAACAACATACTAAAAATAGTAAGTTTCCACAAATAGTAACTCTACATTGAAACAACCCTCATTGAAAAAGACAAAAATAAAAATATTTTTGGGTGATGCAAGATTGCCCTTACACCCAGGATGCTCTTGCATCAGACACCTGAGGTAATTTGACAAGTGACCCTATCACATCACAGGTGTTTAGAGGTAAACCAAGGTGATTAACCTCCTCCCTTGTCAGCCTTGATGAATCTTCTATAGGTTTTCCTTTCCATTTGACCAAATATTCTTCATATGTCACGTTCCTTGTGCTTCTACTAATACAATTGTCCAATACATATTTAATCTCTTTTGTAGCTGAAGTAGTTGCTAGAATACTCCACTTTACGTCTATGACCTCATCTTCAACACCCCCTTCATGATACTCTATCAGGTCTAAAATGTTAAATACTGGTGAAATATTCAGTTTAGTGAGAAACTCTACTTCATAAGAATTTCTTGAATCATGTTTCTTCAGAATCTTTTATTGTCCAAACTTCTTCATTTTCAACTTAGTATATATACCTATTGGAAATCACCTCTTTCTCAAATGAACCATGACTTCATCTCAACTTTGAAATTATTTATGTGTCCTTTTCTCATCTTCCTTAGCCTTGTACTGTGTATTTTCCAAACTCCTATTCACCACCTCTTTCTATCCATCAATCTATGGATAACGTGGTGAGCTAAACTTGAAATCTATCTCTAACTTCTTCCATAATGTGTGTCAAAAATACCCAACAAACTTGGTATCTCAATCTAAAACTATGCTCTTTGATAGACCATGTAGTCTCACCACTTGTTTGAAAAATAATTTTGCCACATGAATAACATCATTAGTCTTATTGCAGGGAATGAAATGTGTCATCTTAGAAAACCTATCAACCACTATAAATATTGAACCATTCCCTCACTAAGTCCTTGGTAAAACAAGAACAAAGTCCATACTAATATCTTCCCATGGCTTCTCTAGTATACGTAATGGATAATATAACCCTTTATTCTTCTTTTCTCATTTTTTCATTTAACATACTTTACAACTCTATACAAACCCTTTGAAATCTTGTTGCAACTATGGCCACCAATAATTCTCACTAACCAGAGAAATGGTTATCTTGAATACAATGTCTAGCTAATCCTCCACTATGCTTCTCCTTGATGAGATTATCCCTCATAAAACTACTTGGAATGCACAAATAATGTCCTTTGAATAGAATACCATCCTGGATGATAAAATCCAACCACTTGGTTCTATCTAGAGTAACAGGTTCTATACAAGTTTTCCAAACTTCACCAAAATCAAGATCATATGAATACAAACTCTTGAGTTCCTTGAACCCAACTACCTCAATCAACATCTCTATAAAAAAAAATTGTCTCCTATTAAGAGAATCAACAACCTTGTTAGACTTCTCGCTCTTATATTTCAAAAGAAATGTGTAACTCTGCAAAAAATCAACCCACTTCAAATGCCTTTGATTCAACTTTCCTTGACTATTTAGAATTGTAAATATTGATGATCAATAAACAAAACAAACTCCTTAGGAATAAGATAGTGTCTCAACTTCTTTAATGCCTAAACTTTAGCATAAAATGCTTGATTATTCTCTTAGCATCATTTAATTTCTCACTGAAATAAGAGATAGGTCTAACTTCTTAGCTCAAAAGAAATCCTATTATAGTACCACTAGCATTATAGTCTACTTGAAATACCTTATTAAAATTTAGAAGTGCTAAAATAGGTTTTTCTATAACTTTATGTTTTAACAATTCAAAATTATTATGTTCTCTAATAGTCCACTTAAACTCCTTCCTATCCCCTTGCAATTTTTTAGTCAAAGGTCCATAGACACTGCTAAAAATTCTTATAAACTATCTGTAAAATATAAACAAACCATGAAAAGATATTACCTCAGTAACACTCCTTTGAGTATGCCATTCGAGGATAGCCTTCACTTTCTCTGGGTCTATTTTTAGACCTTATGCTAAAACCAAAAATCCCAAGTATACTAACTCTTTCTTCAAATTAATCAATAATTTCTCTTCTCTCAACTTCTCAAACACCCTACACATATGCATTATATTCTCTTCCAATGTCTTATTGAAGATCAAAATATCATCTAGGTAAAAAATGGCAAACTTAGATAGAATTTCTTTCAATACCTCATTCATGAGTTGCATGAATGTGCTTGCTGCATTGGTTAGTCCAAAAGGCACGAATAACCACTTATATAGAAATTCATTTTTCTTGAAGGAAATCTTCCATTCATATCCTTCTCTAATAGCATGTTGGGACTTGATATTTTATTATCAACCTTGATGCTTGGGAAGTATAAGTTGGGACCTCTGCTCATAACCCTGTATGCTCACTGGCCTTATAGATAGTAGGGTCATTCCTTCTATAGGTAGGAAAACCTTCCACTCCAATCTCTAGACATTGGCCCCAACTATAGTATGGATAGGGAGATAGTAGGGCTCCCCTAGAATAAATTAAAGCCTTGCCTTATATAGCTACCATGGCCCTACTATTCTAAAGGCAAGAGAATTGTTGGGTGGGAGTTTGAATATTATAATAATAAGGTCAAGATTTTCAAGATGCATCTAATAGTTATTGATGAGTCCAATGAGTAAGGGCTTAGTTGGTTTTGTTATCCCCAACTGATAATATTGATAATGTATGTAAATGACTCATATCATTTATTATGTTGTCATTGATGTCAAGTCTTAGTTGGCTACACATTATGCTAATTCACTAGAGTGCCACATCATTTTATTGGTGAAGAGAATTCAGTTAATGAAGAGGATTTGAATAAACTATGATGATGATAGAGTTTATAAGTATTGGTATTCAATAGGCACTTGAATAAGTTGTCTCCTAGCAGATCTCACTTCAGAAGATTGAAATTATTTTGGTTGTCAGTCCTAGGTGTTTTTTTCCCCTTTATAGGGTTTCCACATTAAATTATGGTTTCAAATGTGTGATTTTTTGTGTGTTTCAAGTTCATTTACATGTTATTTACTTAAAAATACTATTTGGTAAAAGCTAAGTTATATCTTTGATACTCAGTAAAGTTGTGAATAGTGGAATAATAGTTTGAAGTAAATTGTTTACAAATATGAATTGTAAAGTTGAATGAGATCACCAAGTTATTTTTATTGAGATTTATGAATTTTAAATTTGTACTAAAGTGTTTGAAATGCCTATAGGGTAACTGCATATAACTACTTCACCCCCTAGTTATCTAACAATTGGTATCAGAGAAAGAGTTCTTGGAGGAATAAGTTTAAAGTAACTTGAGCTAAAGATTTGAAGAAGTACATGAGAGAGGTACCAAAGATGAACATTGAGAATTTATCCTAATGGAAAAATGGAATGAGTTTGTATTTGTTAGGAATTAGTGATAATGCTACATAATTTTTGGATCATGAATACACTACACCTTCTCTTCCCATGACCTTGGAGCAAATGGCTAAGAAGAAATATCATAATAGTCTGATGATTGAAATTGCCTCTGCCCTAAATAACCTCAATTTTGATGATGTCAAGAACTGTGCTAATACTAAATAAATTGTTGGAATAATTAGAATAACTGAGAGGGGGGTGAATCATTTATCCAAGGTCCAAATGTACAGATAAAACTTTTCCATACTCAACAAATACATGTACATGCATTGATTAGATCATCCAATATCTCAAACCTTTGTATATTATTGTCCTAGGTCAAATGAACTTAGTAGAAATGTAAACATAAGTTAACACAAATTCAATCACACAATTTGACACAAAGATTTAATGTGGAAACCCAATTTGGAAAAAACCACCAGTAACATGCTATCAATTTTCACTCTTCTAAAGTGAGCCCTATGAGGAGCAAACCCTGTTAAAGGTTACAATGCATACTATTAAATGTGACCTTGATTAATGGATTTCAATCACCTTATTATAAGTGAGCCTTGTTAGAGGACTTTAGAACATTCCATTAGAATGTCACTCGGTTAAAGGATTTACTCATGATTGTTAGGTCAACCTTAATCCAAATGATTTATCCAGACCGATACAATTGTTATAAAGTAATAGTAGGACTTGATCTAATAATAAAACTACTCACTTGTAGATTGCAAATCTCTCATTCAACTCTCCATTTTTCTTGGCATTCATTCTCCTTCATCTCTGATTGCTTGTTCACACTTCAAGCCTTCACCTCCTTAAGCCTTCTTGCTTATTATGCCAACTGTAGGTTCATTCCTTCGGCCACCATATGAAACAAAACCTCTAGACTACTATTTTTCACTCACACTTTGCTTCTGGCCTTATATATCCTTATATAGAGAATTTTGATCTTTTGCCGCTTCATCACAATTGTCCATCTTAGGGTTAGGTTAGATTCATCGAATCATCCCTTCTTTCCATTATGTGCCCTCTAGAAACTTCTCTTACAATCCTCTTCAAATTCATCTTCAAACAATTTATCTTGAATTCTGTGCCACCAACTCATCATACTTATCTTCAACATGGTTCACACAATTCAAGAAATCAAATTTGTCGGCTCAGATTTGTCAAATCTTAGTCAAACTCTTTATATTGTCACTTGGCAATAACATGCTATTTAATTGAAAATAACCAACTTATGATGCTCAGTCAACACTAGGTTGCTCAACATGAACCAAGTCTTTGCTCGGTCAATACTACCATCTCTGACACTCGGCACATATTAAACTTTTCTTGGCTCACTCATGACCATCTTTTTGCTTGGCCTAAACTAAATTCTCGACTTACACTGTTTGTTCGATTAGGCTTGGCAGACGCATTCTTTTTGCTTAGTCTTCTTCTTGTCTTTGCTTTAGTATCCTTTCATTGTAGCCTTAAGTAGATAAACAATACACTATATCATCAAAGTCTTACTTGGTCTTAATGCTTCTTTTATACACCATATAACTCAACTTTTCTCTAGGTACTCTTGTTATCCTTTCTTTTCAAATCCTCTTCATCAATCAATCAAATGATAGCATGTAGACCAAAGATAGAAATTTTTTTACCAGCAAGTAGTAGGTTTGACATTAGTGACAAAATAATGATTATTTCCATGATAGCTTTCAACAATCTTCCTCATTTCTATACTTCAACAATTTTTTTTTTCAACAATCTCCCTCTTTGGCATTGATGACAAACCAATACCAACAATAATACCAAAAAGAAACTTAATACCTTTTATTGAAATCTCTCCCTCTATCAGTATGTGTCCTTCCTCTGTATATGTTACTGTTTTCTTTGCAATCTCTCTTCTTCTTTCAATAAACTCTCTCTTCAAGATATTCAGTGTAAACTCTTCTTTTTTTCTAATAAAACTCTCCCTCTTTGACAACAATGCCAAAGACTTGTCATCTATTCATGTCGATATCAACAATTTAGGTTTCCTTGATAAGGTTTTCCCTCTATCACCTTGCTTATGATTGTAAATTTTCTGTTTCAATTCCTTCCCTACTTTAGGCAGTTCCTAAAGTAGGATCCACTGCATCAAGTTGTAAAGTATGCTATTCAACTCTGTTGATGCACGGGGCACCACTATTACTTCTTTAAGTACCTTGAGATAGGGGTATCACCCCTAGCTTACCTCTAAGATATTCATGTGCATCTTTAGGTAAAGCCTTTGTGAATATATCAACTATCTGTTCATTTGTATTCACATATTCCATTCTCACTTCTTTGTCCTCAACCAATTCTCTCAAATAATGATATTTGATTGCAATATCCTTTTTCTTTGTATGCATCACGAGATTCTTAGATATGTTTATAGCACTTGTATTGTCACAGTAGATTACCATAGGTTCATCGATTTCTTCCTTCATTCCTTTGAGTAATTGTTTGATCCATACCACATTTTTACAATTCACTACAACAACACATATTCAATTTTAGTAGTAGATTATGAAATACAATTATGTTTCTTGTTAGTCCAGGAAACCAATTTTGTTTCTTGCTAATCCAGGAAACCAATATTTTCTTAAGAAAAAATGCTCCACCACTTGTGCTTTTCCTGTCATCAATGTTTCCAGCCCAATCAACATCTGTATAGGCTCTCAAGTCAAACTTGTCATTCTTCTTGTAGTATAGACCATAGTCTTCTATACCTTTTAAGTATCTCATAATCCTTTTAACAACCATTAGGTGATTCTCCTTAGGATTTGCAGAAAATCTTACAACAATCCCAATAGCTAGTGCAATATTAGGTCTTCTATGAACTACATATTGCAACTTTTCAATCATAGACCTGTACAATGTTTGAATTACTTTAGCAGAATCATCAGTTTTGGATAGTTTATGTCTTGTCACCATGGGAGTACTATCTGGTCTTGAATCTTCCATACCAAAAGCCTTCAAGATTTACTTTACATACTTGGACTGAGTAATGTAAATACCATATTTCATCTGATATACTTGTAATCCAACAAAGAAATTTATTTCTCCAAACATAGAAATCTCAAATTCTTTCATCATTTCATTTGCAAATGGCTTACATAATGCATTTTGTCCTCCAAATATGATATCATCAACAAATATTTGAGCTAGTAAAATTCCTTTACCTCCTTTTGTCTTCAAATACAGATTATTGTTGTCATCAATCTTCTCAAAACCAATCTTTACAAGATAATTGTGCAATCTTTCATTCCATGCTTTGGGAGCTTGCTTTAAACCATATAAATCTTTGTACAATCTACACACCATGTTTATATTGTTTGGATCAACAAATCTTTCAGGTTGTTCAATGTAAACCTCTTCTTCTAGTATACCATTCAGAAATGTTGACTTAATATCCATTTGATAAACTTTGAATCCTTTATAAGTTGAATAAGCAAGCAGAGTTCTTACTCCTTCCAATTGTGCAACTAGGGCAAATATCTCTCCATATTCAATTCCCCCTTCTTGTGCATAACCTTTGCAAACTAACCTTTCCTTATTCTTTGTTACTTCACCATTCTCATCTAATTTGTTTATGTATACCCACTTTGTTCCAATAACATTCTTGTCCTCTTTCTCGGTACTAGTGTCCAGGTTTTGTTCTTCTCAATTTGATCAATTTCTTCTTTCATAGCTCGAATCTAGTCTTCATTCTCTAGTGCATCCTTTATTGATTTAGGTTCATGTATGCATAACAAACATGTTTCATTCCTTAATCTATTCCTTGTCATTGGTCCATCCTCTTTTTCTCCAATGATTTGTTCAGCATGATGATGTCTTCTGACATATTTTGATAATATTGGCTCTATTTTTCTTGATTCAACAATAGGTCATTCATGAAGTTCAATCTTAGGTTCACTGTGTACTTCTCTGTTAGGTAACTTGGCATTCCTTTCTTATAAACTAATCTCGGCATCAAAATGTACCTTAGATTTTGACTGTAACTTGGTTCCTGAATGCAACTCGGCATCCATTGTATGTGACTCGACAGTCACTGATTCTTATTGATTAGAAACTTGGTTCATAGATTCATCAACATTAGTAGACATGCCTTCATAGTATTACATAAAGGTTTTGTGATTCTCAGGTTCCTTCTTTTGTTCATCTTCATGAATTTTTGTATATTCATCAATTTTTACATTTGCACTTTCCACAATTTTGTTACTGTTAGTATTTAAACACTTATAAGCTTTACTTCTTGTGAAATATCCTAGGAATATACCTTCTTCAATTTTTGCATCAAGTTTACCATTTCTGTTGTCCTTTAGAATGTAACACTTGCTCTCAACTACTTTGAAATACTTGCCATTGGGTGAGTATCCATACCATAATTCAAAAGGTTTGAGATTTTTAACTTTCTTGACTTATACTTGGTTCAAGGTATAGACAGTTGTAGTGATAGCTTCTCTCTAGTATTTCAAAGCAATATTCTTCTCCATCATCAGTGTTCTAGCACAATCCATCACATATATGTTTCTCCTTTCAACTATCCCATTTTGTGGAGGGGTCCTTGGTGTAGAAGTTTGTTTTTTGATTCCTCTGTCATTGTAGAAATTATTGAATTCATTTGATGCAAACTCTCCACCTTTGTTAGATCTCAGACATTTCAAGCTTTTACCAGTTTCCTTTTCAAATTTTGCCAGATACTACTTAAACATTTGAAAAGCATCAAATTTTTCTCTACAAAAAAATCACTATCGTCATTCTAGAGTAATCATTAACAAATAGAATAAAATACTTGTCACCTTTGTAGCTTTGCACATTGATTGGTCCACATAGATCAATATTAACTAATTCCAAAATTTATTTTGAAGTATGAGTCTTATTCTTAAAACTAGACTTTGTCATCTTGCCTAAGTGACTTTGTTTGCAAATCACATTATCAGGTTTCTTCAGTTTTGGCAAACCTTTGACTATTTTCATCTTACTGATACTAACCAAGTTGTCAAAATTTACATGACATAATCTTTTGTGCCATAGCCACACATCATCAAATTGTACAACAAGACAGGTTGCTTCAGTCATGTCAAGATAAAATAAATTATCTCTTGTCTAATCACCACTTCCAATGAGTTCTCTATCAACATCATAGATCGTAGCCTTCTTGTGTTCAAATTCAACTTTACATCTTGAACTGTTCCATTGTGACACTCAACAGATTATAGTTAAGTCCTTCCACATAGTAAGCATTGTCACACATTATCTTGTTTGTCAATCTTATTGATCCTTTACCTTTCACTAGAAACGGTGTATCATTACCAAATCTAACACTATTTCCATTATAATGCTCAAGGGTAATGAAATTACTTTTGTCACCAGTCATGTGATGAGAAAATCCACTGTTAATGGTCCATCTATCACTTTTGGTTACATAAGATACCAATGC
The DNA here is from genome assembly GCA_028749045.1 of Cupressus sempervirens. Taxonomy (NCBI): domain Eukaryota; kingdom Viridiplantae; phylum Streptophyta; class Pinopsida; order Cupressales; family Cupressaceae; genus Cupressus; species Cupressus sempervirens. The sequence goes on from CM053791.1 coordinate 407,490,320, forward strand.
AATTGCCTCATCTTCATCTGAATAATCTTTCATAGCAACATAGACAACTTCTTCATCATGATCATCAGATTCATAATTAGATTCTTCTTCAGTAATGTAGTAAGCTTTTTTTCCCTTGTCTTTATAGCCTTTGTTACCCTCATCTTTTCTACTTTTGGATTTATCTTCATTTTTGTTTTTTGTCTTCTCAGGACATCTTGCTGCAATATGACCAACTTCATTACAATTAAAACATATGATGGGTAACTTACCTTTGTATTTTCCTTTGCCTCTGTGAAATCTCTTAGCCAACAATGATTCTAGTTCTTCTAGATCTTCATCATCTGTTTCACTATCACTGGCAACATGTTTGACCTTTTTCTTTCTCTTAGGTTCTTTGAGCGTCAATTTAGATTTGAAAGAAGAATCAATATTATTAGACTTGACATTATCAAAATTTGAAAGTTCAAAAGTAGTGAGTCTACCAACTAGTCCTTTAAGGGTCAAATCACTACTAGGAGTACACCTCAGTTCTTGTATAACATAGACTATAATAGCATAGATAGGTAGTAGGGTTCTCAAAACTTTTTTTTATCACAGTTTCATCTTCAATCTTTCCATTACATCCTCTAATTGCATTTAAAACATCTTTGATTCTTCCACAATACTGAACTATAGGCTCACCTTCTTGCATTTTCATATCATCAAAATTTCCTCTTAGACTTCCTTCCTCGGCTCTCGAAACATTCTTGTCTCCTCCATAGATTTTTTGCAGAGCATCCCACATTTCTTTAGCATTAGCACATTCTTTGATGTCATCAAACTTTGACTAGCTTAGGGAAGATGCAATATCCAACATTGCCTGATTGTGTTCTTTCTTCTCTTTTAGTTGTTGTGCAATAAGGACTTCAACAACTTCAACATATTTAGTGGTCATAGTTGATTGTGCAAAATCTCCAAGTCCTCCTAGATGCAACTTCATCAAACTTTGCCATGCAAGAAAGTTTTCCTTGTTTAGCTTGGGAACCTCCTTTCTATACATCTTGATCTTTAGCTTCAACTACCTTCAAACTGTTTCCTCACAAGCACCAAGTGCTCTGATACAAATTGTTGGAATAATTTAGAATAAGTGAGAGGAGGGGTGAATCAGTTATCCAAAGTCCAAATGTACAGATAAAAATTTTTTGTACTCAGCAAATACATGTGCATTCATTGATTAGATCGTCCAATATCTCAAACCTTTGTATATTTCTATCCTAGGTTAAATAAACTTGGCAGAAATGTAAACATAAGCTAACACAAATTCAATCACACAATTTGACACAAGGATTTAATGTGGAAACCCAAATTGGAAAAAACCACCAGTAACATGCTACCAATTTTCACTCTTTTGAAGTGAGCCCTATGAGGAGAAAACCTTGTTAAAGGTTACAATGCACAATATTAAATGTGACATTGATTAAAGGATTTCAATAACCCTATTAAAAGTGAGTCTTGTTAGAGGACTTTAGAACATTCCATTAGAATGTCACCTGGTTAAAGGATTTACTCATGACTGTTAAGTCAACCTTAATCTAGAGGATTTATCCAGGCTGATACAATTTCTAGAAAGTAACAATAGGAATTGATCTGATAATAAAACAACTCACTTGTGTACACTAGAAAGTGTCACACTCTAAACCCTTCTATCCAAACGATTCCATGAGATTGGAATGTTTGGATGCCGGCTTAGAGCTCCCTATCCACGGAGTGCAAGAGAGTATATTTCAAGAATAAGAAGGCTCTCAGATGAGCCTTAGAGATACTCTTCTTTCTAGTAAACCATGCAATGGGAGGTTTCAAAGACAAGATGCAAGAATGCAAATGTCCCAAGGAGTTCCTCAAGAATGCAATGCAAATGAAGATTAAGCTAGAATGAAATGTAAAGTGCAACTATTCTAAGCATGGATGAGAGTGTTACAATCCAAATATTAAGCTATGTGAGATAGATTATTGCAAAATAGAAACTAAACTAACATGCAACATGAATCTAAGCTAAAATGCTATAGTATGAGAGAATGTAGACAAGAAATAGAAGTTCTCCACAAAGCTCCAAAGAAACCTGCAGCATAACAATGTTCAAAAGATGAGGATTGAGGGGGAAAGCTCTCTCCCTTTTAAAGATGTACAGACGGTGGAGATCAAGATGAAGATGGTGGATGATCAACGGTGGAATTCGAAAATAAGAGTGATCCATGTGCACACACAAGTCAACCAATAGAATATAAGTTGACTTGTCATATAAGACAAAAGTCTCACAAGCCTTTTCTTTTAATTGTAAAATAGAAAAAGGACTTTATGTGTGCACTTTAAGTGGGTTAGAAGAATGGGGTGTTTTATTTAATTAAAAGGGGACATGTTCTTTTAATCAAATAATGAACTTAGGATAGCATAGTCAAACTATAGGTTATAATCAAATAAATTGATTATTAGCAATTTGGCTTAGGTAAGTGATTAAATTAATTTAGCCAAAATGTTGAAAAGGGGGCTAATAGTCTAGATGACCATTTTTAGGTGATTACATTTGCCCCTCTTTGACTAATGCGTGATCGATCTGGGAACACATTATGTCAAAGAAAATCGAAGCCAAGTAGGCGATGATAGATATAGATGTCTAATTCCGAAGAGTGAAATGCAAAAAAAGATAGCAAGTCCTAAATGCACAGCCTAATAGCAGTAGTACTGAACACTAGGAAGAGATGATGTTAGAATTCAAGAAGAATACTAACACTTAGAAAATCAGATAGAGTGAGAGCAAGTGAGAAGATCAAACAAATGCTCCTAAGCAGTGATAGAGTATTTATGCCCCCTCGGGATCGAAATTGAAATGAGGTAAGGGGATGCAAAAACTGGCTAGAAATGAGAAAATTAGAATATAGCAATGTCCAAGATGACAGATAGATGATTAGAACCCAAGAATGACTATAAAAAAATTGATAAAATGCCCCAGTTTGACTAGAGTTGACCTTGAAGGATATAGCATAAAAATTAGGTCAAAATGAGTGGAAAGGTGATTTTAGACATGAAACAATGAATTGAAGTAGATATGAAGTATGGAAATGATGAAGACATGAAGAAATGAAGATGCCTCAGTGATGATTCAAAGATTAGACCTCAAAAGGTCAGCTAACTACTCAGAAGAAAGTAGAATTTTAAAAGACAATTTTGACCATCAAGATGAACTCGAATTTGGATTTCGATCCTGAAAATGAATCTAGGACATTGAAATTATTTAAGAGGTCAAAAATTGATACAATGTGGTGATAAGATAGAAAAGAGATGAAGCAAAAGATTAAGAAGGTGAAAAGACACGAACAAGAAGAAAATAAAGAAATATATGAAAGGAGTTAGCTGATATGTCCACAAAAAGATGAAGAAAGAGAGCTCTACCCATATGCAAGAATGCAAGACTAAGCTAGAAAATGAACCTAAAATGCAAGCTAATATGCAAAGTGGTTTACCAGCAAGAAGCGCATAACATTTAGACTCTTAATTTCATCATTGAGCATTTATTAGGGACATCATGAGATCATACAACCATCACTAGTATAACTATGAGGATATGAATATGATCGATATTAGATAGGTATGTGGAAATCCAATCTAAGCATCAGAGACATGTAAGTCAAGATAACTACACGATTAGATTTTCTAAGTTTAATTTAGCAAGATTACACCTGTATCAAGGCATAAGCGCTAGGATAAACCCTAAGTGCAGTCTTGCAAAATAGTCAAGGATGATACATTTGTAAGTCAACGTGTTGAATAGGACCAGCATAAATGCTTACAACACTATAGACAAACAAAGTATACCCACAAGCAGAAATCAAGAAGACATGCCCCATGCCCCCAGTCTTCTAGTCAATGACATCCTCGAAAGACTATTAGGGAGGTAACACATGGCAAAGAAATCATCATAGACAGCACAAAAAGTAGATAAATGTCAGCATAGCTCAGTCATTTAAGTGTTAAAGTGCGTGTGTGTAAGTCACTTGGCCATTTCTTCCAGACTTGATTCTGATAGTGAGATATCGCGACATCGGAGACCGTAGGTAAACTATCTGTAAAGTGTTAAAAAACACTTGATGTCAAAGTGGGGGAAGTGTTGAGAAACACTATTTTGTGAGTTGTAAAAGAAACCCTAATCCACAAGAATACCTCAATAGGCTAAGTAGCTATGCCCCCAAGATGAGGACAAGAAACAATTCCAAGCTAGGAAATGTGTAGCAAAGTAGGTGATTGAGACTGATAGACATAGGTGCAAGGGTTTCAAGTAGTGCTTGTTTCTAGGTTTTCACACTTGACAGATTTTTTTTTTTTTTTTTTTTTGGTGATACATCAAAGTGAGGTTTTCACTAAGATGATCATTTTTTCAGGACATTTTTTGATTTTTAGGATTTTTTAGCATCATATATGATTTTTTTTGGAATTTTTTAGAAGGTTTTAGATATCACTAGTTCTCAAGCAAGATCACATCATTTTCTCCCAATGTCTAGCTAGGTGTAGGACATGATGGAGTAGAAAGTTGGTGGATAGACAAAGATGGATAAGAAAGGAGTATGAAGCAAGTGAAAGTGATCCTCAAGGATGCACTCCTCAAGAGTACCCAAGCTAGGGAAAGATAGCCATATAAAGTAGGTTTTGGATAAGCAATGGAAGAAACGAGCAAGATAACGTGTAGGATAAGTGGTGAAGCCAAAAAGTGTGATAGCATATAAGATAAGCGATGGAAGCCAATGAGTAAGATAGCATGAAAGCGTGCAATCCAAGAGAGCATACATGTCAAGAGACCTATTAGAACCATGTTTCATTTATTATGATCAAGACCAAGGGGTCAACTAGATAGGATAGCAATGGGATAGAGCAATAAAAATAAAGCTCAAGATAGAGGCTATGAGTGAATGGGAGAGCACAATAGAAAATCTGGTGGATAGGATAGCCAATATGCAAAGATAGCTCAACATTGTCAAGATCAAAGAGAGAAGAGGGGGTAGATGGATGATGGAAGAATTACGCATGATGCCTGTTTGCCAGGTTTTCATCATGGTACTTATCCAAGGTGCCACAAGAAGTAGTTTTCACCATAGGATAAATTTATTTCTCTTTACTTTTGCTACCAAGGTGCCACAAGAAGTGGTTTTCACCAAGGCACATTTTCATTTTTTTCATTTTTTTCTTTTTTTTTTTGGATTTTTAGAAAGAGCTCAAGCTGTTTGTAGATAGATAGTGCTCTTATAGGAAAGATAAGCCATGATAAGCCAAAACCATAGAAAGGTATGCTCAAAGATGTTGATAGGGTGATGAAAGGGAAATGGTAGTAGGAAGAATATATGGAGGATAAGAGTTCATGTATAGAAAGGAGGTGTAAGCTTTAGAGGATTTCATGTGGGTAGCTAAAATATTGGACAAGATCAACATTGACACACACTTTGAAGGGTATTGGAACAATGGAGGAATCATGGATGAAATAGCTTGAGATTTAGATGTAGTGGTAGAAAAGATTTGGAAAAAGTTGGAGTGGAAGGCTTTGGAATATTTTTAGGAAGATTTTTGGAAGAAGATGGAATGGAAGCCTTTGGAAGTTTGAATGTCAACTTTGAAGTATTTTCAATCTTCAAGTCTTTTAAAAGAGACTTGGGAATCCATATAGCTTTAGATTTTCCTTGTTCTTTGGGTGCTTGAGATTGCATTTCTTCAATGATGGATTTAGGAACCCACATTTGCTTTGATTTAGCTCTCTTAACAGTGGACCTTTGTAGTCTCTTTTGTGCATTTTCCTTCTTAGCATTCACATGTCGATTAGATGGGACATAGTGATCTTTCTTTTTCAATGGATTCTTATGTTTATTCTCACTTCCAAAGGAATTGGGATTTGTGGATGAATAAGGATGATATGACTGGTTTAGATGTATAGATGGGTGAAAAGTCATCAAGGATGAGTGTCTTTGTTGATCTTCAGGTATGATGGGAGAGCTAGGGAATGAGGTAGGAGTGAATGTAGGAGATGGAGGAACATAAGGCCCCAAAATGGATGGAAGGTTTGAATGCTTTAGCTTAGATGGATAAGGACCAAGGATAGACTTAGAAGACGCAAAAGGATAGTGGGAAGGGATATCAACATCTTTAGAATGAGCAACATGGTCAAAGCCATCAATAGACTCATAAGTACCTTTGATAGGAACAACATTTTTAATAGAAGCACTTGAAGCTTGAGCACAATTTTGAAGTGGATATGGAGAAGTAGAACATGAGGGGATGCTTTGATCTTGACAAGTAGCTTTGGATAGCATATGAAGAGAACTTTTCTCATAATTTTTAGTAAGCTCGAGGGAGATGATGGAAGTGGTATCTTCATCATACTTAGGAGGTGGACAAGATATAGAATATGGAGGGGAAAAATCTTGAAAGAGATGAAAGGGTGCTTGATCTTGATCTTTCTTGACATTTATAGCTTTTTCTTTTTGAGAGTCCTCTTGACATGGAGCCACTTCTAAGGACAAGGGAGAATGAAGAGTGAATAGAGTAGTGCTTGGATTAGGTATAGTAGTGCATGAAGGTTGAGGATGTTTAGGATTAGTAGCATGGAAAAGGTTTGCAGCCAAGTGAAGGTTAGCTTGAGTTTCTTTTAGAGGTAGCCCTTGAGGATACATGTAGTCTATGTGGAAAGCATTAGGTTCTTTATTTGATGGAGGCATGTTGGAAAGCTTTGAAGTGTTGGGAGGTGCACGAGTGTTGGAAGAAGTGGAAGATGTAATAGAGCCACTACTAGACATAGGTTCATTAATGTAATCTTGCTCAAGAGAAGTATCTTCACCACATGAGTCATTAAAGGTATCAATAAGATCTTGGATTTTATGTTTTAGCTCAATGCAATCTGAAGTACTATGCTCATTATGTTGATGATAAGCACAATAGATATCCAAGAAGGGGTTTCCATATGAGCTAGACTTAGGTAACATGATGATCTTATTGCCAAGAAGTTTTTGCAAAGTGTCATCATAAGAATCTTCCAAGGGAGCAAAAGTTCTATTAGAAGCATGTCTAGAGTCCTTTTGTTGTTTCTCAAGTGAATGGTATGCATCCATAGCTTCATCATTAGCTTGGTCAAAGATAGTTCCATCATGAAATTTTAGCATAGGCTCAAAGGAGGTATCACTTGCTTGTTCTCTAAAGAGGTCTTTAGATCTAGAAGATGAAGACATTTGATGTCTTGAAGTAGAGTATGTAGACCTAGAAGAAGAGTATGACCTCAAAGAAGGTGACTCACATGCATGTAAAGACCTTAAGGAAGATTCATGTAATGATGCAATCTTCTCCTCCAACCTTTTCTCAAGTTTAGACTTCATTTCTATCATGCGCTTAGAGAGATGAAGGTAAGAAAGATCATTTGTCTCTTCTAGTTCTTTGTATTGTGCATATAGATCTTGAAACTCTTTAGTGACATGGAGGATATCATGATCATCTAGATTCAGTTGAAGTTTGGTAGCACAAGGTTTAGATCCCATAGTTTTAGATGCAAAGCCAAGCATAAAATAGTCTAGAAGATAACTTGATGTTGAAACTATAGGAGGTAGAGTGTTCACTTGTCAAGATAGTAGAGAGAGATTAAAGCAACTTGTCAAACAATATGTCCAAGAAACTTACGACATGAATGACTCAAGTCAATAGCTAGGCAAGATGCCCAAATAGCCAAATAGATAGAGCAAGCAGGGTGACAAGTGAACAACTTTCCCAACCCAAGAGTGTAGTCAAGAAATCAAGGTAACCATTTCAGCAAAAGGATAACTAGCAAGTAGGCATAGACCATGAAGATAGAAAGACCAAGAGCACTAAGACCAAAGAGCCACTTTAAGCATGTTCAAGAACTAGAGACATATAAAAGAAAAGTCAAATGATGAGACTCCCCTTAGCAAGCAACACAAGAAAAATGTTTGCATTTGATGTTTTGACTTGGTTGACAAAGTTTGACAATAGTTGATAGCATAGCAAGTTTGATATTCAAAAGCAATTTCTTTCCAAGCAAGATAGTGACACATGGAGTAGTCTTCAAACAATCAAGCAAGGGAAAAAGCAACCTTGCATGATACAAGCATATGTGAGGTCTCAAAAAAAATTCTTAAAATTATCGTAATGTGTATGTTCAAAATATTTTCACAAGTATACCACATTCGAGAACACATCAAGCAATATCTACCTAGAAGTCATGGTTCATTACTCAACAACTTGGCCCACGCTTGATGCTCCTTCACCTCACACCAAGTGGTTGCCCACAAGAGATATTGGCTTTGTCATGGAAATGCCATAAGCACAACCAAGGGAACACATATGGTGAGTGTAAATCTTGGGGTGATCTAGGTAGTCCACTAGGATCGATCCTTGCACCAAGAAGTTGAGCGTCTAAAAAGGGTAGTTACTAACTTGGAGTTTTTAGATCGGGCTTCCGTTCATAGTGTTCCTCTTGCTCCCAATTACGGGACACCTCACCTTGCGATGAGTAACCGATCTCGCGATCACAAGAGTACCTTAAGCATTCTTGCCTAGTGATCTCCCTATGGTCGAAATCCCATAAGCGATCACACTAGACGAAGATAAACACTACGTCTACCAAGGTTTTGTGTCCTTGATAGCCTTGAGTTTATAGTGGGTTGGAAGAGCCAGGTAATCGGCTTGTTCCCACTTGGGTCGTTCCTCTCAGGTTGTCCGAGAGCAGGCCCTCTAAAGGATTCTAACTACACAAAGTGGATCAAATTTTGGAAGTCAAGATTTCTGGTTCACCACAAGGGTGAAGAGCATACTCTCCTATTCCAATCATTTTCTCCCAAACACGCCAAGAAGATTCAGTTACCCCTTGCTTTTGAAACCAAATGGCAAGTCAAGATTTCTGATTCACCACAAGGGTGAAGAGCATACTCTCCTATTACCAAAAGACTCCAATCACAAGTTTTATGTGCCTATGAAAAATGAACAATTATTCAATGCCACACATGAAAACAAAAAAACAAGAAATTTGGGTTTTTATGCTTTGGGCAGCCCTGCAAACAATCGTTAGTAGCCCTTGTGCATTTGAAGCTTTGACATGCGTTCTTTTTATGCAATGTTTCAATTTTTTTCACAAGGATGGCAACCTGAAATCACAACTTGTTAGCAACAAAAGTTAGTGTGAAATAACATAAAAATCTGCAATAAAAAGTGGTGAGTTGCTTCAAAAATCTAATTTATCCTCCAACCAAGTACATGCAAAGAAAGTGCAAGTTAATCACAAATGCTTTCATTTTTACTCTTTGATTTTGACCTAGTCAACAAGATTGAACTTTTTTGCTATGATTTCGTATCCAAAAATGAAAATGAAAAAAAGAGACCCCTGTTAAAAATCAGAGAGCTTTTCAAAAATGCAAGAAATTTTAAAAAATCTCTTCATTTGCTCCCTAGAGATTGATTTTGTCAAAACAGGCCAAATTTATCAAATCGAATTTGTTATCCTTAATACGATCTCAAAATTAAAAACACAAAGAAAGAACCCCTATTAGAATTGAAAACTCTTTTTGAAAATGTAAGTTTTTTTGAAAAAAACGCTGATGTGCGATCAAAAATGACTTTTTATGAAAAAATAAGAAAATATCATAACTTTCGCAAATCATGTCAAAATTCTCTGAAAATTGGACTGAAAGATTTTGAATACATACCCAATGTGCAAAAAAAATTTCAGAACCAAAATCCAAGCAGTTTAAAAGATATGATCAAATCTTTAAACCAACTAGATTTTTGGCCTTCAAATCAATCTACTTATGGGTTGGCCTTAAAACCAAAGTGATAATTTTACAAAAGCATTTGATTAGATCCAATATGCTGCTGTAAAAAACCAGAGATAAAAAATGAAAGCAAATGGAGCTAGAACTTGATTCAAGCCCCACGGTGGGCGCCAAAAATGTACACTAGAAAGTGTCACACTCTAAACCCTTCTATCCAAACGATTCCATGAGATTGGAATGTTTGGATGCCGGCTTAGAGCTCCCTATCCACGGAGTGCAAGAGAGTATATTTCAAGAATAAGAAGGCTCTCAGATGAGCCTTAGAGATACTCTTCTTTCTAGTAAACCATGCAATGGGAGGTTTCAAAGACAAGATGCAAGAATGCAAATGTCCCAAGGAGTTCCTCAAGAATGCAATGCAAATGAAGATTAAGCTAGAATGAAATGTGAAGTGCAACTATTCTAAGCATGGATGAGAGTGTTACAATCCAAATATTAAGCTATGTGAGATAGATTATTGCAAAATAGAAACTAAACTAACATGCAACATGAATCTAAGCTAAAATGCTATAGTATGAGAGAATGTAGACAAGAAATAGAAGTTCTCCACAAAGCTCCAAAGAAACCTGCAGCATAACAATGTTCAAAAGATGAGGATTGAGGGGGAAAGCTCTCTCCCTTTTAAAGATGTACGGACGGTGGAGATCAAGATGAAGATGGTGGATGATCAACGGTGGAATTCGAAAATAAGAGTGATCCATGTGCACACACAAGTCAACCAATAGAATATAAGTTGACTTGTCATATAAGACAAAAGTCTCACAAGCCTTTTCTTTTAATTGTAAAATAGAAAAAGGACTTTATGTGTGCACTTTAAGTGGGTTAGAAGAATGGGGTGTTTTATTTAATTAAAAGGGGACATGTTCTTTTAATTAAATAATGAACTTAGGATAGCATAGTCAAACTATAGGTTATAATCAAATAAATTGATTATTAGCAATTTGGCTTAGGTAAGTGATTAAATTAATTTAGCCAAAATGTTGAAAAGGGGGCTAATAGTCTAGATGACCATTTTTAGGTGATTACAACTTGTAGATTATAGATCTCTCATTTAGCTCTCCATTCTACTTGACATTCATTCCCCTTTGTCTATGATTACTTGTTTACCCTTCATATCTTCACCTCCTTAAGCCTTCTTGCTTAGTATGCCAACTGCAGGATCATTCCTTTAGCCACCATATGAAGCAACACCTCCAAACTCCTATTTTTCTCTCACACTTTGCTTCTGGCCTTGTATCTCCTTATATAGAGAATTTTGATCTTTTCCCACTCCATCACAATTGTCCATCTTAGGGTTAGGTTAGATTCATTGAATCCTCCCTTCTTTCCATTATGTTCCCTCTAGAAACTTCTCTTACAATCCTCTTCAAATTCATTTTCAAATGGTTTATCTTGAATTATGTGCCACCAGATCATCATACTTATCTTCAACACACTTCACACAATTCAAGAAATCAACTTTATCAGCTCAAATTCGTGAAATCTTCGTCAAACTCTTTATACTATTAGTCGACAATAACATGTTGTTTACTCAACAATAACTGACTTCTGATGCTTGGTCAACACTAGGTTGCTTGGCATGAACTAAGTCTTTGCTCAGTCAATATTGTCATCTCTGATGCTTGGCACAAACTGAGTTTGCTAATGCTCGACACATATTAAACTTTGCTCGGCTCGGTCATAACCATCTTTCTACTCGTCTTGAGCTAAATGTCTAGCTTACACTATTTTATCGACCAGGCTTGATAGAAACATTCTTTTTTCTTAGTCTTCTTCTTGTCTTTTCTTTATTATCCTTTCATTGTAACCTTAAGTAGATAAATAATACAGTATATCATCAAAGTCTTGCTTGGTCTTAGTGCTCCTTTTATACACCATATAACTCAACCTTTCTCTAGGTACTCTTGTTATCCTTTTCTTTTCAAATCATCTTCATCAATCAATCAAATGATAGCATGTAGACCAAAGATAGCAATTGTCTTCCCATCAAGTAGCAAGTTCGACATCAATGACAAAATAATGATTGTTTCCATGACATGTTTCAACAATCTTCCTTATTTCTATACTTCAAAAATCTTCTTTTTCAATAGAAATGTGGGACAAAATGGCACTTGTACATGGTGGAGATCCAAACATGTTATAGATAAGGAAAAAATTTTAAATGGAAAGTATGATGACATTAGAATGAAAGATGGTGAGAATGCTACATAGTATGTGAACCTAATCAATGAAGTTGTGAGTGCAATTAGAGCTACTGGAGGAGTTATCAGTGATTCTAAAATTGTAAGTAAAGTTTTTAGAAATCTCCTACCCATCTATGCTATAAAAGTTTATACAATTCAAGAAGTTAGAGAAATGTCTAATAATGATTTTAAACTAGATGGTTTAGTTGGTCCGTTGACTACATTTTAGTTGAGAAATTATGATAATAGTATGGTTACACTTGGAAATGCTTTCAAGTCTTCAGTAACCATTGGTAGTTCAAAAAAAGAGAAGAGTAGTAAATATGAAAGTGAATTAGAATCTAAAGATTATATGGATGATATTGAAGCATTTCTTGAAAGGAGATTATTGAGAGACAAAGGTAAATTATCACTGATATGTTTTAAGTGCACTGAAGTTGGTCATTTTGCAGTTAAGTGTACTAACAAAAGCAAGAGTGATAGAAATGATAAGAAAGATTACAAGTATAGGAAGAACAATGACTACAAGGACAAAGGAAATAAATCATGCTACATTTGTAAAGAAGAGCATACCAAGTCCAATACCGATGATGAGAAAGAAGTAGTTGAGATGGTTTATGTTGTTATGAAAGAAGATCCGAATGAAGAAATGTATGAGAATGAAAAATACCTTATTTCACATGTTAGAAAGAATGATACATGGATAATAGACAATGGATTCTCACATCACATGACTGGTGACATAAGTAAGTTTGACAAATTTGAAGAAATTGATGATGGTGGATTTGTTAGGCTAGGTAATGATGTTCCATATCCAGTGAAAGGTAGAAGATCACTAATGTTGAATGATAAAATCACATGTGATGATTCATATTGGGTACAAGGACTAAAGTATAATCTTTTGGGTGTTGCTCAATTGAACAATACAAGTCACAAGTTGGAGTTTCAGAACATACAAGTCAAGATCTATGATGATGAACACAATCTAATTAGAACTAGAGTGCAAACAAAAGGTAATCTATTTTATCTTGATCCTACTATTGATGCATGTTTTTTTTCTAAGGTTGAAGATGTATGATTGTGGCATAAGAGGTTGTTTTATTGTCCTGCATTTTGTCACCACAAAAGGTTGGTAACAACATGAAACTTTTTCAAGCTAGTTTTGCGTTTCTCTAAACTTGAATTTGATATTTAATTGTTTAATGTTGATCAATCGATCCATTTCAATTCATACATCAAATCTTTTTATTCAAGGCCTTTGTCAAGTCTTTTTCATTTTTCTTTTTGTCAAGCCTTTGCTTGATTTTTGAAGCCTTCATTGTTCATTTTTTGCTTTTGAGTTTGCATTTTTTGGTTTTTAGTCTTTTGGTTTTGTTAATGTCATGTCTTTTATTTTTCCCTTTGATTCGATCTAACCTAGAGGTCAATCAAAGTTGTCAGTCAAGAGTTATGCCCATTTTAGTGTTTCAAAAGTGGACCTTTTGGGTGCAACAACATGAATTAAAAATATGATGTTATATTTTCAATTTGACTTTCACTTTTTCAAAAATATAACTTATATTCACTTTTTGTTATGTTTTTAAGTTACTTTAACTTTAAATTTTTAACTTAAAGTGACTCTAGTGCACTTTATGTTATAATTTTAAGTTGAGTTACTTTTTAATTTTTCACTTAAAGTAACTATATAACTATATAGTTTCAGTTTAATTTTTGGTTTCAAAAATTAAATGTTTATTTAAATATTACTTTTAAGTGATGTTTATATATTATATTTCAAAATATGATAAATAAATATTGTTTATGACCCATTTTGTAACATTTTTATAATTTTAAGTGAATTAAATGACTTAAAGTCCTCATAAGTGGATATTTTATATGCAATAACAAGTAAAATCCATCAAAAGTGGACATTTTACATGTCACTGCATATAAAGTTTACTTTGGTGGACATTTTTGATGTCATTACATTAAAAGTTCTTCATAAGCGAACTTTTTTGATACTATTGCATCAAAAGTGAAGTTTTCATGCTTAGACATCTTAAAAGTGAGTTGTATTTTAAAACATGCTTTCTCCCCCAAAAGGTCCGTTTTTGCCTATGAGCATGTTTTAAAATATGTAATGACACCCAAAAAGTGTGATTTTGGAGAGATGCAAGTTTTCAAATATGTAAGTGACCCAAAAAGGTCTGATTTTGGAGAAAGATATGTTTTAATATATGCATTGACCCTCCAAAAGTCCATTTTTGAAGAAGAGCATGCTCTTGCCCTCCACAAACCCGATTTTGATCATAACTAGATATTTTCTCAATGGATTTGCATGAGATTTGTTCCATTGGAGCCATTTTTGGTTGGCAATGATTTCTCTTTCTTATAAAATAGATTTATTAAGCTCAAAAACATTTTTGAAAGCTTCATAATAGGGCATGTTTTTGGAGAAATCAACAAATAAATCCATTTTTAATGCATGTTTTAGCTCCCAAGAAAATCGATTTGGCATATTTTGGAGGTTACATTGCATTGTGGTTCACATTTTGGTGTTTAATGATCAAAATATTTTGATCTTGCATCATGGAGAAAAATGTTTTTACCAAAAATGTCCCACAAGCATTCAATCCAAAAATGTTGGATCTTGGAGTGTTTCTAGGGCACATTTTGGTATCCTCCACCTAAAACGCCTTGTTTACTACCTTCTCCCATTTGAAATTGCAAAAGTTTGAAAGATTCAAATGACTTTGAAGAATTTTTCAAACATTGGAGCATCTTTTTCCTTCATTTTTGGCACATGTAAGTGGACTCTTTCTTTCTTGCTTTAAATTCATGCTTATCTTGTTGATTTTATGCATGTAATTACTTGATGGTTTCCATTTGTTAAAATCTTTTCCATGAAAAGTGCATTTTTTCCTTTAAAAATGAAGTTTTTGTTCATTTTTATATTTTTGGTTCTTTTCCAAGTCCCAATTTTGAATTTGAGTGTTGAAGTGCATTGCGTCTTGCTATGTTTGAGTCACTTTCCAAAGGTACATTGTTTCTTTTGTGTTTTGAATTTTGTGCTTGCTTGCCGATTTTCTCCACTTGAAGAAATTGCAAGTTCTTGCCCAAGAACTTGTTTTTGCTTCATTACATGCAAAAGCATCATCATATTCCACATTTTGTTTTCGTGTCACAAAACTTCACGTTCCATCCGACAAATAAAATTACATGTTTTCCATCTCATTCACCATCCCCACATGCATGTAATCCCATTTTCCACTTTCATTTTCACCCATTTCACTTTTCGCATCCACTCGCATGACACAATTACAAGAAAATCTTTACGTGTAATTACATCCAAAAGGTCCAATTTTGATTAAAAGTCACTTCTTGAAAAGTCAAAAAGATGTCATTTTCATCTCCCATGTGCTTTGACTTCCCATTTTCACCAAAAGTGACTATAAAACTCATTCTCTATCTTCCATTTTCCATTTCCATTCCTCCATATGCATTTGTGCCTCCATGAGCAAATACATATTTTTTTATCTTTCCATGCTTTCCATCTCATCTTTCATTTGCACATACATGTGAAGTGCATCCTCTACTTGCATTCGCATCTCATTCCACCTTCCATCTCCCATTACATGTTGCACTTACATGTACTCATTTTTCATGCAATAATGTCTTGAAAACACTAATTCACTTTTGAAATCAGTAATTTTCATTTGTACGCATTTCCATGTGTTTCACCTTCACACATTCTCATTCCATTCCATTTCATTTCATCTTCTATTTTCTCACTTTCATACCATTTCATTCCGCACTCCATTGCATATGCATATGCTTTCTCTTTAAGGTCACTTTGTCGGATTTGCAAAGTCTCCAATCCATTTTCAAATCTTCACTGCTGATCCAGAGTCAACTTGTATGGAGATTTCTTTTGATGATGTATTTGTATTTTGAGATTTTTGTGTTGCAGCACAAGTACAAGACATGTCCTCACCATCCAAATCCAAAGGCAAAATGAAATATCAACATGACAAAGAATTGGCTCATGTAACTCCTTCGTCAGTCATATCTATTCTGGATAACATGATGGACACAAAGATTGGTCATGTGGGTGTGACTAATTTTTTACAAAGAGTTGAAGCTCCAACTAGTCATGAAATGAAACATATTAAGAGGAGCAATATTCACCTGGTGTCTACATTTCCTATGGTGGCTATAGAACCTGATTTCATTCTCAGATGTGCATGATGTTTGACTCCTAAGAAAAAGACTATCAAAGATGTTGACGACAAGGTTATCATTAGCCTTGATCCTGAGGTCATTGAGAAAATTTTCAAGGTTCCACATAAAGTAGAATGTGTTGATTTGACCAAAGAATCATCATTGGCTTGCTGGAATGAGCAAAAGGGTAATTATTAGAAGTATGTCAACCTTTACTAATTAGACAATAAGAGAAGCAATTTCTCCAGATGGCCAAAGATCATTCATCGGTCTAACTTCAAACAAGAATATAAGGATCTCATCATCCTTCTTAGCAAGATTTGTGGCCTTAAAGATTCTATTGATATTGAGCCATGGATATATAAGTTCATGTTTCAAATTATGGAGAATAAAGAACACATCTTTTGGGGAGAACTCATCAATACTACACTCTGCTAGAAGATATGCAATGTGGGAACATCAGTGCCCTTCTACATGAATTCTTATCTTGTTTACATTGTTGTTTCCATGGGATCTTTCTCTGCTCTTTCTACCAAGGAAGATTATCTTCAGGTTCCTATTTGGGATTACTATGACCAAATCACTTTGGCAAACTTTGGCATTTGTGGTGCTTGTTCAATAAGCAGTTGTCTATCAAAAGAGTATCTGATGCAGCATGGGACAAGGTGAACCAATACATCTATATTTTTATTCAATTTCCCACTTTCACATACTTAAGAGTTGGATATTTCAAAGGTGAGTTGTATACCTTACCTAGGTATGCTATAGATCAAATTATTCTAATGGAGCTAGCTAGACAACTTATGGACGTGTAGAGTGATCAACATATTTTGCATAGGCCTGATTTTTGCATTACCTTAGCTAAACCTTTGGCTATTGGAAATTATTAGATCATTTTAGTTCCTAAAGGAAAGAACATGGAAGCAGAGTTACAATTGATCACCTTGAAGAAGTTCAAAGCTAGATACGATTTTGACTATCGAGAGATGAATTCTTAGATGAAAAGAGCCTACACTCATGTTCATCGCATCGAGGATATCTAGATTGATATGAGGACACAACTTGACATCATGAAGATGGAATACTATAGATTAACCTTGCAACAGATAATTGATTTTAACATGTTGGAAATCCCTTCATATTTCCAAATTGAAGATGATGGCAACATCCTTGATCCAAAGTTTCATCAAGTCAACTTTAATAAGAAGTGCCCTTTTCTTATTCAATGGAAACAAAAGGAAGGTACATCTATCATGGATAGATTTCAATCCATCTTAGTAAACACCAACAAACGGTTGAAAAGTAAAGGCCTTAAAAGAGTAAATCCTAAGATGGGCTTGGATTGTGGAAGTTTTGGTCCTTCTAGCAGGAAGTCACAATTGGAAATCATAGAAAAAGATGGTGCCTCGTCTTTTGATGCTAAGGGTTCCCTCAAATTCAAATTGAAGGGTGGAAAAGGAGCTAATTCATCTCAAGGTCCTGAACCAATTCAAGAATTAGTGGAAGAATTAGAAGAAGAATTGGAAACAAAATTTGATAAAGTAGATTCAGATGAAGAAGGCAAAATCATGATCATATCTCCTCCAAAGCCTGCACAAGCTTGTACATCTTCTATACATGAAGAGCCTTTTCTACATGAGGTTGATGATGATGTGGATTCATTCTCCACCATTTTCACTCCTTCCATTCCAATTTCAGAGGTTAATATCATGGCTCTTCCTATTTTTTCTATTGCTCCTTACGTCTCTGCACATGAATAATATGATCATTTAGCAAGTGCTTTTGAAGATTTTCCAACTCTTACCAATGGTCAAGTTTCCCAACTTGATACATCTTTGATAGGATTTGAGCTTTTCATGACAAAGTCTTCTCAACATGTTCATATGCCTTCAACTGTATGAACTAAATCTTGCTCTATTACAATAGAGACACAATCAGGATCAATGCCAATGGTTTCCACGGTACCTTCTTTTGGGGATGGAAATTTCAGCCTACTTGCATGGTTGAGCAAAATAACAATGAAGAGAAGGAAAGTGGTTGTTCCTCTAGACAATCTTTCTGTTAAGAAGACTAAATCCAAATCTTTGAAAGACAAGATTGTTTCCAAAATTTTGGTTGATTCTGATAAAACCAAATTTGTTGAAGTTGTTGAGCCCTTGGTAGATAAACTTGTTGAAGAATTTACTCATTCTGACTACAAGTTTACTAAGGTTGAAAATAGAAAGAAATCACATTTGGGTTGTTTGCAAGATTCTCAAGATGCATTGGCTAATGTATCAAAGAGAAATCATGAGCTTTGGGAAAAGAAAAATCAACTAAAACATGAGGTCTCTCATGTGAATGAGCTCATCTAGAAACAATCTTCTCAGAGTGTTGTTATGTCTCAAATGTCTAAGGAGAGAAAGCTAATTGAAGCCTCTAAGTCTTGGATACATGAAATCATATGAATGAGTTCGAGCTATTACAGAGACATTTCAAGTTCTTAGGCATGTCAAAGAGATGAATGAAATGGAGCAAAACTTAATCTCTTCTTTGACTCAAGAAGAAGATAACCTGAAGGAAATCCTTGATGATTGGGATGAAATGAGTAAATTTGATCTAGATGATATGGTCTCATGTGACGTACTTCCATCATGTGAAATGTTCTTCAGATTTAAGGACTCATTGGTTACAAGGAGGAGACATTGAGAAAGATGATCAAAAAGTTGTAGGTGGCCTTTGGAGATTTTCAAGCAGTTGAAACAAATGTTACTTGCGATTTGGAACAAATAGGATGCTGAGTTACTGATGACTTTGGTAATCTTATTGCAGCAGAGAGAGTAAATTTAGAATATATAATTAGGATCAATGCTGATGTAGATTCTGAAGATTTTGGTTCACACACAATGAAGAAGTTTGTTTTGTATAAGTCCTTGATAAAAAACTTTTTAGATACTACTGCAGCAAATTCCAAAGTTGTGCAGTCAGCATATGAAAATGCAGTAATAGTAGAAGCCATATCAAAGACTATGGAAATTGCTGATCTTTCCACAGTGTGTGACATTATTGTCAAATTCAAGGCACTAAGAAACAATCTTTAAGATTGTTGTTTTTGTTTTTATTTCATTTTAGTAGTTGTAAAGGATGCATTACATGAAAAAGTGTATTTACATGTATGTAAAATGATTTAATGCAAGTTGCATGTAACCCTTTATTTTCTCTTTTAGTTAGACTAGGTCAAAGTTGGTTGAGTTGCTCCCACTTTTTCCTCCACCTTTTTCTCAACTCATGTGCCTATATAAAGGAGTGCCCCTTTATTGTAAAATCATCACTATCTTTATGCAAGAGAGCTCTGGAGAAATTGTACCAGCAAAACCTTGTTTGTGTCAGCACTATTTTTAGAGAAAGTGAATACAAAGGAGCATTTGAGACTTAACTTTGATTAAGTGAGATTGTTATTTGTGTGAGTTGTAAGCTTTGTCTATAATTCATCCAAGTTATCTTTGATTCATGTTATCTTGTGTTATTTATAATTGTATCTCGTGAATTGAATATAAAAAAGTTAAGAAGCAATTGAAGCCAGAGCTTTGACCAGGAGCAATTGTGGGAATATATAGCTAGAAGCTTTGTTTGTAACTTATATTTTCATTCTTAATTCGCAAAATAGTTAAGTTATTCTTAATTTTAGGAGTCTTTGTTCCCTAATTGTAAAGCTTTTCCATATAGAAGTATGACTAGACTTAGAGCCAAATCGGTACATTTTCAGCTAACCTTTGAGTTAGTGAAGGTTTATCGATATCACTGTTTCTAGCTCTTGATAGAAGTGTAGCTAGAGATTCACCCTGCCCATTACTCACTCCACAAGTAAGTGGATTCTTTCTTGAAAGATAAGAAGAAAGGATATTGGTAACACCCATTTTATAAAATCTCTTGACTTCTTGCTTACCTTGAGTTGATCCAAGGAACGATGAGAAGGGGGAGCCTTCCCTTTAAGGTAGGAGAGACTCTATCTCACACGCTATGGCTAGTCATCCTATTTTGTGATCGAATTTTTACGCAAAACTATCGGTTGCAAAATATCCACACAACAATTTTCATGTAAGTTTTGAGAATATGGTGAAGGTCAGTAGAAAAAAGAGAGTTAAAGGCTTATCGAATTTGCATAAACTTGAGAATGCTATGTGTAAAGAATGTCAGCTTGGTTAGATGACAAATTCAAGTTTTTCAAGAAAGACACACACTTCTAATGCTATTTTTGAATTAGTGCATACTGATTTGTGTGGACCAATAAGAGTGGAAAGTTATTATGATAACATATATTTCATTTTTTTTTTTGGCGATTACACTAGGATGATGACTATTGTGTTCATGAAGATAAAATCACATACTTTTTATATGTTCAAATAGTATAAGGATAGAGTTGAGAAAGAGAGTGGTAAACAATTAAAATTTCTAAGATCTAATAGAGGTGGTGAGTTTATGTTTGTTGAATTCACTGACTTTTGTGTTCAACATGGTATCAAAAGACAATTATCTGCACTGAGGACACCACAACAAAATGAGATTGCTAAGAGAAGAAATAGATATATTATGGATTGTGCAAGGACATTGTTGATTGAAAAATTTGTTGCACAAATGTTTTGGAGAGAATCTATCAGTACTGCAATCTATACTCTCAACTGAGTTTAGTTGAAAAAAGGAACAAACAAGATACCCTATGAAGTGTGGTATGGTCTTACACCTAATGTAAGTTATTTCAAGATTTTTGGAGGTAGGTGTAAATTTGATTAAAAAGGAGATGAAGGTATTTTTCTTGGCTATTCATTGAAGATAAAATTATATAAATGTTTGAACAAAGCTACTAACACAATGCTTAAAAGTGCCAATATGAGAAGTGATGAGTTTGCAGACAAGAACATTGAGGAAATAAAGAAGGAACATGAAGATTACAATTTTTTTTGTATATGTGTATGCAAATGTACCTAATACACTACTTGTGTTGCAGTAGAGAACTACCAAGCAACAACCTTCCTTACCTGAGCAACAAACAATACAACCTGAACATAAATTTGATCCCTAATCGAGTGATAATAATACTAAGAATCAAAGATCCAAACTCATGTTAGAAATTTATATGTGAGAAAGAACCATTCACCTAAACAAATAATTAGAGATAGGTGTTGACATTGAGGTCAAGTTTTGTTTTTAGTGACTAACAATTAGTTAATTGGTTTACTACTACTGAGCTTATGTGGCAGTTTGCAGTGGTAACCGAGCAATCCAATTACTATCGAGTTCTACAATTGCTACCGAGTTTCAAAATCTACATTTAGTTCACACTGAGCAATATCTACCGAGTTGATCAGTGACAGTGCAAACTGAGCTTCATAGTATTAACTGAGTTGCACGGTGTCAACTAAGTTCACAGTATCAGTGATGTGAATCTAGTGTTGACTGAGCCAAGGAGTGTCAACCAAGTGATTCAGTTTATACTGAGCTCGTAGTGTTAGTGTTGACTGAGCCATGTAGTGTCAACCAAGTGATTCAGTTTATATGCCGAGTTTCACAATGTTCACCGAGTCACAAGTGTTGACTAAGTTCAAACTAATTGGAAGTGATTAATATGAACCGAGCTTCTACATCTACCGAGAGCATTATGATGCCGAGTGTTGACAATGGTTGTCAAGTATCAGAAACTCGTCGAGTTTGTCTTTAGAACCTGAGTGCTAGTAATTGAGCCAACTTTGTGGATTTTGGTGAAATTTGTATTGTAGCCGACTTTAATGAATTATGTTTCAGATTGTTTTATATATATATATATATATATATATATATATATATATATATGCAATGTATATTATCATATCCAAATAAGATATATGAAGCAAATATAAAGAGTAGAAGTGCAAATTAAGAAGGCTACAAGCAGTATAAGGGACAACAAAGATTTATCTATCACAACAAGGTGATCTTTACAATTCAAAGGAATCTCAACCAACAAATCAAAGTTGTTGATCAAAGATTAGCCACTGGTTCATCCTAACAAGTGTATCAGCTAAATCCTTTAATAGGGTAGACTTAATAATTTTTTGTAAATCTCTTTACCGAGTACATACTTCATTGTATGTTTTTTAAATCCTTTCACAAGGTGGACCTAACAGTCCTTATTGCTCCTAACAAGGTACATCATTAGAAGTGATCAATTGTAAGCCTTAACCAGCCAACTTTATATTGCAGTACTAAAGCTTGTGGGTATCATCCCCACCCTAGTTTTACTTTCTATTTGGAAGGTTTCTGGATCACCATATCTTGTGTCAAAATGTTATAAATGTTTTACTACTTTCATTCTTTCATGCATGCAATTAGATCATAATATTTTATGAAGGATTAATTGGTGAAATAAGTTGAAGTTTTATTGGTTCCTAATTCACCCCCCCTCTTAGTCACCTTGTCTACCTCATATTTCCAACAATAGGAGTATCAAATAGATGACAAGGAAT